>JAMXBB010000010.1:51848933-51859536 GCA_024138015.1 Lumnitzera littorea | reverse complement strand
AAAAAAAAAAAACAAATACATAATACATACTATATACTTATGTACATATATATATACACAACCTAATCTTATATTTACACATTTAATTAAATTTGGGTATTCATGTACATAAATATATACTATTAGTATTATATATAAAAATACCATAAAATACCATATAAATACCATATTTCTACATGTATATACTAAAATATACATCTATACTTTCTAAAATAAATCACTTACCTTGTAATTTTTATTTTTTTCTTCTTTTCCTTCTTCTTTTTCTTCCTTTTTTCTCTCTTTTCTTTCTTTCTTTTTCTTTCTTTTTCCTCACGGTTTGCAGATTTTGTATATGTGTTTGTGCAGATTTTTTTTTCTTTTTCCATATTTATATGTTGCTCTTGCTCAAGGGAGTTATTAGTTTAAAATGTAAGCTAAGTTAGCTTTTCATTAATGTAAATAAGACAAAAAAAGAACATCACGGGGCTGCTGATTTTTTTGGTCTTAATTTGCTGACTTTTGTTCATATTTTGCGCAGGAGAAGGATTGATTTGGAAATGAGGAAGGAAAATGAGATAAATTAGAAATGGAAGAGAAGGAAAATGAAAATTATTAACAAATATGTGTAATTTTTCAAATCATATAAATTATAGCGAATCTTCTCGTAGATTAGTTTTCAAAATTCTGTAAAATTTTATCAATTTAATTGGTACCCATTACAATTATAATTTTTACAAGTTATTATGGCAATGTCATTACAATTTCGTACAAATAGGCGATTTAGTCGAAAATTACATTCGACTATAATTTTATCGCTATTGTGTAATATTTAACTATTTTATAGGTTTATATTTATGATTTTAGGGTTTCGAGCGATTTTAGGGTTTCGAGCGATTTTAGGTTCAATTTTGATTAATGGTGCATAAACTAGTTTTAAGGTATTAGTAAGCGATTTAGGGTTTCGATCAATTTCTAGGGTTTTGTTATTTGTGTTATATTTGATTTATTAACCTTCTTATTCTTTTATTATTATTAGCCTTATCGACTTATTATACAATTTAGAACACTCGGACTTGAGTTAGGGTTCAACTACTGTTTTTCCTAGGGTTTACATTCGTAGTGTCTATGGTTGATATTTTTATCAATGAGGTAAAGTTAGCATGGTATCTCCATTTGATAGTGGAAGGACTTACATATTTGTACCCATGGGGCCTTGGATATGATTTATTGATCGTAGATGGCTTTAGTTGAGGTCCACCTATTTGGATTGATTTTTTTTTCTTGATTAAAATAATAGTCGAGTATCGTCTAGAGAGACGGTGCCCCTAAGTAGCCTTATGCGGTTAAGGTGAGGTGATCTGTATGCGTAAGTATGGAGGATAATCGATGTGTAGACGATGTAAATTTACACCTTCCATAGTTCCGGACTCCTATTGATGTGTTGCTTGCATTCACTACGTATGCATCATTTGGTTTATAGATAGATTACAAGTGTGCTAATAATGTTTGATAACTTGCTTAAATGGTAGTGGTGAAGAATGAACTCATTGAGCTATGGTTTACTCATTCCTTTATAATTTCTTTTGAAAGTTTATTTAAGCTAAGATTGGAATGAATTTCGAGTGTTGAGTGCAAATTGGAGATAAGTTTGATAATGTTAGAGTTAATTGAAATGTGTATAATTGGTATAGAAATATTTTATATAGAAAATATTTATATGTTAGGATTATGTATAATTTAGTATTTCTTATAATTTATAAAGTTGTTTTACCTTATCTTATTATTTAGTAGGGAATACCAATTCTTTGAAGTTCTAATAGACTATGGAATATCAAATATTCATAGTTATTTATATGTTTCAATAAGTAAATTAAAATTGAAAACCCTAGTAATTAATTATTTAGAATCTTGCAATTTCTAACTTGTAAGGTGATTTTCGTACCATGAGTGTACATATGATATGAAAATTTTAAACAATTCTATTGGGCCTCCCTTAGGGTCATGATATTACCTGCTTATTAACAACTAACTTAAAAAAAAAAATGCTATTAGACTTTTTCCTATAAACTAGATACGAGCTCACATAATGCGTGGATACAAATCTTAATGCTAATATATGCTATGTTTAAATTTTTATTTATAAAATTTACTATTTACATTGATAGATGAGGAAAATTTTTTCAAATTTTAAAAAGTAAACATTGATGAAATGAAAGTTATATAAACTATTTTGTTTTATAAAGTAAAGTTGTTTTGATAGGTGAGAATTTTTTTATTTTATATAATAAGCATTGAATGAAATGAAAAAAAGTAAACATGGAATGAAATTAAATTTCACTTTTTATTTATAAAATTTATTAGTTTGCTATAAAAACTTGAACTTCTCTTGTTCCTATTTTTCCGATACTATTATGTCTTGATATTTTCCTTCCTAAAACCATTTCTTTCTTAATGTAACACTTACTATCACACCTTGAGAGTGAAAAAGTCGTAATAGTCTCACATGTATACTAATTTATGATAGAAGCTGGCCACTCGGTTGTTATCATAAACTTGGTATACATAAGGTACATACGATTAAGCAACTTTGAAGCATCTTCAATTTAATATCTAAATTAAAATAAAGTCATTAATTCATATATTTCCCCTAAAAAAATAAAAATCTACTTAATATAATTCTTTTGAAAAATAATAGAAGTTACTTGGAGTTCTTATACAAAAGAGGTAATAAAAAAATACAAAATCATTTTTACAGTAAATACAATATTATTAGTTAGTTTAAGTCATTCAAATGGCCCAATTGACTCCAAACGAAAGACAAAAGGAATGTTCTAATCCATTTGCTCCTCACTCTAGACCCATTCCCATCTTTTGTATGCCTAAGGATTGAGTGATCTTAGTGTCTATCTTTTAGGACCTACAAAAGAACTATGGGAATATGAGTAAACATCGCTCAATAAGGGGATGGAGATGGAAGCATATATAGCACAACTATTAAGCAGGGTTGCCAATCGGTTATTTAAATGCGATGCAATGTAATGTAATTCAACAAGCACATGCTATTCAGAGGATGTTGTCCAGTCCGTCACAAAGTTAGAGAAATTGTGTCCGCTCTAAACTATGTTAAGAGGTTTTTGCATAATGGGGGTGTATCCTAGCTATAATGCCTTCTGACCAAACTTAGGTTTGTACAATGGAAGCATGCTTATTCCAAGACCTCTTTAAACCCATTACTCCCAACCTTATCGCGACCCCCTCTCATTTCACTTATTTCAGCCTTAAAGGTAAGGGAAGGCCAATTACAACTGCCTTGTCAAAGGGTCAGTATTTGGTCGAAAATTCTAACTGCTTCCTTTAGTGGGTTGCAATGTATGTCTAGTTAGTCATTATGTCCAAGTTTTAGCTTAGTCTATTTTAAGGGAGTCCAACCAATTGCAAACAATCAAATCAAGCAGCATAACACAACAAAGTAATCACAACATATAGCATAACAGTTAAACAACATAGCAAGCAATTTTCAAACATATAAGTTATATGCACCCAATAAACTACTTTATAACCACAAACAAGTGTATACATCAACCTCTAAGTACTTTTATATACTACTCCAAAATGCCATTAAGCATTGATCCCATTTACTTGGATTTCCACTCGCTCTTGTAATTTAGATACCTTGGTGCTTTTATTATCAATGGTTCCTATATTACAAATCATATTTCAGTTTCAATACAATTTATTGAACTAAAAGTGTTTAATTAGTGCACTTTTATTTAGGGTAAACATTCTTTTAGTATGTCTTAGGTATTGATTATGAGTATTAAGAGTTATTACTTCTATATATGTTATTGAAGCCTTCTACTCAACCTTTTATTAGGTTTCTTAGGTTTATAGTACCTTTTCATAACCTTCTATTAGGGTATATTAGCTGTGTGGTACCTTTTACTCAAGCTTCTACTAGTATTTTAAATCGTATGCTTTGATATGGAACCTTCTACATAACCATCTACTAGCATATTGACTCATGTTTCTCATCAAATAGATGCTCTACATAGCCTTCTATAAGAATTTTGTTTATAATTTCTATATTAGGAAACTTTCTACTAAAATTTCTACGGTAGTAACTTATAGTTAACTTGATCAAGGAAGCTTTTACAATATCTTTTACAAGTCAGCAGTTTGCACCAACATCTATAGAAGCTTCTATAGAACCTTCTACAGATCCTTCTACGGAATCTTTTACAACTACTAGCTCTTTTACTAGCTCATCCAGAACTTTTATAGCACCTTCTACAAGCACCAGATTTGCCCCCACTTTGCCAAAAACACCATTTTTCACACTTTTTATTTTCACTTTGTTCAAATTCATCTTAGTTGGACTCATGTGCCCAAAAAATCATCTACATTGAGATACAAAACTCGAATTTCAACCAAAATGAGTGTTAAACACAACTATAGACAACTCATTTTTACCAATTTTTAAAATATATTTTTTTAATTAAGCTAAGTTAATAAATAAATAGAAAAATAATAATAATAAATAAATAAATAAAAGAAAATTAAATGAAAAAGGAAAAATTAAAAAAAATGAAAAAAGAAAAGAAAAAAGAGAAAAAATCAAGTTAGGTCATAGGAAGAGTCAAGTAGAGTCGTGTTGGATTGAGTTGAGTTATTGGATCAAGTAAGGAGATAGGTTGAATTAATTAATTTTGGGCATGACTAATACAAAATAAGTATTTATCTAATTTAGGGGCTTAAAATCAAGATTTATTAAATTATTGAGCCATATTTAATTAAATCGAGTCAGGCTTAGAAAGAAAAGTCCGAATTAGTTAGAGTTTCTAGAAGCTAGGGTAAATCGTAGAAGAATCGCTATCAAATCTTTCGTATCTTCGATGCGAGAGATTCAATTTAAGGCTTATAAATAACATGTTAATCAAGGATTCAAGGAACAGTTTTTCCTTTAAAATCATACTCCCAGACACATACCCTACACATTCCTTTAAAAATACCACTCACACCATGCGTTGCTACATGCGCCACCGTACCTTGACTCGCCGCTACATGCACCACCACACACCACAATAACCACCACTGTGCTACCACTCTACATATAACCAACGCATGCACCACCACTATACACACTACAAATATTGCCCAAATCACCCATCGCTGCCACCCAATACTGCCCATCGTTGCAGCCCAATACTCCCTATCGCTATCGCCTAGTACTGCCCATAATGCCGCCCAGCATACCCCTCGCATACGCCCAGTACGCCCCTCGTGTATGCCTATTGACGCCCCTTGCGTACGCCCACTAGCACCCCCTACACACGCCCATCCTCTCGCCTAAGCTCTCGCCTAGTGATCGCCTGAGCTCTCGCTTAGTGATCGCCCACAACTGTTGTCCAATGTTGCTCGTACTATCGCCTAGTCTCGCTCGTACGCTCACCTAACTCTCCCCTACTAGTATCGCCCACTGTTGCCCATCTGCATGCCTAGGCACTCACCCACGCTCGCTTGAGTCACCACCTGTGCTCACCCACAGTGTTGCCCATGTATACCTAGGTCACCACCCAATACCGACAATTCGACGCTAGGTAAAATTTTCAGTATTTTTAATTTTTATTTTTATTTATTTTAGCAATTTTCTAGAATTTTCTTTATTGGTTATTTGTTTTTATCATTAATTATTTTTTTTGTTTAAGTATAGGATTTTTTTGTTATTTTGCAATTTTTTAGTTAAGTTAGGTCTTTCTTGAAAAGAAAAATCATTTTTTTAATAAAAATATATTTTTGGAACTCAGGGTTTTTTTGGAAAAATAAAAAAATCTAAATTGAGTTTTTTTTTTTTAAAAGATAGTTTGTTAGGGTTTTTGTTTAATTTAGGAAAATTATATTTTTTAGGGTTTTTTTTTCTTAAAATAATAAATTGATAAAAACGTAAACCTGGCTCAGTTTTTAAAATAAAAACAACCCATACATTGAATATTTTATAAAAAAAAGGAGAGAACTACGATCGATTTGATCCCGACTAGTAGGTATATAGCCACCTTTGAGGTAACTATTAAAAAATAAAAAAAATAAAAAAACATTTTCCCCCTCTTTTAGAAATTCATAATAGAAAATAATAATAAATCATTTTTAGTTACTTTTTCTTATTTAGGTATATTTTAATATTTTTAGAAAAATTACATAAATAAAGCTCATCAATTTTTCTTTAATTATCACATGGTGACTTAGTCTTAACAGGTTAACCCTCAAACTCATTTTTTTTATTCAATTTTCTAAAAATTAATTTTTTTAGAATATTCATAAACTAGTAGTCAAATTAGGGTTTTCCCACTCGAAAACCCTAAAACCCTAATTGTATTTTTTTTACCAATTGGTGACTCCAATTTTTAATTTTTTTTAAGAAAAATATTTCCTTAAGTTTAATATTGAATAATTTATATTGAGTGGGCAAGGCTTAATATAGGTTAAACTAAAGAAATCAAAATAGGGCTCGATAGAATTGGCGACTCTACTGGGGACACCTGGGGGGCTAGTCATATAAAAGTTAAAAGATTATTGATCGGCTTTTGTATTATTATTTTCTTTTTTCTTGTATTATAGTTATACTAATGAGTTTTTTTTTTAAAGTGATGTAGGCCTTAAAAAAAAAAAAAAAGAGCCTGGCCTAATAAGCCTTTTAGGGGATTAGGAGGGATTTTTTTTAATGCAATGATCATTTGTGTATTTAGATGTTATTGGACTTAGGCCACCTTAGGAACCTAGGATGGGCTGCCATTGTATAACTCTCAGGTCGTTCCACCTGACTGTAATAAATAAGCCCACTTAAGCTTCAATGTAACCCACTAGGCTTCTCTTCAAAAAGCCTTAGAGCTATAGAGCCCAGGACCCGTAGACCCCACCCTCTTGTATCATCCTTTTCGAAAAGGGGTAGTAATTCTTAAATTATAGGAAAAGCCCGATCAATCCACGATTGGCCCAATATTATTCTTTAAGAAAAAAACCAGCAATGTTTATATATAAGTATTTGCAAGCTTCATTTTTTTAAGAAAAATCCTATTTCAGACTTGCTTATATATAAGGGTATTTTCGGAATGCGGGTTCATCTATTTCCTATAATTTACTAATCACCCACCCCTACTACATTGCATCTGTGTGTAACATATTGCATTTTTATTACGCTCATTTCTCTGTGAATATTTTATCTCCTTATGTTATATGTATTATTTTTTTTTATCACTCCTTAGTCATTGAAAAGGCTGCGTGATTTCTAAGAAAATATTTGAAAAAAAAAGCTACAAAATTATTAACATCGTATCCAATTTTATTCTAAATTTAGTAGCCTTGTTGTAAATAATTGTTGCCTTTTGTTTTTTGTTTTTTTTTTTTTTGTAATATAGATATGGAAAGTCAAGGTAATGTCAATCCAGAGCCCATCTATGAAGTCCAGCTGGATAAGTATTCCTTCCCTAAGGCCATTCTGAGATGTTGGTTGAGTCAACTCTTGCCTGCCAAGCAAGATTACATTCGTAAAAAGATTGGGCCAATCATATCTCTCATGCGAGTCCAGTTTCACTAGCCTTTAATTCGGGCCCTTATCCATTATTGGGACCTTGAATTTACAGCTTTCAACTTCGACCCGTACGTATTGACACCCACAATAGAAGAGTACTTGCAGCTACTTATTGCCCCGCCCCTCGAAGTAGGCATCACTGTCCTAGATCTCAAAGTTTAGCCTGAAAAAGCTTTCATGACTTTGCTAAGAGTCAAAAAGTCAGCCCTAATGCCGTTTTTATCTTCAAGAGGCAAGAAATGTCTCAGTATCTTAAGATTAGTAGAGTGGTTCTCAAGCCTAAATGCTTATCAGAAGTATCGTCAGATCTTTTGTAGAGGATATGAATTGTGGGCTGAAAAGAAGGTCAATGATTTTATTGTAGCAGTATTCAGGACAATGTTGTTTCCCGTTAGGTTCGGTCAAGTTCATTACAAGGTTGTCGAGCTAGTAACTCAATTCCTAGTTGTTAAATCCTATATACCCATGTTACTGGTATAACAGTTTAGGACACTTACCTACTTGAAGAAACAGGGGCACAGTTATTTTATGGCAAACCTTACAATCCTTACCGTATGGTTTCTTAGTCACATACAAGGGTATGGAGGGAATCTTCTCCCTGACTGAAAATATGAATCTAATTAACAACTTTACCCGCTACCCCAAGGTACCAGATGAAGCTCAGTTTAATGGGTGGGTGTCAGTTATCAGCAATATATAGCCAGTAGACTTTATGTGGACAGCTAAAAGGAGCCACTACACTCAAGCCATCTTAGGGTACCTCAACTATATAAGATTCCCCCTTATCAGTATTACTGGCTGTATAGGATACTTCCCAACTTATGTCACTAGACAGTTGGGTCTACTTCAAGAGATAGCCTACAGAGACTCTTTAGACGTCGTCACAATAAATTATCAAGATCCTTGTCTACTCATGGCTACTCTGATTCAATGACTAGTAGAACTCGTAAAGCTGTGGTAATGGAGAGAAGTAAAAAAGATAGTCAATATGGGAACTTTGAAGGGCAAAGTCGGAGAATACCAGGCCACTAAGTAGTTCATTTATGATCAGTTGGAGAAGACTAGAAAAATACGATATGAAGCTCTAGATGTATTCAAACACTAACTAGAACCAGCACGTCTTTCACCTACTTAACAGGCTTACCGAAACACCATACGGGCTAAGGTTGAAGCCCAATTTCAAGAAAGTAAGAGAATTGTTGAAGAGTTAAAGCTGGAAAATGAGAGCCTATTGGAGGAAAATTTGTCATGACCCTACAAGGGGCCTAGTAGGATTACCTAAAATTTCTATAACATGTGTGCACCCATGATATGAAAACCGCCTTGCAAGTCAGAGATTGCAAGACTCTAAATGATTAATTACTAAGGTTACTGATTTTTAAGTAAATAATTTACTGTAAAATACAAAGATAAATAACTATGGGTGTCTGATATCCCACAGTTCCTCAGAACTGCAGAGAATCGGTATCCCTTACCAAATAATAAGATAGGATATACCAATATTATATAAGAAATACAAGAAAAATTAAATTATCAACAAAGGTTGCTTATGTATCATCTAAAAAGTACTTAGCTATTCCTAATACTAAGATACATATCTTCATCTCATACTTGGCACTCAAGACTTATCCTAATTCCAATGTAAGTAAACCTGTAAAAGAAACTATGAGGGAGTGAGCATATAATAGCTCAGTGAGTTCGTTCCTCACCACCACTATTCAAGCAAGTTATCACACATGCAAGCAAGCTATCTACATACAAAATGAATGCAGGCGCGATGAATACAGGCAACACATCCATAGGAGTTCGGAACTATGGAAGGTATAGAATTACATCGTCTACACTTCGATTATCCCCTGTACTTACTCGCACAGGGCACCTCAGCTTACCCACATGAGGCTACCTAGGGGCCTCACCCCCTAGGCTTCACTCGACTATTACCCTAGTCGAGAAAGAAAATTTCAATTCAAATAGGGTGATTCCATTCTAGGACTATCTACCCTCCAAGGCCTCTCAGGCACAACTTACAAGTCCATCTCGCAAGCCAAAATTAACCAAGGCCTTACTGGCACAATAAAGCGAGTCCTCTCGCTATCAAGTAAGTGGAGAACCCATGCTAGCTTTGCCTTAACGATAAAATACAATTTCTGGCACTACGACCCTTATCAAATTCGTACAAAATACATTTAAGATTAAGAAAACTTTTTCCAAAAATACTCTTTTCAACATTTTGCAAAGCTAACACTCTCCATCCATATATTTACTAGGTCATAGACATGCGACGATTAGAACCAGTTATTTGGGTCAGATATTTATATTTATCAATTTTAAAAAAAAAGTGATCATACAGATGATGGCATACGAGCAAAACAGTCATTCAAACATACAAGCAACAGTAAACAGCAAAACATCATACAAGTAACGTGCACAAGCAAGTAGCAGGTCATTAAAACTCCCTCACCTAGATTATTGCTCATTTTCTAAACCTTTGGGATTTCCAGAACTCGATATTGAACACCTAAAATATAATAACACTTATAAGTATTTTGTAAAGACAGACTCCTTAGTTAACTAAAAGTTTATTGTAGTTTATCTAGTTCCCTAATATACCCCAAGTTTTATATTTATAGAGTTTATCATACTCAATGGGGTTAATAGTAACTATTTTCTTATATTTACGGGACTTCCTTTATGTATTTTGTAAATTTTTCGTTTTAGCTCGGATCGTTATAAACTTATAATCCATTTTGATCGTTTTCGAGTGTATTTTCTCATAACGAGGTCCGTTTTAGACGTTGTGACTCGTAATTTAAATTGTGATATAAAAATATCACAAAAATTATTATTTAAGTTTAAAAATTATAAAATATTAATTTTCACTTTTTCTTAACATATTTATGCTTTAATAATTATTTAAATCATATATTTGATATTTTTATTATTTTGAGTATATTTTCCTATTTTTGAGATTTTTACTTTGTTATGATTATTACCATTATTATTACCTTTATTATTTTTCCTATTTCTCATTTTCTTATT
>JAMXBB010000010.1:51832674-51848551 GCA_024138015.1 Lumnitzera littorea | reverse complement strand
TATATATATATATGTATTCTAAAGTAATTATACATGGATATACATATACATATATATTTACGGTACATATACATAGATATACTTATAATTATTTGTTGAAATCCATAATATTAATTATATGTATTCTAAAAAAAATACATAATACATACTCTTCTATATACCTATGTACATACATGTATACATACATAGCCTAATATATGCATATATAACTCAATTTATGTGTTTATGCACATATACATGGACTTAGTAATGTTATATGTATAAAATATCATACAAATACTATATTTATACATCTATATACTATATAATATACATCTACACTAGAAAAATAAATTACTTACCTATTGATTTTTGTATTTTTCTTCTTCTTTTCCTTCTTCTTTTTCTTCCTTCTTTCTCTCTTTTCCTTCTTTCTTTTTCCTCACGGTTTGCTCTACATATTTGGTGTTTGTGCATATTTTTTTTTTCTTTTTCCATATTTATATTTTGCTCTTGCTCACGAGAGTTACTAGCTTAAAATGTAAGCTATGTTAGAATTTTTTTTTTCATTAATGTAGATAAAACAAAAATAACATCAACACATGGCAATTTGTTTTGCTCACGTAGGCTGCTTCTTTGTTTTTTCTTCTAATTGTTGTTTCCACGTTTTGTGTGGGATGTGCATTGAAGTGGAAATGAAAAGAAGAAAAATGAGATAAATTGGAAATGGAAGAGAAGGAAAATAAAAATTATTAACAAATATATGTAATTTTTTGAATCATATAAATTATAACGATTCTCCTCGTAAATTAATTTTAAAATTTTTGTGAAATTTTATCAATTTAATTGGTACCCGTTACAATTATAATTTTTACAAGTTGTTGGGCCAATTTCGTTACAATTTTGTGCAAATAGGCGATTTAGTCGAAAATTACATTCAACTATAATTTTATAGTTATTGTGTAATATTTAACTATTTTATAGGTTTATGTTTATGATTATGATTTTAGGGTTTCGAGCAATTTTGGATTCAATTTTGATTAATGGTGCATAAACTAGTTTTAGGGTTTTAGTAAGCGATTTAGGGTTTCAGTAAGTGATTTAGGGTTTCGATCAATTCCTAAGGTTTTTACTAGTTATAATATATTTAAATTTAGATTTATTAAATTTTTCTCTTGCTCGGCTCTAATGACTTATTAAGTTATCTATAGTATTAGAGCTCAATCCTACTCTTAAATAGCTAAATTTGCGAGGTTTACAAAATCAATTCTCAAAGAGCAAGAATTGAGAAAGGGATGTTAAGATATGAAGACTTATGAGGAAAGTTGAGGAAGCTTGTCCCCACCAGATTTGTTGGCTCTTGTAGATATAGGATTTAAGTTCATAGGAAGATTAGTTAGGAGTTTTTCTTTTCTTTTCATTTAGCCCGTTGTATAAGTTAGATCTTATGATTAATAAATTTGCAACTTTAGTAAATAAAATTTTCCTTAATTACGCAGTCTCTTACTCATTATTATTATTGTCATTTATTTATTCGTTTAGTTGACTTTTTTTCGTTTAAAAAAAAAATTGAAAGAAAGGAAAGGAAAAAAAAAACACAAAAAGAGGCAAAGAATAGAACAACAAAAGTCATAAAAAGGAGAAAAAAAACAACAAAAAAGAAAATCTTTAATGTACCAAAATTCTAAAACTTGGGTTTTCATATAGGATTTCAAAGATAGCATCCAAACAAGCAAACTCAACTAAAAGCTCGATATTCACTCGTTCTAGGGCTAGGATGTCGACTCAATGTATTGGAAATGTCAATTAAACTAAGCCCAACCCGAAAGTAGCAACTCTAGAAGAAAACATGAATAAGATGGCTAAACAAATTAGGCTCTCACTCAAGCTATTAGGATTCTTAACGACAGACAAAGATCTCAAGTCAACCCAAATCAGAATATAGAAACGACCCCTCCCCCTGAACTGGAAGATGAAGAATTAGCCCCTAATGTTGAGGTATGGAGGAAGGAGATCGAAGAGAAACACCGTGAGATGGAAAGAAAATTCATGCAAAAGTTGACCGAGAAAATGAAAACCCTGGAAATGGTTAACGGGTTTAAATAGATGGGGATGATTAATTTGCCGACATATGAAGATGATGACTTCCTGGAAAGATTTAAAGTGCTGGAATTTGAGAAATATGATGAGACTAGCTGCTTGAAGTTCTACACCAAGTTGTACATTAGAAAAATGGGAAAATACACAAAGTATGACAAAGTAATGGTCTAGACTTTTCAGGACAACTTAACTGGCCTAACCTTAATTCGGTATGCCCAACTGGATCTCAATGAAATTGATACTTAAGATAAGTTAGTGTAGGCCTTTTATAACTAGTATAAGTTCAACATCAAAGTGGCCCTATCCATGTAAGATCTGAATAATCTACAAAAGAAGACCAATGAAAATTTTAAAGAATATGCCTAAGATGGAGGGGCATGGCAGCTAGGGTGACTCCACCCTTAACAAGGAAGGACTTGACTTTCACCTTCATCAACACTCTTGGAAGCCTATATTGCCAACATATAGTCAGGCAACCTGCCTCCAACTTTGTAGAAATTGTAGCCTTAGGGTGCCAAATTGAGGAAGTTATTGCTACTGGAAGGCTTCCTAATCCTAAAGTAGCTAAGAAGAAGACACCTCCTGCAAGGTTTTCCAACAAAGCCAAAGAAGAAGCTGTAAGCAATGTTAATACCAGCAACCTTGTCAGACCTGCAACCCTAGTAGCCATGACCAAAGGATCTAATCCCCCGCCGAATCAAAACAACTGCCCACAAAGAAGATAGTTTACCCATATTACCATTCCTTTAAGTCAAGTTCTTGTACGACTAAGGAAAGAAAACCTTCTGACGTTTGAAATACCAAGGGAGGGACAAAGGCCAAGAGATTATAACCTGGAGCTTTGTTGTGATAATCATTTGGGGTAAGTAGGGCACTCTACAGATTAGTATTGGAGACTCAAACATAAGATCTAGGATCTTATTGATGCCAAATTAGTTCAATTAGATTTTATTTAGACTCCTACTCTTAATGTGGGTAACAACCCTCTGCTGAATCATGGAAATTCAATCAATGTGATCATTGCTGAAGTTTCTGAATCAAAGATTGATCTAGACAATCTCCCCATCACTACTGAGGAGATAGCTTGGAATCTGAAGCAAGCTAGGTATCTATAGAATGTGAATCTCAGAGATAAGACTTAGACTAGACCGGCAATATATCAACTACTAAAGAATAAGAAGATAAAGAAAGCTGATATCATGGCTATGACAATTCCAAAACCATGAAAGAGAGGTACTTAAAAGGAGCTTATAAAAAGATATAAAGTCGGCAATTCGACGGTTGACACCTTAAGAGAACTGTTAGGGAAGTTTGAGTATTTAGTGGATTACGCCGGTTCACCTGTTGTATATGCTGACGCACCACCTACTAAATGGGGTCTAGAATTTAAGTAAGAAGACAAACTTATTATAGAAGCCAAGAAGATGGCTGAGATAGTTAGAATGATCAAAGATGGGCCCAAGCCATTAGCTTTTTAGTATGATGGGAAGACTAAGAAAGTTGAGGAATTGGGAAAGCCCAAGAAGATTGCTTTCAATATCCTAATTGCCCTGGAGAATTACAAAGCAGCAATTCTAGATTACCAGGCAGTGAATCAGATAACCAGGGCCTCATCACCCATGGTTGGTGGGATTACATGCTAGGGATGAGTTTATGATTAGAACGAGGAAGTCTACTGTAGAAGAGGCTTCTCGAAGGATCTTTGAAGATATTGATGATAAAGATCAAAATGTTGTCAAGAAAATAGTAAAAGCCAGTGAGTGTAAGATAATGGACTAGCTAGCCAAAGTATTAGCCCAAATCTCCTTAATGGGCCTACTATTGTCATTAGATACTCACTGGGAAGCTTTAATTAAAATTTTGGAAGATGTCAAAGTATTCAAAGGGATTTCTATTGAGATGCTAGGATTGGTAGTGAATTCGATATTTGTGATGGATCAAATTTCATTCTCACCAGATGAGCTAAGTAAAAAAGGAGACCAGCACACAAAACCCCTCTTTATAGTGGTTAAGTGTGCAAGGAGAGTGGTTGCTTGAGTTCTAATAGATAATGGGTCTTCATTGAATGTATATCTCTTGGTGACACTAAATTTACTCGGAGTCAATGCAACTAAAATAAAGCCCAACTCAATTTCAATAAGAGTTTTTGATGGGTCAAAAAGGGAGATAATTGGAGAAATTGGGTTGCAAGTCGAGATTGGCCTATAAATGTTCACTATTCCTTTTCAAGTTTTAGATATACTACGTACTTTCAACCTTCTATTAGGAAGACCATGGATTCATTCAGCAGGGGTAATTCCATCCAGTCTACATCAGAAAGTGAAATTCATAGCCAATAGGCAGTTGGTTACTATTCTCGAGGAGTAAGACTATGAGATTTATAAAGAAACAACTATTCCTTATGTTGGGGATGAAGAATTGGAAGAGCCAGGGTTGTAGATTTTCAATGGAGTTAGTGTGATCGAAGAAGCAAGACAAAGGGCACAGGGTTGTTGGAAACATCCTAAGCAGTAGATTGAAACATTTGGGCTTGGGTGTAAACCTACTGAAGAGGAGATTCAAGAAATAAAGGTTAAGATCAAAAGTAAGAGAGGAGATCAGCTGCACCATACTCATATGGACTTTCTGGACATCTGCCAGACATTCCCAATACCAACTAGTGTTCAAAAACCCGAAGTAGCTAGTCTATTCAGGGCCTTGACTCAATAATGCAATATCGGTCCAAATAAGAAGGAAGATATTGGCGTACTAGTTTCCCTATGCAACTGATTTTCCATTCCTGTTAATAGGTCTATTTAGAAATGCAAAATTAGATTAATTAGGAGTATTCGAATTTAACAATTAGTCCGATTAGTTAAGCCTTTTCTTTCAGACAATTTAGATTCATTCATTCAATAAATTTCATTCCTTTCTTTCTATCAATTCTTCTTTATTATTTATTCATTGTCCTTTTTCTTTTTTCCTTTATTCTTCAAATCCAATAAAAATGATGAACATAATGGATATCTCTTGCATGTAAACGATGAAAGTACCAATATCACCTTCGGCCCTGCTGGGTCAGACGTCAAAGATGATATTGAGACTCTAAATGAAATTCAGGAGAGTTAACATCGACATGAACATAGGTAGAGTGATTATTGATGAACTGATGGATGAGATAAATTTGGGGATAGAGGAAAGTCCACAAAACTTGAAAATTAGCGGTAATTTAACAAATGATCAAAAAACAAGAGTTGTCCCAATTATTATCAGAATACTTAGATATATTTGCTTGGTGTTATGAAGATATGTTCGGTTTAGATTCATCTATTGTGGTTCACAAATTACCAACCAGAGAGGAAATAAAACCAAAAAGACAAAAGCTTAGATGATTTAGGCCGAATCTACTCCTCAAAATAATAGAAGAAGTGAAGAAGTTATTAGAAGTCGGGTTCATAGAAGTGTCGGATTAGCTAAAATAGGTGGCCAATGTGGCATTAGTGTTGAAGAAAAATGGGAAAGTTAGGGTTTATGTAGATTTCTGGGATTTAGACCAAGCAACACCAAAGGATAACTTTCCTTTGCCACATGTTGAGGTATTAGTGGATAATACAGCCGGGAGCCAACTTTTCTCGTTTATGGATGGTTTCTTGGGATATAATCAAATTAAAATGGCCAAAGAAGATAAAATCAAAACAACTTTCGTTACCACTTGGGTAACGTTTTGTTATCTTGTAATGCCTTTCGGGTTGAAGAACGCTAGGGCAACTTATTAATGTGTTATGGTTGTTTTGTTTCATAACATGATGCACTAAGAAATCGAGGTTTATATGGATGATAGGATCGCCAAATCCAAGGAAGATGAAAATCATGTAGATATTTTACGAAAGTTATTTAAGCGATTGAGGAAGTTTCAGTTGAAGTTAAATCCTAAAAAATGCACCTTTGGAGTAACTTCAAGCAAATTATTAGGTTTTGTAGTCAATAGAAGAGGAATCGAAGTAGACCTAGATAAAATCAAGGCAATCGTAAACATGTAAGCACCAAAGACTATAAAAGAAGTTCAGGGACTGTTGGGAAGATTAAATTACATTGCTCGATTTGTATCGCAGTTAACTGATAAATTTAAACTGTTATTTAAACTTTTGAGGAAGAATGCAGCCATCAAACGGGATGAAGAGTAGAGCAAGCATTTGCTGAAATCAAAGAATATCATGAATCCTATCGTACTAGTCATTCCTATACTAGGACAGCCATTGATCCTTCACTTAACGATTCTTCCTGAATCAATGGGATGCATGTTAGGACAAAAAGATGAAACGGGAATAATAGAGCATCTTATATACTATTTGAGCAAGAAATTCATAGAAGGTGAGCAAAAATACTCAAAAGTGGAAAGAATGTGTTGTGCTTTAGTGTAGGTGATGCATAGGCTTAGGTAGTACACTTTCTATTATTCAATAGAATTGTTGACAAAACATGACCCTTTGAGGTATTTAGCGGAAAAGCCAGCATTGATTGGAAGAATATCGAAGTGGAAAATGCTACTTTCTGAATTTGATATCAAGTACGTAAGCCAGAGTTTAGTTAATGGGTAGGCGATGGTAGACCAATTGGCGAAATACCCATTAGAAGATGAGGACTATGGTTCAGAAGCACAATTTCCCAATGAAGATGTGATGATGGCAAATGAATTGAGCAATGAAAAATTAGGATGGAAAATGTATTTTGTTGGAGTAGCCAACGTGTTTAGATGTGGGATAGAAGTGGTATTGGTATCACCTGAAGGTAACCATTTCCCTATCGCAACAAGATTAACATTTCCATATACTAATGACATAGCGGAATATGAAGCTTGCATTTTGGGGCTCAAAATGGTGCTAGATATGGGAATATGAGAGTTAGAAGTATACGGAGATTCTTCCCTTATAATTCTCCAAATCTTAGGAGAATATAAGACAAAGGATGAGAAATTGATACCTTATCACAAGCATATAGGCAAGCTAATTGAAAAATTCCAAGAGATTTCATTCACTTACATTCCAAGGATCTAAAATTAGTTTGTCGACACATTGGCCACGTTAGCATGAATGGTGAAGATCACAGATGGGATAGAAATTCAACCCTTAAAGATTGAAGTCGAAGAAAAACCAGCTTTTTGCCTTGCAGTTGAAGAAAAGGGAACAAAAGAACCTTAGTATCATGACATCAAAAAGTTACTTCAAACTGGTGAATTTCTTGAAGATGCTGATCGACAAGATAGAAAAACTTTAAAAAGGTTGGCTACTCATTTTCTATTGAGTGGAGCTACGTTATACAAGAGATCACCAGATGCAACATTGCTAAGGTATGTGGATGAAGAAGAAGCCAAGAAATTAATAAAAGAAGTGTATGAAGGAGTTTGTGGTCCTCACATGAATGGGTATATATTAGCTAAAAAGATTATGAGAATGGGCTATTTTTGGATGATGATGGAATCGGATTGTATTAAGTACGTGAGGCACTGTCACATATGTCAGGTGTATGCTAACAAAATTAACACTCTTCCTCAAGAATTGCATGTGTTATCAACTCCTTGGCCTTTCTCAATGTGAGGAATTGACATGATTGGTCCAATTTCACCAACAGCTTCAAACGAGCATAGGTTCATTCTAATCGCGATCGACTATTTTACCAAGTGGGTAAAAACAACATCATATGCCATAGTAACCAAAGGAGTAGTGGTCAGATTCTTGAAAAGAGATATTCTTACAAGATACGATACACCCGAGTCTATTATTATAGATAATGGGACAAATTTGAATAACAAGTTGATAGATTAAGTGTACAGCCAATTCAAGATCAATCACAAAAACTCAACTCCATATCAACCTCAAATGAATGGGGCAGTCAAAGCTACTAATAAGAACATCAAAAGAATCATTGAGAAAATGGCGATCACTTATAGAAATTGGCATGAGATGCTTCCCTTTGCTCTCATGGCCTACAAAACCTCAATTAGAACTTCTACTAGTACAACCCTATATTCATTGGTGTACGGAACTGAAGTAGTATTACCAATAAAAGTAGAAATGCCTTCATTCTGAGTATTGGCAAAAATTCAACTCGATGAAGTAGAGTAAGCGAAGAAGCAAATGGAGCATTTGAATCTGCTGGATGAAAGGAGGCTTACAACGATATGTCATGGTCAGGGCTACCAATAGAAGATGATCCAAGTTTTTAATAAGAAAGTACGCCCAAGGCACTTCAAAGAAGGAGATTTGGTGTTGAAGAAAGTATTGCTAAATGCATAAGACCCAAGGGGCAAGTTTGCTCTAAATTATGAAGGCCCTTATGTGGTAAAGATGGATTACCTATAATTAAGGTGACCAGTGAATTCAGATGCAATCAAAATGTATTATCCATGAAAACTGAAGATTTCAATTTTTCTTGAATAAGTTTGTAGTTAATCTTTCATCGTTTACAAGTAAAGTTAATATCCATGAATGTTTCTAAATTCATATGGTCATTGACCAACAAATACTTCACCAATAAACCCTTGAGGGTTTTTCTAGCCTCATACACTTAAACACCAAACCCTTACCAATAAATCTGAGTCACCTAATAAATTGAAATTTAATGTTCTTGATAATTTAATCTTTGTTTCTTTCTTAATGAGATTTATTGTTCAGAAGTCATAAAGGGTAGAAATTGAAATTTGAAATCGGACTAAGCAAATTCAAGGCGTGGGCATGGTTCAGTTACATGATTCAAAGGAAAGAAGAAAAAGAAAACAAAATAAAACAAAGGAAGAAAGAAAAGAAAAAGAAAAAGCAAGCATCGTCCCTTGGAGAAATTTTGCTAATTAAATGAGTGAATATCGAGAGTCGATGTAAGCATGCCACTTAGTCGCTATTTAAGAAATCCTTCAGTCTCAGAAAAATAATCTTAAAAGTTATTTAAAAGAATTAAGCTAATTTTCAAAACCAACCTTAAAGAGATCTATCCTCTTTAGATTAACTAAGATGAATCTCAAAGAGATCTATGCTCTTCAAAATTGGTATAAAATAGCTAAAACTAATTTTGAAGACATCTATCCTCTTCATATTAATCGAATCGAATCTTGAAGAGATCCATCCTCTTCAAATTAACCAAATCGAGATCTATTCTTTTCGAATTAACCAAGTCAAATCTCGAAGAGATCTATCTTCTTCAGATTAACCAAATCGAATCTCGAAGAGATCTATCCTCCTCAAATTAACTAAATGGAATTTCGAAGAGATATATTCTCTTCAGATTAGTCATTAAAGTCAAAAGAAATCTCAAAGAGATCTATCCTCTTTGGGTCACCAAAGTAAAATAAGTTTTTGAAGAGATCTATCTTCTTTAGATCACAAGTTAAAATGAATCTCAAAGAGATCTATCCTCTTCGGGTTAAACTAAAATAAATCTTGAAGAAATCTATCCTCTTCAGATTATCCATCAAAATAAAGTTTTAATCTTGAAGGGATCCATCCTTTTTAGATTATTCAAGTTGGGTCTAATAAAAATAGGTATCTCTTTTGTCTTTGTAGCAAAGTTCTAATCGAACTTTACTACAAAGAGGGCCAGCTGTAGACACTTCATTTTTGCCAAATTTCTTTTAATTAAGCCAAGTTAATAAATCAATAGAAAAATAATAATAATAATAATAAATAAAAAACGAAAATTAAAAGAAACAAGGAAAAAGAAAAAAATGAAAAAAGAAAAGCAAAAAGAGAAAAAATTAAGTTAGGTCATAGGAAGAGTCAAGTTAAGTCGTGTTGGAGTGAGTTGAGTTATTGGATTAGGTAATGAGACGAGTTGAATTAATTAATTTTGGGCATGACCAATACAAAATAAGTATTTATCTAATTTAAGGGCTTAAAATCAAGATTTATTAAGTTATTGGGCCATATTTAATTAGATCGGGTCGGGTTTGGAAAGAAAAGTCCAAACTAGTTAGGGTTTCTAGAAGCTAGGGTAAATCATGGAAGAATAGCAATTAAATTTTTCGTATCTTCGATACGAGAGGTTCAATTTGGGGCTTATAAATAACATGTTGGTCAAGGACTTGAAGGATGGGTTTTTTTTTTTTTTTCTAAATCACACTCCTACACGCATACCCCATACATTCCTTCAAAAAAACCATACACACCACGCGCCACCCTACCCTTACGCGCTGCCACACACGCCACCACATACCATAATAACCACCACCGTACTACTACTCCACACACAACCAATACACGCACTACAAATACCGCCCAAAACGCCCTTCGCATCGCCCAATACCGCCCATCACTGTTGCCCAATAACACCTACAGCGTCACCCAATACACCCTTCATGCACCCGGCATACCCCTCACATACGCCTACTGACATTCCTTACGCATGCCCACTAACGCCTCTCATACACGCCCAAACGCCCATCCGCTCACTTGAAGCCTTGCTCGAGCTCTTGCCTAGTGATCACCCGTGCTCTCACCTAATGATCGCCCACAGCTGTTGTATAGTGTCGCTCGTACTGTCGCCCAGTCTCACCCACAACTGTTGCCTAATCTCGCCCACACGCTCACCCAGGTCTCGCTTACTAGTACTGCCCATTGTTGCCCATCCGCAAGCTTAGGTGCTCACCCGAGTCACCACCAGTACTCGCCCACTGTGTCACCCGTATACACCCAAGTCACTGCCTAACACCAACGATATGACATTAGGTAAAATTTTCAATATTTTTATTTTTTATTTATTTTAGTAATCTTTTTAATTTTCTTTATTGGTTATTTATTTCTATCATTAATTTTCTTTTTGTTTAAGTACAGGATTTTTTGGTTATTTTGCAATTTTTTAGTTAATTAAGTCTTTCTTGAAAAAAAAAATCATTTTTTTAGTGAAAATATATTTTTGGCACTTAGGTTTTTTTTTTTGGAAAAATAAAAAAAATCTAAATTGAGTTTTTTTTTAAAGATAGTTAGTTAGGGTTTTTGTTTAATTTAGGAAAATTATATTTTTAAGGGTTTTTTTTTCTTAAAATAATAAATTGATAAAAACATAAACGTAGCTCGGTTTTTAAAATAAAAATAACCCATCCATTGAATATTTTATAAAAAAAAAGAGAGAACTACAACTGGTTTAATCCTAACTAACGAGTACGTAGATATCTTCGGAGCAATCGTTAAAAAATGAAAAAAAAAAAACTTTTTTTCCCCTCTTTTAGAAATTCGTAATAAAAAATAATTTTTAGTTACTTTTTCCTATTTAGGTATATTTTAATATTTTTAGAAAAATTACAAAAATAAAGCCCATCAATTTTTGTTTAATTATCACATGGTGACTTAATCTTAATAGGTTAGCTTTCAAACCTAGTTTTTTTAGTTCAATTTTCTAAAAATCAATTTTTTTAGAATATCCGTAAACTAGTGGTCAAATTAAGGTTTTTCCACTCGAAAACCTTAATTTTATTTTTTTTTATTGGTTGAATCGGTTAGTGAGTCTAATTTTTAAATTTTTTTAAGAAAATTATTTCCTTAATTTTAGTGTCAAGTAATTTATATTAAGCGCACTGGACTTAATATAGGTTAAACTAAGTAAATCAAAATAGGGCTTAACAATAACTAATTAACTAATATACCTAAAATACATATATTAGGCTGAAACTTTATGGTTTTTAGTGTGAAAATTCTTTATATACAGTAGTTAAAATCTTTCATTTACTTTGGTTTGTTTGTGATTTTCCATAAAAAATTATTAATTTAATAACTTAGTGAAAATCCACATAAACGCTTTATGTAAAAATCACCATGTTTAGCTTTAGAACAACCCATCTTGTTATAAAATCTCCTATTCCCATAGAAAAAAAAAATCAAGATAAACCTACTACATGTAACCAAAAAGTATTCAAAAAATGGTAGAAAATCATATCTAACAAAATCATGTGAAAAATAGTGGATCTTCTTTAAAATTCAACTTATCCATATTCTAAAAACCAAAAATTAACCCTAGTAAAATGAAAAGTTTTAGAAAAACTCTTTAGATAGCAATTTTAAATATGAAATAAGGTATTTACAAAAAAATTTTAGTAATGAAAATGTGTCGTTCGGGCTATTGAAAATCTAATTGAAATCTGGCTCTAAACAGTCCATTTCTTAAGGGCGACATATAAAATAAAATATTTTTACAAAAATGATGAATTTTAAAGAAAATATACTTAGAATTATGTAAGAATAAATTTTTCTAGAATTTTTAAACGAATTTTGATATTTTTAATGGATTTTTGAAAATCGATTAGAATATCAAATTCACAAGCATTTGGAGCTACGATGACTGTCGGTGATAGGGCTATTGTTGGCAACCTTAGGCACTGATGGGAGCTCCTAGTAGTGTTAGCCACTCATTGACAAATTCTCTCTTCACTCAAGAACTCTCTAAGTCCATATTTGTGCCCAATTTTTTAATTTTCCTAAATTTCTCCAAAATTTTCCCTAAAAATTTTCTTATGCTTTCCTCGATTTCTCTAGAGTTTTGATATACCCAAAAGAATGCAAATGGTGTTGTTGAAGGGTTTATATAAGCCTTGGGTTAATGAGTAGGTGAATGGCATATATGACAAGTGTTATACTTTACTTTTTCCAAATTGCCAAGTGTTTAGTAGTTTGGTAAAACCATAGTCTAATCCATGGTTTTCACTCATAGTTTTATCCTAAAACCATCTAATCCCATGCTTTTAAGAAACCAATAACTTATCCTTGGTTTTGTTAATAAATCATGAGCTCCATTAACTTATCACTTAAGTTTATAATTTATAATATTTCCGATTAGTTGTTATTCTTGTATGGAAGCTTCTACTAAAGCTTCTATAGCCCATGGTCCATCAAATAACTTATTTACATATTGCTTATTTAATTATATATTATTTTATGGCATTTACTAATTTTCTTGTTTATTTAATTTACTTCTAAACTCCCTTTCTATTTCGCATTAACCTTTGGTATTTTGGAATTTTATCAAATAAAGTAGTTAGTTTTATTATTTTAATTTATATTAATATTTTAATATTCCATTTCAAGATTTAAATTTATGGAGTATTTTTTTTTTTAATTATGCTAACTTTTAGGATCTTAACATTTTTCTTAAGCCTGTTCATGCGAATTTTTCGGACATCCTTAATTTAAGAGTTTGAATTTCTATAATCGTAGTTAGTTAAGTCTTTTACATGTTATTCTAAATATTATTTTATTTATTATGTTATCTTGTTAAATTTTTATGTTTTTAACTTATGTCCGAGATCTCATTAATTTAGTTATAGAGTTTTACGATTTTCTTACTTTCGATGTATAATGAATAAAATTTGAAAATTGCAAATTTTAACTTTTATTTATATTTTATTATTTTATCTCAAGTACCTAAATTCTCCAAGTTGTTTTAATGAATTTGTAGCCATGATGTATATTTCAAGTTATACCAATAAGCTTTTACATACATCTTAAATTTTTAGCACTAAGGTTTTATTTGCTAAAGTTCGGGTCTCACACTTACAAAAAATTACGAAAAGATATAAGTGAGGGAAATAAGAAGTAACGTTCTTCTTTTTAACAAGGTAGTTTCCTACCTTTTACTAAAAAAGAAATGATTTATCTAATATTTTGAAGAAGTTTTACTTTTAAATAAGTTAAATCGAAAAGGTACATTTTTTAAAAGTTAGATTTTCTTTTCTTTCCTTTTCTTAAAAAAGAAACAACTAATGTAGTATCTTGAAGAGATTTGATTTTTAAATAAGTAAAACTGAAATGAATATAAAGTAAAGTTAGAATGAAATGAAAGTCAAATTTTTTGTTTATAAAATTTACTGTTTACTTTGACAAGTGAGGAATATTTTTTTTAATATTATAAATTAAACATAGAATGAAATGAAAATTTAAGTATTTTATTTTTTTAACGTAAATTTGAAATGAAATTAAAGTTTACGTTTTAAAAAAAAATTTACTATTTACCTTAAACGGTGAGTTTTTTCTTTTTATAAAGTAGACCCCAAATGAAATGAATATAAAGTAAAATTTGAATAAAAGTGAAATGAATATAAAGTAAAGTTGGAATTAAATGAAAATTACTTTTCTATTTAGAAAATTTACTATTTACTTTATTAAGTGAGGGACTTCTTTTAAAATATTATAAAGTAAAAAAAAAAATGGAATGAAATGAAAGTAAATTACCATTTGCTTTAATAGGTGAAGAACTTTAATTTACTATTTGCTTTGATAAGTGAGGAATTTTTTTTTTTAATTCTATAAAGTAAACATGGAATAAAATGAAATTTTACTTTATTGTTTACAAAATTTCCTATTTACTTTTATAAGTGAAGAACTGTAAATCTCGTAAATTTAGCTTTTTGAGTATAGAGTTGAACTCAAGTGTTATAGATAACTTCGTAAGACAACAGAATCGATAAACTCATGATTGATTAAAATTTTAATTACAAAACCTAAAATAAATATGAAAAACTCTAATATATTGATCGAAACGCAAATTACGTAAAAAAACCCCAAACCTTACATATGTGTAAATACTATATATTGAACCCAAATTTGATAAAATCTCTAAAACTAAAACTTTAAGCTTATAAACATATAAATTTACTTTTACGATAATAAAACCTAATTGTGTACAATTATCGGTTGATATGCTTAATTGTGTAAAATCGCTAACAAATAATTAAAGATAACTTCTAAAAGCTAATAAACATAAGAGTACTAAATTAATTTACGAAATTGATAATATTATTTTATAATTGTTAGTAACCTTATATATATAAATAAATTACTATTATATAAATTTAATTATTTAATCCTAATTATAATATTTATTTTAGTTCATGTGTTATATAATAAATGTTAATGATATATTTTATAATTTTCTTTATAATTATATTAATTATTATTCTAAATAATATTTATAGGGTTAGAAATATTTAAATAAAAATTTAAAAATTTATTCTATTTATTTATACACTCGTTTCTTTATTTTTCCTTTAACTTTATCTTTTTCTTTATATTTTCTTTTTTCCTTCCTAATTTATATGTGTTAAATATATATCATATTATATAATTAACATGTTGACCAAGTCAAACATGTCGTTTTCTTTGTTGAATCTTCTCCTCTTTTCTTTTTCTTTTCCTTTTTCCTTTTCCTCCCTTGCTGCGACACACCTCACCCCTCTAGAATATTGCCTAATTCTCTCCATTATTCTCAAATTAACATATAATATTTAGTCTTGTTCCTCCCTCGTTTGAATCAACATTTTCATCCTTCTCCTTTTCATCTTTTTCTTTTGTTTTCTTCACTTTCTTTTACCCAAAAATCTAAACCACCATTCTAAGTACCATCAACACCAAAAGAAGGAGAAAAAGGAGTTTTCTTCAAACTCTTAAGAACAAGTAAATACATCTCCTTTGTATTTTAGTTGCATTTGCTTTATTAAGTAAATTAGGTTTCATGTATTTTCTTGTATATTATCATATTTGATGTATGTACATGTACTTTAGTATTTTGTAGTTGAAACTCCATGTATATGTATTGGATTTAATGTATAACTCTATCTTTCTAGAATTACTTATATACATATCGATATATACTTATATTTATGGATATGTTTCATAGTTTGTTATTTATATGTACATATGTGTAAATATATATACAGTTTATATATATATATATACATAGTACATGTACATATATATGAGTAAAGAAGAAGATAAAGTAGGAATACATATATATATACACACATACATACATGCTTACATATATATATATATATATATATATACAC
>JAMXBB010000010.1:51621101-51824923 GCA_024138015.1 Lumnitzera littorea | reverse complement strand
GATTAAATCTTCGATTGTTATCTTAGGGTTTTGATGAGGTTCGAGGTTTTAGGGTCTTCGTATGCAATTAGGGGTTCAATTGATGATTTAAGGTTTTTCGCATCCACTTTAGGTTTTGGATTGAGATTTTAATCAATTTTAAATCTCACTAGCTCTTTTAAGTTCAGGAAATCATCTACAGTTTGGACGTTTGTTTCTATACTTAGAAAGCTAAATTCGTGGGGTTTATAGGCTTGGTTTTTTAACTTTGGGCTTCGTATTTAATAATTTTGGGCTTCTTTTAAGTATTTTAAATGGGAATTTTCTGCTCAATACTTTAAAATTTTAATGTAGACCTTGGTGATACTTTTATATGTCCAAATGGGCCTTCTTACTAAGTTTAAGGCTTTAAATCACTAAAGGGCCTATGGGCAGAATCTTAGATGGGCCTTTAGGTCTAGTGGGTCTCTTAAATAACTCTTTCTAAGCCTTTTATCTTAAGGTTTAGATTTCGTCATCTAGTTACATAGGCTCCTAAGTTGGTTCTTTTAGGCTTTTTGTGTCTAGTTCACTATTTAGAGTCTTAGGCTCAAGTCCACTTGTTTTTTTAGACTTAAGCTCAACATTAGACTTAAGTTTAGCCCATTTTTAATATGGTTACAAATCTTTCCATTATGGTTCTTAGGTTATTAACACCATTCTTAAGCCTATAATCACTAATTAAGCTAGTTTAGGGCCTTAACCATACTTTAGCTTACTTAACTTGATTAACTAAGTCATAAACCATACTTAACACTAAATAAACATGCTATTAAGCTACTAAAAAAAAAGTTTCAGATCTGGTAGTACAATGAAAGTGGCAGCCAAGAGTGGTTTCTAAGGCTAAAGTTTCCATTTTCATGTAACATTTGATTTTTATGGTGTTTTGACTTAAATAACCTATGTTTCTACTAATCTAAACCTTAATCACTTTATAAAAGTGTGTGAAAATGTGTGTGAGAGAATATATAAGGAGCTGCATGCATGGGGAATAGGGGTTTCATTATCTTACTTGATGATCTCCTACTAACAATTATACTACTCTACACGACTTAGCCTATTTGTGTTATAACTTCTACTAAAGGTGGTTTTTGTTGTACTTACCTTTGTTGACCTTCTTAAAACCCTTAGAACTTCTATAGAGTTGCTGTAAAATAAGTTTCAACAAAGAAAACATTAGTATCTAGCCTCATCTTATAAGAAAGCTAAGGAAAACCTAACCTAAGTGCTTACCGAAGCAAAGTGTAAGAGGGTCCTCTAGAGATGAGTGTGCCATGAGCCTTCGTGTGTGTAAGGGTGGGTATATGTGTCAATTAGTTAGCTTGGGGTGTAGGTGTAGCATAAGACTTAGTTTGGAGTGATTTGGAATGGTGGTGGTGAAGCTATGATGGTCAATGTAATGGAGAAGAGGAAGAAGAGGAATGGGTGTTTTGTGTGTTTGGACTTCTAAGAGTGTTTATGAGTGTGTTTAGGGTTTGAGAAAACAAAAATGAGGGTAGGAAATGGGGATGGTAGGTCATGGCAAAGAGAGAGGGTAAGGGGAACAAGCTTTGATTGTTTGAGAAATCAAGAACAAGGTACAAAATGGGGACCATGTACCTTGTGTTCTTTTTGCCAATTTGGGTAAGATCTTATCCCCTTAAGGTACAAGAGATTTTAAAAGGGGATTAAGATTTTGTCTTTTGGTTATTAATTATGTTTGACTTGTAGCTCATTAAGATGTAATGGGGTTGGTTAAGGATTAAGGTTTGATTAGGGTAATTGGTGGTGATTAGGCATGATTAGGCTAATTAAGTGCAATTAGGATGTGTTTAGGGTTTTGTTGGACTTTGATACTATACCTTTGCTATTATAAATGCCCTACACGTGTACTTAGGGTTCTCTTAAGGTTTAGTGCTCGTTTATAGTAATTTGATCCGCGTACGAGCTCGAAAGTTAGGGTTTGAATCACTTAGTACTATCGATCACTCATACTGATCGATTTAACCTTACTATTAGTACTTATTTGTGACATTAAGGTATTTGAACACTTAATTAGGGTTAAATGATCATTTTAGGGTTTCACTATCGTTCTAGGGTATTTTAAGTATTAGGGTTCATGCTCGTTTAGTTAGATTTTTAGGACTTACTTCAATTAGGGTTTTAGTTAAACACCTAAGGTTTGATTCTTTTACCTAGGCTTTATTATTATGTTTAGGTGTTTCTAGGGACTATCCAAGGACTCCTGCATTCGATTCTACTTTTGGGTTATTGAAATTTCGTTGGGTTTAATAGGCCCATAATGAAAAATGTAAGTTTCAATGTCTAAAATGGATCACTATGTGAAAGTATGTTCAAAAACGATAAATATCGATTATAAGTTCATAAAAATTAGAGTTAAAATGAAAAAATTACATGTAACTAAAGATTTAAGATAAACCAAGAAAAATAAGTAGGATAACTAAGTTAATTAACCCTACAAACTAATAATGAAGAGAAATAAATACATAAAATACCATAGTTTACAAATATACAAATATATTTACTATTTACTTTAGTAAATAAGTTAAACTATGTTCATGTTATACTTAGGTTATAGTGGGAAATTAAGCATACTACAATAGACATTTAGTTCCAAATACTTATAAGTCTTATTATCTTTTAGGTATTCAATCATCAAGTTCTAAAAATTCCAAAGACTTGGAGAATGAGCATTAATTAAGGTGAGGGAGTTCTGATGATCTACTATTTGCTTGTTGTTTGACGTTTATATACTGTTTGTTGGTCAATACCAATTGTTTGTTAAATAACTAATTGCTTGTGTGTTGTCATTTGTGTGGTCATAAAATAAACGGTTTTATTTGTCGCATGTTTGTGACTCAACAGGTATACTGATGGAGAAAGCTAACTTTACAGATTTTTTAGAAAATTATTTTTTGAAAATGTTTTTCTAATTTTAAACATATTTTTACACAATTTTTGTGAGGGCTCATAACACCATGGATAATATTTTTATTATTAAGGCAAAGCTAGCATGGTATCTCTAATTGAATGTAAGAGGACTTGCATATCTGTACCCATAGGGCCTTTATATACATTTTGATAACAAGAGGATCGCTTTGTCATACCCAAGGGGCCTTGGATATGATTTGTTGATGGTGGATGGCATTAGTTAGGGTCCAACTATTTAGATTGGTATTTCTTTCTTGGCTAAGGTAATAGTCGAGTGTTGTCTAAAGGGACAGTGCCCTCAAGTAGTCTCATGCAATTAAAGTGAGGTGCCCAATGTAGGTAAGTACAGGGATAATCGACGTATAGATGACGTAAATCTACACCTTTCATAGTTTCGAACTTTTATAGATGTGTTGCTTGCATTCACCGTGCATGCATTCATTTTATGTGTAGATAAACTTGCATATATGCTAATAATATTCAATAACCTGCTTGAATGGCAATGGTGAGGAATAAACTCACTGAGCTGTGGTATGCTCATTCCGCTATAATTTCTTTTGCAAATTCATTTAAGTCAGGAATGGGATGAATTTCAAGTACTAAGTGCAAGTTGAAGATAGGTTTGAAAATGTTAGAGTTAATTGAGATGTGTCTATCTAGTACAGAAACATCTTATGTAGAAAATATTTATATGTTAAGATTATGTATAATTTAGTATTTCTTGTAAATCATAAAGTTGTTTTACCTTGTCTTATTATTTGGTAAAGGATACCGATTCTTTGCGATTTTGATAGACTGTAGAATATTGGATATCCCTAATTATTTATATTTTACAATCAGTTAGTGATGCGCCTAGGAGCTCAGTTATCACTAGGACTTACTATTGTAGATCCGAACCAATAGGTCCTTCGAGATATCAAAGAAAACAGAGTGAGTAGGTCTACGAACTGAGTAGAGTAACTATCGTGGAGCTATTCGAAGGATATGACACACCAACAAACACAATACAACTTGACACTTCACTTGATATGACGTACAAGTCAATGCTAAGGTTTACCCACCACTAATCCTAAGCTACTCAATAAGATTAGATAAGAGTGTATGAAAGCGGACTTGGAGAGGGTCGTCTCACAAGAACAGTATATTCAATGCTTATGTGTAAAGTCAAATGATTCCGGCTTACAAGGGAAAGGGATTATTTATAGTAAGTCCCTAAGGCAACATTACAAATAAAGAAACTACAAGAAAGTATGTACAAAAGGGGAATTCCTTGTACATACGAAAAGGAGTAAAAAGGACAAAAGATAAAAGAGGAAAAATAGTACAATGTCAAATGAAGAGAACAGGTGGTAGTACGACATTGGATCCGTACAAGGGTTCTCTAAGCACAACAGGTAAGAGGAACCAAGGTGTTATGGTGACAAGGAAGCTGAGAAGTGAAAGGATGCCATGAGAGTTAGAAGGAGGTTGGAGGAGGAGTACTTGGCTAGGAGTTAGCTGCATTTACTTGGCTGGAGACTCTTAGCAGTTGAAAGTCTAGTCACTTGGCACAAAGCTCTTGATTAGAGGAAAGTTGACATTGGCACACGATAACGAACAAAGCATAATATAACCACCCGAAGTTCCTAGGGAATTCAGCTATCCTCATTCAGCATACTGTTTCTCATCATCGATAGGTTGACGAGAAAGAATCCTTCGGGTAGGGGACTAAAGCCCTCTGAGGCATGTGCAAGTAATTGGGCCGGTAATCAGTAACCCATCAGCTCCCTGAGGTTGTTGGAGATTTACCCTCAAATCATGATCCTCATCATCATCAGGTACATATGGAGTCAGATTGGCAACGTTGAATCTAGTAGAAACACCGAAACCCTTGGGTAGTTCAACCACATAGGCGTTATCATTAATGCGCCTAAGGATCCTATAAGGTCCATCCATTTAGGGAGATAGTTTGTTTGTCCTCTTACTTGGGAAGAGTTCCTTGCTAAGATGGATCTAGACAAGGTCCTTAGGGGTATAAATGACTCATCTCCTTCCACAGCTTCCCACTTCCTTCTATCAGGCTACAGTTTTGGCCAATTGCTCGGCAATCGTCCAATTTAACCTTTGGAATTCCTCGGTACGCTATATGTCGGATTGACTTTCCCCTTATGTAGTTGGACTATTAATTAAATCCAAGGGTATGTTCAGGTTAAGTCCATAAACAACCTCAAATGGTGATGTTTTAGTCAAGCTGTATCGAGCAACTGCAGGAAAATTCAATGACGGGCAGGCATAAATCCCAGCCACAAGAATTCTTCCCAACAGTTGTGTGCAGGAGGCTACCGACGGTTCTGTTCATAACTTCAATTTAGCCATCTGCTTGGGGGTGACAAGAAGTACTGAACAAGAGCTTAGTTCCAAGCTTCTTCCATAGGGTCTTCCAAAAGAAGCTCATGAACTTTGAGTCACGGTCGAACACAACACTCGTCAACACTCAATGTAGTAGCACAATTTCCTGCAAAAAAAAGGTTAGCGACGAATAAAGCATCGGTATTTGTGTAGTAAGGAATGAAGTGGCCTATCTTGCTAAACCGATCGACCACCACCATGATTGAGTTATATCTTCTCGGCGTTTAGGGAAGGCTGAGCATGAAATCCATGCTGAGATTGGTCCACGGCCGCTCTGGAATTGGTAGGGATGTGTACTCTCTATAAGGCTCTCTCTTCCCCTTTACATATTTACATACCTCACAGCTCTCAAGTACTCAATGCACATCCTTCATCATCCCAGGCCAGTAAAAATGCTCCTTTAATATCTCAGTCATCCTCTTTTCCTTAAAATGGCTAGCCAAACTCCTGACGTGAGCTTCTAGAACGAGTAGCTCCCTTGCCGAATCACTCGGCACACAAAAACTTCTTGCCCTTCATCAATAACCCCTGACTTAAGTAGAACCCTTCGCAGCTCCTCCAACACTGCACCTGACCACTAAGGGTCCAAAATGTGGATTATGCTCATACTGATCAAGTAAAGTGCCAAATTTAAGCATCTTAGCTTGCAACGTTGTGATGAGGGTATGACGACAAGAAAGAGCATCAACCACTGTGTTGGTGCTTCCCTTCTTATATCTGATGACATAGCAAAAGGACTCTAAGAACTCAACCCATTTGGCATGACACCGAGAAAGCTTCTATTGCCCATGAAGATGCTTGAGAGATTCAAGATCTAAATGGATGATGAATTCTCTCGGCAAGAGATAATGTTGCCAATTCTGGAGTGTTCAGACAAGGGCATAGAACTCCATGTCGTAAGTTAAGTAATTTAGGACAGCACCTTAGAGTTTTTTGTTGAAGTAAGCAATGGGTCGGTGCTCTTACATAAGGACAGCACCAATGTTGACACCAAACGCATCACATTCAACCTCAAAAACTTTCTCAAAATTTGGCAAGTTGAGTATTGGAGTAGACGTCAACTTAGACTTCACATCTTCAAAACTCTTATGAGCTTTCTCTGACCACCTAAACTCAACATTCTTCCTGGTCAATTCAATCAACGACGCAGTTATGGAACTAAAGTTTCAAATAAATCTATGATAGAATGAAGCTAGACCATAGAAGCTCTTGACTCCAGCAACACTAGTCAGCGTAGGCCACTCAAGAATAGCTTTAACTTTTTCATCATCAACTCAGATTTCTTTCCCTGAAACAACATATCTAAGGAATACAACCTCACTTTGACAGAACATGCATTTCTTCAGGTTACCAAATAATCTCTCAGCACGGAGTATGTTGAACACTAATCTTAAATGCTCAACATGAGTGATGAGGTTAGCACTATAGACCAAAATATCATCAAAATAAACCATAACGAATTTTTCGATCAACATTCTGACTACATGATTCATCAGCCGAATAAATATACTCAGCGCATTAGTCAGACTAAACAGCATCACCAACCATTTGAACAGACTATCCCTTGTCTTGAAGGCCATCTTCCATTCATCCCTATGTCTCATTTGTATCTGGTGGTAGCCTTTCTTTAGATCAATCTTAGAAAAGATGCAGGCACCATGTAACTTGTCAACATATCATCAAGTTGCGGGATCAAGTATCAGTATTTAATAGTGATCTTATTGATGGCTCGGCTATCAATGCACATTCGCTACATTCCATCCTTTTTGGGAACGAGCACAGCTGATACAATACAGGGGCTCATGCTCTAACGGACATGTCCACGGTCCACCAACTAATCTACCTATTTCTTCAATTCAGCTGCCTACTCAAGATTGAGCCTATAAGCGAGTTGGTTTGGTAAGGCAGCTATTGGTTAAAGGTCGATGCAATGCTTAATACCTCTTAAGAGAGGTAAACCTTTCGGCCTCTTGGTAAGGAATAGGTCAGCAAAGTCTTAAAGTAGCTGCTTCACTTCGGCAAGTAAGTTCTTAGCTTCTCTAACCTCCAAGAGTCTCTTGGCTAAGAGGAGCACTAAGTCCTCAACCAAGGCTTCTCAGGTGAACTAAGTTCAAGAAATCACCAAAGACATCCATTACAGTGATCTAACAATCTTCTCCTGGGCTTCTTACACTTCCCTAGGATTCATAGGGTTCAATATAATTTTCTTCCCATCCTTCTAGAACATGTAGATGTTCCTATATCCATCATGTAATACTCTTAGTTCAAACAACCATGGTCGACCGAATAATATGCGAGAAGCACACATGGAGAGGAAATCACATAACACCTCGTCCCTGTACCTATCACCAATGGTAATTGGTACCTTAACTTGCTCAGTAACATGTAACCCACCTTTCTTGTTTAGCCAGTGAATCTTATACGACTTAGGGTATGTAAGGGTCGACAAATTCATAGCCTTGACTACCCCTTGAGCTATGACGTTGGTACAACTCCCTTTGTCAATGATCAAGGTGCATAGCTTACCATTCACTCACAATTTGTATGGAAGAGCTTCTCTCTCTGCTCATTCTCGTTAGCCATAAAAGTATTAAGAGATCATCGAACAACAAAGCAATATTCGGCATCGCCCTCAGGAGGTATCTCGGCATCGAAGTCTTCCTGAAATTCTTCTAGCATCTGATCAACTCCCACTTCTTCCTCTCCTTCTCTTACACTCTCTACTTTAAACTGAGGCTTGTCTCCCTTTATGGTCATGACTTGGTGATTCGGACATTGACTAGCTACGTGTCCATAGCCAAGGCATTTAAAACATTTTATTTCTCAAGTTTTCCTTCCTGAACTCTAACCTTAGGCCCTTAAGATCTCAAGATCCTCAATCTTTGTCACATCCCGACATAGTACAGAATGTACCATCACATAGGAATACCTGTTTATACTTAACATACGTTTTATTTATAACAAAAGAGTATTACAACGGAGTTTAGCTTAACACCTATTTATACAAAAGATTACATCTGACAAACTTAACCAAACCAAAAATACAGTACTTTTTTTTTATATATATACAGATCATTTATAGAACTAAGAATAAAATACAATTATACTTTAAAAGTGGTTGACTCCGTCTTATGTACTCTCAAAAGACTTCTTCCCCTAACTGATGCTATCCCATTAGTTCTCTTCATAACCTGAAGATGCACAAGCATCCCCTTAGCTCTCTGTAAGCTAAGTGATAATAGATAAAACAAAACATAGAATGGACAAATACACATTCACAAAGATCAATACTATAAGACATTCAATCTCATAACCTGAGTTATCAATACAAACTATTTATTGAGAAAATTCATGCTATGCTCATGCATGTGGCATGCATCGGTACCAATATCCTATACTTTTCCAATTCCTCATCCGGTTAGTCGACATACCCAGGCATCTAGATACAATGTCCAGGAACCTAGGGTAATAAGGAGCTGCATGGGAGTAGGATCCTCAATTTGAAAATCCAATACATAGTCGGTCACTCAATGTGGCTAGAATAAGTTGAATAATGCATTCTATATGTCCCAAAGCTAACTCAACAGTTCTCAAGCTTTTTAGAAACTCGACCCATAGGTCCTTTCATACCATGCCATGAATGTAGTAAACAGCACAGTAACCTAATATTAGGCACGAATCTCAAGTTCCACGTTATAAACAATTCAACTATCTCAACTTCAGCTTTGTTTCTCAGCTTTATATTACATTTCTTCGCATAAGGCTCGCTTGGGCAAATACCCTAAAGAACAATTCAATTTCTAAGTTTTCCAAACAGAAATACATATTGATGATCAATCATACACAAAGAAATATTTCACTTTTTCAACACACATTCAACAGAATCAAGTATCCAATCAATCCAGCACGTCATTACAATTCATAACACAACTAACTCTAAGTCAAGTAGACATAGGTCTACTTGCACAAAAATAAAAATATCCACTTACCTGAGCTCAACAATAACGTAAAATCCTAAGCTTCATGATGTGGTCATTCCTCACCTATCATACCTAGCAAAATACATACAAACTCCAAGTTAACTATCAGGTCAATACTAAGTTCTTGTGCATTTTCCCTATTGTACTTTCAAGCTTAACCCCATTGTATCTTATTCATTTCTTATCTGATTTTAGTAAACATTATATCATCACGATTGTATTCTAAGTACTATTAAGATATCTTAAAAATCATAACTAACCAATATTTCTAAATATCAAAAAATACCCTTTTGTGTTACCGATTTAACCGTATGTTATTATAACCTCGTAATTAACTCAATTAAATCCTAAATCTAAATTAAAAGTCATAAAATTTTTCATTTCCCAAGCTGGTCAACATTTATTATGTATTCTAAGATACTAATCGTTTACATATTTAACAAATATCACATTAGTACTAATTACTATATCATATATTAAGCTAATATATAGGTTTATATTATGCAAATACATAATAAATAGTATATGAGCTTGATTCATTCCACAAAAAATTCTATAGACTCACAAAAATATGTAGTTTAATTATTGACCATAAATTATACTAAAATAACTATTATATATTTTTATGAAAATAGCGATTTTAACTCAAAATTAGCGAAAATTAAGCAAACAAGTGAATTTAATCACAAGATAAAATTCAAGTGTCTCAAACATCATTATGAACATTTAGAAATTATAATATATAGGGCTCATACTTTGATTTTGTTAAAAAGTAATTAATTCACTAAAATAGCAAAATTACCAGTTTTATCCAAAATAACTACAATAAATAGTAACCATAATTATTTTCAAAAATTATTATTAAAATTAAATACATATATTGAGTATGTTACGTATAAATTTTCAACTTGAAAAAACATTATTTACTATTTCTAAAATTTAATTCAATTTTCGTTTAAACAGAGCCATTTCTTAAGGACCTTATATTTCAAATAATTATTTCACTAAAATAAAATTATTAAATTATTCTACACATAAAATAACTCCAGAAAACCAAGTTTCATAACTAAATAATATCATTTGCTATTTTTAGAAAAATTACAAAGTTTCGGCCAGAAATTTGGTTCACCTGAACCGGCCACCCAACCTTGTCAAAACACCCCCTCTAGTGGTGCTTTCCTTAACTACAAAAGGCCACCACAACTGAATACCAATAGCCTATTGAACTAGTCTGATCAGATTCCATGCTATATTTTTACTCTAATTTTCTTTTTTTTTTCTAATTGGTTTTGAAATTTTTTTTTAGTGATTTTCTATTTTTTCCAAAGTTCCAAAATATTGTTTTTGAAGTGTACAAGGCCTATTTATATTTTCTAATTAGATAAGAATTTATAAAAATTGGACATGTGACTTACACATGTCATTTTTTTGGATTTGCAATGCATAAGGTGTCATTTCCTCATTTATTTGCTTTTGACTCATCATCCAAATTAATTCTAAGCTGCCACATAGGTATGATGACTCATCCTTGCATTTTTTTATTAATTTTCCAATTTTTTATATTAATTTACCTTATTTAAATAATAATTTCTTATTATATATGTGTATTTAATTCAAATAATGAATGTTCTATGTTAATACATGTATAATTCAACATCATTTAATATGTTTATAACTTAAATAACTTATCTCTAATATCCCATTATGTCTAAATGCTCGAATTTCACATTTTCAATATTTATCGATTTTAGAGATAAATTGACGTTTTCTTTAATTAATATTTTTGTATAGTTTATTTTGAGAAATTGACTTTACTTAAATGATTTCATCTAACTTTTCCAACCTTACTATGAAGTTTGAAATTAAATTGATATCTTAAACTAATGCCCTAAATTTAGGAGCTTGGATCCTAGGGTAATCGTATAAGCTTGAAATCTAGGGTATTACAATCTTGCTCTTACCTCGACCTTCTTCTAGTCAGCTTGGCATTTGTCCTTAACATTCCACCTCATAATTGTTTGATGCTCAGTCATTTCCTAGTTAGCTCGATACGCCACCCCTATTCAGTAGCATTGGTTAGTTACTCAGCACCTGACCAATCTAGTTCCGCCTTTGCCTTTCAATTCTCTATGCCAAGTGAAGCTTATGCATCTCCGGGGTCGGATACACAAAGAGGCACCACAACAAAATGAACTAGAAAGAAATAAAGAAAAAGCTAACAAATTTCAGGTAGCTATCGAATGAATATGACACACCACTCGATCCTACTTGGCCTACAATCCACCGAATATAACACACCAATTCGAATTAAAGGGTCACTCGCCACTACTCCTTATTAAAGGGAATAAATAAGAGTTGAATGATAATGAGAACAATAAAGTTGCTCAAGGTGATTAATTTTGTATTGAAAAGTTAAATGTCTGCGTACAAGGAAAGTGGGGGTTTATATACTTGCCCACTAGGGTTATTTTACACATATGAAAAGACAAAAGGGTATTTTACAATTATGTTACATGAATCAAACTAAAAAGGGGTAAAAAGGACAAAGAATATCCAGTATGGAAAAGAAGGAATCATTCTGGAACGTTGTGTCAGAACACATGTGTCACTTGATGGATGTACATCAGGAGTATGATATAACATAGGTAGAAACAGGAAGTACTAGTAGTTAGGGGCCAACCTAATCTAGATCAAGTTAGGAGCTAATTAGCTTAGCAAAAAGGTAAACTGTCTTGAAGTCAGATGCCAATGGATCAAGTCGGGAGCTCAGCTCAGCTAGTTTTAGGCTATCTTCTAGACTAGGACTTCGCTGTTAGGCAGGAGCATGTTGGACACACGTAAGGATCTAACATACAAGTCTGTTGGAGGTCGAATCAAGATAGGAGACCCCATCTCAACTATGGCTTAAAACTAATATTTTCCATACAAGCCCTTGAAGTCCTTGAACTCAACTTCTTGTGATCGGTCCAGGGGGTTAATTCCTATCATGGATGGTTTCATCTCCAGAGTTGTAAGGTTCTGCAGCTCTACAACGTTACCAATTTTAGTCTGTAGCCTAGAGATGAACCTTGCTATAGTTCGCGTTTCAGGTTTGTTGACATCACATCAGATCATGAGCAACTAGAACTCTCAGACATAGTTGTCTACTGATTTGTTACCTTGCTTCAAGTCTTAGAGCCATTTGAAAGTGTCTTGCTCGTAGTGTTCAGGAACGAACCTACTTCTCAAGACTCTCTTCATTTCGTTCCATGTTCAAACCTCTTGTCTGGTTCTCATGCATATATTCTACAACTTCTTCCACCACATTGCCACATATCCAGAAAATTCCATTGTAGCCACTAGAATGCAAACAGCCTCTTCATAATCATAAAATCGAATATCTTTTCGATTTTCTCCTCCCAGTCTAAGTAGTCGTCAGCACTACCAAACCCATTGAAGCTCGGAATTTATACCTTGAGGTGTTCGACTCCCTTAGGAGCTCTAAGCTCACACTCGTCAACTCCAACATACTGTTCCTCTTCTTCTTCATACTCTTCCACTTCGTCTAACTCCAATCTTCTTCTCACGGCTCTATAAACACGATGGGGTGGTGCTTAGTTGACAAGGAAGGCTTCTAGTGCTCTTTCATTCATCTACCTTCTTAGCCTATCTTTCATCTCTCAACCCTCTTCAACAACTCTCTCACGTGGCCTAGTCTCTAGAACTCTCTGTACTGAAGCAGTTAAACTAGCCACAATAACAATAAGGTCTAGTATCTACTCATCAGTAGTACGTAGTGTTTATTAGGTCATACGACTGCAACCATGAGCATCACTCTCAACATCGTTAATTTCTCCTTGAACACTAGGATTCGACATTCTCAAAACGAGGTTTTGAAAATACTCTTCACACAAGAAATCCTTACACACATACAAATACCACACAGCTCTTGGTCTCGACCTTAAGCTTTGATACCAAGATTATATGATATGCCTAGGAGCTCAGTTATCACTAGGACTTACCATTGCAAATCCGAACCAATGGGCCCTTCGAGATATGAAAGAAAATAGAGTAAGTAATAGGTCTACAAACTGAGTAGAGTAGTTAACGTAGAGTTTCTTGGAAGATATGACACACCAACGAATACAACACGACTTAACACTTCACTTAATATGATGCACAAGTTAATGCTAAGGTTCACCCATCACTAATCCTAAGATACTCAGCAAGATTAGTTAAAAGTGTATGAAAGTGAACTTAGAGAGGGTTGTCTCACAAGAACAATATATTCAATGCTTATGTGTAAAGTTAAATGATTCCGACTTATAAGGGAAAAGGACTATTTATAGTAAGTCTGTAAACCCTACTAATTAACGGGCATATGCTTTAACTAAGAGTACTTCTCAATCGTTCCTAAGGATCAACTAAACTAAGAATTTGAGTTTACATTTAAAAAAGAACTTAGTTTTCCAATTCGAAAGTTTATTATTGATAAAAACTCGAATATGAGAACAATAGGCCTAAAGTTGCCTAAAACCCTAAACCCTAAAATAATTAAGAACTTGTAACCCTAAGTGAATAATTGGGAATTTAATTTGAATAATTTTGTTCAACTATAGAAAAATTTATAATTTTATGAGTAATAAACCTAACTTACAAGTAGATTTAAGAACCAAACTCTAAAAGAATACATATGAGACAATCCCCTTATTTTCATGCCTAAGCCTTGTATATATAGATAAGTAAGCCAACCAATCACATTAATTAACTTATCAATTGAGAGTTAGAATCAATTATCATTTGATAACTTATCAAAAGCTAATGATAAGACACTTTCCATATATCACCATAACTTATACTACATAAAGATAAGTTATCACATTATTTTATGAATTCAATTTTCAAATAAGTGACAAGATAACACAATGCACCCAAAAGGATACCAAATGGCTGGTTGGAAAAGGACAAACAGGGGGGGCATGCTTTGTCATTTAACCATCAATCAAATTGTCTTACACATCTATTATTCACCCCTTAATGCTTACATCATTCATGTCAAAGTTAGCTTTTGTGCATGATAAAAGACAACCAATTGAAGCTTGTTGGACACTCTTCTTTCCCTTTCAAAACCGAAACTCTCTCTCACTCTTTACCCTCATCTTTCACTTCCTTTTTCTTACTTCAAACACAAACAAAAAGAGGAAACCTAACCCTACAAAATCCAACATTACTGCCACTTCTTTGCTTCCACATTCATGGCATAAAGCTTGATTTTGTTGCCATCTTTTAGAAACTTTAAGATACCCTCAAAGCTCATCTCAACCATCAAGACCTTAATCATTAAAAGAACTTGTAAGAAGAGGAAGGAAAAACAAGGAGCTAAGAGAACTCTTAGTTGTATAACCACCATTTTTGCGCTTTGACGACAAGTAAGTTATTTCTTTATTAAAGTGACTTAGTATGCCTATCAAGCCTTATTTCGATTTCCTTAGTTTAACCTATATTAAGCCCAGCCCACTTAATATAATTTACCCAACATTAAACTAAGGAAATACTTTTCTTAAAAAAAATTAAAAATTGGAGTCACTAACCGGTTTAATCGGTAATAAAAAAAAAAACCCTAATTTGTCCACTAATTTGTGGATATTCTAAAAAATTTGATTTTTAGAAAAATTCAGACAGAAAAAACTGGGTTCAAAGGCTAACCTATTAAGACTAAGTCACCATGTGAAAATTAAAAGAAATTGATGGGTTTTTTTATAATATTTTCTAAAAATACTAAAAATAGATCTAAATAATTAAAAATAACTAAAAATGATTTTTTTTAATACGAATTTCTAAATAAAAAAGAAAAAAAATTTATTTTTTTAACGGTTACCCCGAAGGTGCCTACATACCCGCTAATCAAGATCAGACCACTGCAGTTCTTTTTTTTATAAAATATTTAATTGTTGGGTTATTTTTATTTTTTATAAAATGTTTAATTGGGATCAAACTGACTGAGCTAGGTTTATGTTTGTTAATTTATTATAAAAAAAATCCTAGAAAATCTAATTTTCCTAAATTAAATAAAAAAACCTAACTATCTTCCCTTAAAATAAAAAAAAAACTCAATTAAAAATTTTAGTTTTCCAAAAAAAAACCTTAAGTGTCAAAAATATAACTTTTATTAAAAATAACTTATCAAGAAAAACCCTGATTTAGCTAAAAATCTATAAGAAAATAATTAATAAAAAAAACTTACACTTAAATAGAAAAATAAATTTAAAAAAAAAACAAAACTAATTAATAAAAAATAATAAAATAAAATAATAAAAACCTATTAAAATTTACTTAAGTCGGGTTGTGTCAGTGTTAGGCGAGCACAGGCAATAACTGGGCAATTGTGGGTGAGACATGGGCAAGAGTGAAGGCGACACGGGCAACAGTAGGGGAGACTGAGGGTGTACTGGGCAAGACGCGGGCGTGCGCTGGGCGAGACATGAGCAAGCGTAAAGGCGTACTGGGCGACAGTGAAGGCAACTCGGGCATGGCTAGGCAAGAGCAAGGGCGTGCTGGGCATATGGGTAAGAGCGAAGGCATGCTGGGCTAGAGAGGGGCATGCACGGGCGAGTGAGGGTGTACTAGGCAATAGTAAGGGCGGCTCGAACGTGGCTAGGCAAACACTTGGGCGAGTGTGGGCTAGCATTGGCAAGAGCTCGACGAAGCTAGGTGAGTGTAGGTGAGCAAGAAGGCATGTTAAGCGATAGTGAAGGTGACTCGGGCATAGCTGGGCGAGAGCAAGAGTGTATTGGGTAGTATTCTGGTCAACACGATGGGCAATGCTAGGCGATGGTTGTAGTACGTCAGTGGCAATGGGCTCAAGTAATGCTATGGGCTAAGGCATTAGGCGGTAGCAGAGCATTTGGTGGTTGCAAGGGATGTACAGTGGTGGCATGTATGTAATGCAATGGTGTTGGTGGTGGTAGCGTGTGAGGGAGTATGGTGGTGCATGGGGGAGTGTGGTAATGCATGTATAGTGTTTTTAGGTACGTAAGGATGTGTGTGATTAAAAAGAAAAGCATTCTCAAATACCTGGTCAACGTGTTATTTATAAGCTCTTAAATTTAATCTTTCGTAGCATTTGTTTTTTATTTAATCTAAATTCACCCTAACTTCTAGAAACCCTAGCTAGTTCAGGCTTTTCTTTTAAGGCCCAGTCCAATCTAAGTTATCCCAATAATTTAACTAATCTTGATTTTGAGCCCCTAAATTGGTCTGGCCCAAAACTAATGGATTCAACCCATCTTAAAAACTGATCCAACAACTCAACTTAACCTTACTTGACACAACTTGACTCTTAACTCAACTTTCTATGACCTAACTTGATGTTCTTTTTGCTATTTTTTCTTTTTCTTTTCATTTTTTTAATTTTTATTTTTATTCATTAACCTAGCTTAATAATCATTGGCAAAAATGAGGTGTCTACAGTTGCCCCTCTTTATAGTAAAGTTCGATTAAAACTTCACTACAAAGACAAAAGAGATACCCATTTTTGCCAAACCCTACTTTGAACTGATCAACTAAGTTGTGTTTTATTTTAATCAAGGATATCGACTTAAAAGGTCAATGTAAAGAATAAACTACCTATCTTGAAAGGATGGGGCAAATGAATGCCTGTCTCAAAAGAACAGAGCAAAAGGTTAAGAGGCCTATCTTGAAAGGATAGGGCTTAATGGTGTCTATCTTAGAAAGATAGAGAAAAAATTTCAAGGGGACCTATCTTTGAAGGATATGGCTTAATTGGGTATATCTTAGAAGGATAGAGCAAAATTTTCAAAGGGGACCTATCTTGGAAGGATAAGGCTTAACGGTGTCTATCTTAGAAGGATACAGCAAAAATTTCGAGAGGGCCTATCTTGGAAGGATAGGGCTTAATGGTATCTATCTTGGAAAAATAGAGCAAAAATTTCAAGGAGAGCCTATCTTGGAAGGATAGGGTTTAATGGTGTCTATCTTGGAAAGATAGAGAAAAAATTTCAAGGGGGGCCTATCTTGGAAGGATAGGCCTTAATAGTGTCTATCTTAGAAGGATAGAGAAAAAATTTCAAGGGGAGCTTATCTTGGAAGGATAAGGCAAGAACCATTGAAGGTAAAATTAACTCGTTTTGATGGATAATCTGAAGAGGATAGATTTCTCCGAGATTTTTTTGGTTTGTCTAAAGAGGATAGTTCTCTTGAAGATCAATTTTCAAAACTAGCTTAATTCCTCTAAAGATTTCTTTTCAAAGACTTTTAAGATTATTTTTCCTAGGACTGAAGGATTTCCCAAATAGCAACTGATTGGCATGCTTACGCTAACTCCCAATATTCACTCATTCAATTAGCAAAATTTCTCCAGAGGTCTGTGCTTACTTGTTCTTTCTCTTTTCCCTTTTTCTTTTCTTTCTTCTTTTATTTTCTTTTCTTTTCTTCTCTTCTTTCCTTTAAATATTGTAACTAAACCATGTCCATGCCTTGAATTTTCTTGGTCTAATTTCAAGTTTCAATTTCTATTCTTCATGACTTCTAAATGATAAATCCCTTTTCGAATGAACAAGATTAAATTATTAAGAACATTCGATTTCTTTTGGTGATTCAGACACAATGGTAAGTGTTTGGTATTTAAGTGTATGAAGCTAAGAAACAAGGTTTAATAGTAGAGTGTTTGTTGGTCAATGACCATCTGAATTCAAAAACATTCACAGATATCAACTTTACTTGTAAATGATGAAAGATTAATTACAAACTATTAAAGAAAAATTGAAATATTGGTTAAATCTCAATTTTCATGGATAATACAACTTGACTACATCTGAATTTACTAGTCCTCTTAATTCTAGGCCATCCATCTCTATCAATACTAATGCACCTCCCGATAATACTCTCTTCACCACATAAGGGCCTTTGTAACTTAGAGCGAACTTGCCCCTAGGGTCTTTTGTGTTTGGTAACACTTTCTTCAACACCAAGTCTCCCTCTTTAAAGTAACTCAGGCGTACTTTCTTGTTAAAAGCTTGGATCATTCACTATTGGTAGTATTGACCATGACATATTGCTACAAGTTTTTGCTCATCTAGGAGATTCAAATGCTCTATTCTCTTCTCTAACCACCCTGCTTCATTGAGCTGAGTTTCTGCCAATAGTATTTCTACTTCTACTGATAGTACCGCTTCAGTTCTGTACACCAATGAATATAGGGTTGCACTAGTAGAAGTTCTGACTAAAGTTCTAAAAGCCATGAGAGCAGAGGGAAGCATCTCATGCCAATCCTTATATGTGATCACCATCTTCTCAATGATTCTTTTGATGTTCTTATCAGTTTCAACCGCTCCATTCATCTGAGGTTGATATGGAGTTGAATTTTTGTGATTGATCCTAAACTGGTGGCACACTTTATCCATCAACTTGTTATTCAAATTTATCCTGTTGTCTGTAATAATAGACTCGGGTACACCATATTTCGCAATAATATCTCTTTTCAAGAATTTGACCACTACTCCTTTGGTCACCATAGCATACAACGCTACTTCTACCCACTTAGTAAAATAGTCAATCATGACTAAAATGCATCTATGCCCATTTGAAGCCATTGGCGAAATTGGACCGATCATGTCAATTCCCTACATCAAGAAAGGCCAATGAGCTGACAACAAGTCTAATTCTTAAGGAGGAGCGTTGATTTTATTAGCATACACCTGACACAAGTAACAATACCTCACATGCTTGATACAATTTGATTCCATCGTCATCCAAAAATACCCCATTCTCATGATTTTTTTGGCTAGCACATACCCATTCATGTGAGGACTACAAACTCCTTTATGCACTTCTTTTGTCAATTTCTCAGCTTCTTCTTCATCCATACGCCTCAGTAGTGTTGCATCTGGTGACCTCTTGTATAAGATGGCTCCACTTAATAAGAAATGAGTAGCCAACCTTCTTAAAGTCTTTCTATCTTTTCTGTCAGCATCTTCAGGAAATTCTCCTGTTTGAATTAACTTCTTGATATCGTAATACTAAGGTCTTTTGTTCCCTTCCCTTCAACTACAAGGCAAAAAGCTAGTTTTTCTTCCACCTGAATCTTCAATGGTTGAATTTCTATTCTGTCTGTAACTTTCACCATTAACGCTAATGTAACCAATACGTCGGTAAATTGATTTTAGATCCTTGGAATGTAAGTGAATGAAATCTCTTGAAATTTTTCAACTAGCTCACTTAAATGTTCATGATAAGGTATTAATTTCTCGTCCTTTGTTTTATACTCCCCTAAGATCTGGAGAATTATGAGGGAAGAATCTCCATACACTTCCAATTCTTGTATTCTCATATCTAGTGCTATTTTGAGCCCCAAAATGCAGGCTTCATATTCTGCGATGTCATTAGTATATGGGAATGTTAATCTTACTGCTACTGGAAAATGGTTATCCTTAAGAAATACCAATACTGCTCTTATCCCACATCCAAACACGTTGGCTGCTTCATCAAAATACATTTTCCATCCCAACTTCTCGCCACTTAATTCGTTTGTCACCATTACATTTTCATTAGGAAATTGTGCTTCTGAACCCTCGTCTTCATCTTCTAATGGGTATTTCTCCAATTGATCAACTACTACCTGTCCCTTGATTGAACTCTAACTCACGTACTTGATATCAAACTCAAAGAGTAGCATTTGCCACTTCGATATTCTTCCAATCAACGCTAACTTCTCTGTTAAATACCTCAACCAGTCATGTTTTGTCAACAACTCTATTGAGTAATAAAGAGTATATTGCCTGAGTCTATGCATCACCCATACTAAGGCGCAACATGTTCTTTCCACTTCTGAGTACCTTTGCTCGCCTTCTATGAATTTCTTGCTCAAATAGTATATAGGATGCTCTTTTCTTCCCTTTTTGTCTTTCTGTCCCAGCATACACCCCATCGATTCGGGGAGAATCATTAAATAAAGGATCAACGGCTATCCCGATGTAGGAGTAACCAGTACAAGGGGGATTTATGAGATATTTATTTATTTTATCAAATGCATGCTCACATTCTTCATCCTACTCTATCGCGGCATTCTTCCTCAATAGCTTAAACAACGGCTTGCATCAATCAGTTAGTTGTGATATAAACTGAGCAATGTAATTTAATCTTCCCAGTAATCCTCTAACTTCTTTGACAGTCTTAGGCGCAAGCATACTTATGATTGCCTTGACTTTATCTGGGTCTATTTCGATTCCTCTCTTACTGACTACAAAACCCAACAATTTGCCCAAAGTCACTCCAAAAGTGCATTTTTCAAGATTCAGCTTCAATTGAAACTTGCTCAATCGTTCAAATAGTTTGCGCAAAATATCCACATGGTTTTCATTCTCTTTAGATTTAGCGATCATACCATCCACATAAACTTTAATTTCTTGATGCATCATGTCATGGAATAAGGCAACCATAGCACACTGGTAAGTTGCACCAGCATTTTTCAACCCAAACAGCATCACGCGATAACAAAATATTCCCTAGGTGGTAACAAATGTTGTTTTAATTTTATCTTCTTCCGCTATTTTCATTTGATTATACCCCGAGAAACCATCCATAAACGAGAAAAGATGATTCTCGGTGTATTATCCACTAATACGTCAATATGCGGCAAAGGAAAATTATCCTTTGGTGTCGCCTGGTTTAAATCATAGAAATCTCTACAGACCCCTAACTTTCCCAATTTTTCTTCAACACTGGTACTACATTAGCCACCCATTCGAGGTAATCCGATACTTCTATGAATTCGACTTCTAACAACTTCTTCACTTCTTCTTTTATCTTAAGGAGTATGTCCAGCCTAAATTGTCTAAGCTTTTGTCTTTTTGGTTTAATTTCTTCCCTAGTTGGCAACTTGTGAACCATAATAGACCAATCTAAACCAGGCATATCTTCATAAGACCAAGCAAATATGTCCAAGTATTTAGATAACAATTGTGACAACTCCTGCTTCTGATCATTCGTTAAATCACCACCAATTTTCAAATTTTGTTGATTTTCCTTTATTCCCAAATTAATCTCACCCGTTAGTTCGTCAATAATCAGTCTACCCTATTTATGTCGATGCCAATTCTCCTAAATTTGATTTGGAGTCTCAATATCATCTCTGACGTTTGACCCAACAAGACCGAAGGTGATATTGGTACTTTCATTGTTTATATGCGCGAGATATCCATTATGTTCATCATTTTTATCGAATCTGAGGAGTAAAGGATAACGAATAAATAACAAGGAAGAATTGATAGAAAGAAAGAAACAAATTTTATTAGATGAATTAATTCAAATTGTCTGACGAAAAAAACCTAACTAATCGGACTAATTATCAAAATCGAATGTTCCTAATTAATCCAATTTTGTGTTTCTAGAGAGACCTATTCATAGGAACGGAAAACCAATTGCACAAAGAAACTAGTACGTCGACATCTTCACTCTCATTTGGACCAATGTTGCATTGCTGAGTTAAGGCCTTAAATAATCCAGCTACTTCAAGTTCTTGAACATCAGCTGGTGTTGGGAATGTCTGATGGATGTTCGAAAAATCGATGTGAGCATGGTACAGCTGATCCCCTCGTTTGCTCCTAGTTTTAGCCTTCATTTCTTGAATCTCCTCTTCACTGGGCTCATATCCAAGCCCAAACGTTCCAATCTACTGCTTAGGCTGTTTCAAATGACCCTGTATCCCCTATCTTGCTTCTTCAATCATACTAACTTCGTTGAAAATCTATAACCCAACTCTTCCAATTCTGCATCCCCGACATAAGGAATAGTCGTTTCTTTGTAAATCTCATAGTCCTATTCCCTGAGAATAGTAACCAACTATCCATCAGCTATGAACTTCATTTTCTGATGTAGGCTGGATAAAATCTCCCCTACTGAATGAATCCACAATCTTCCTAACAGAAGATTGAAAGTTCGCAAGATGTCAAGAACTTGGAAAGGGATAGTAAACTCCTACGGACCAATTTCGACCTACAAACCGATTTCTCCAATTATCTCCCGTTTTGATCCGTCAAAAGCCCTTACTGAAATCAAGCTAGGCTTTATTTCAGTCACCTCCACATCAAGTAGATTTAGCATCGTCATTGAACACACATTCAATGATGACCCATTATCTATCAAAACTCGAGCAACCACTTTCCCTGCACACTTAACCACTATGAAGAAGGGCTTTGTGTGTTGGTCTCCTTCTTTACCTAGCTCATCTGGTGAAAATGAGATCTGATCCACTATAAATATTAAATTTACCACTAGTCCCAGTTTTTCCATAGAAATCCCTTTAGGTACCTTAACCTCCTTCAGAATTTTAATCAGTACCTCTTGATGAGTATCTGATGGCAACAGCAAGCCTATTAAAGAGATTTAGGCTAGTATTTTGGTTAACCGATCCATTATCTTGTATTCACTGGCCTTTACTATCTTCTTGGCGACATTCCAATCTTTGTCTTCCATATCTTCAAACATTTTTCGAAAAGCCTCTTTTATAGTGGATTTCCTCTTAGCTTCCTCATATGCTCGTCCCGAGTGGGTAAACCCACCAACCATGGGTAATGAGGCCCTAGTCGTTTAATTCACCATTTGGTAATCCAAAGGTACCGCTTTATAATTCTCTAGGGCTATCAAAACATTGAATGTAATCTCCTTAGACTTTCTCGATTCCTCAGCTTTCTTAGTCTTTCCATCATATTCAAAAATCAATGACTTGGGCCCATCTCTAATCATTCTGACCATCTTAGCTGCCTTCTTGGTTTCTGCAATGAGCCTATCCTCTTCCTCAAATTCTGGACCTCATCCAGTGGGCAGGGCATCAGCATATATGGCAGGTGAACTGGTGTAGTCTACTAAATACACAAACTTCTCTATTGGTTCTCCTAAGGTGTCAACCGTCGCATCTCCAGCTTCATATCCCTTTCTAAGCTCCCTCTAAGTGCTTCTCTTTCACGGTTTTGAAATTGTCATTGCTATGATATCGACTTTCTTTATCTTTCCTTCCTTAAGTAGTTGATATATCGTTGGTTTGGTTCGGGTCCCATCTCGGAGATTCATATCCTACAAGTACCTAGCCTTCCTCAGATTCCACGATATCACCTCAATAGTAATGGGGAGACTATTTAAGTCAATTTCTGGTTCAAAAGCTTTAGCAACGATCATATTGATCGAATGTCCATGATTCAGCAAAGGGTTATTAGCTACGTTGGGAGTAGGAGTTTAGATGAAATCTAATTGAACCAATTTGGCATCAATAAGATCCTGAATTTTATGTCTAAGTCTCCAACATTGGTCTTAAAATGCCCTACTTGCCCCAGATGATAATCACATCGAAGTTTTAGGTTATAATCCCTCGATCTTTGCCCTTCTCTTAGTATTTCAAATGTCAAGAGATTCTCCTTCCTTAATCATGTAAGAACCTAACTTAGAGGAATGGGAATATGTGTGAACTGTCTTCTCTGTGGACAGTTGTTCTGATTTAGACTTGGCGGGGGATTAGATCCTCTAGTCATAGCTACTGGGGCTGTGGGTCTGACAAGGTTACCAGTATCGATAATGTTGATAGTGGTTTCCTTAGCTTTGTTGGAAAATTTTAAGGGAGGTGTCTTCTTTTCAACTGCTTCAAGATTAGGGAGCCTCCCAGTAGCAATGGCTTCCTCAATTCAGCTTCCTGAGACTATAATTTCTACAAAATTGGAAGCAAGGTGCCTAATCAAGTGTTGGTAATATGGGCTTCCAAGAGTATTAATGAAAGCAAAGGTCAGATCCTTTTCAATTAAGGGTGGAGTCACCCTAACAGCGGTGCCCCTCCATCTTTGGGCATATTCTTTAAAATTCTCATTGGTCTTCTTTCGTAGATTGTTCAGATCTCACATGGACGGGGCCACTTCAATGTTGAATTTATATTGGTTGTAGAAAGCTCATGCTAACTTATCCTAAGTATTAATTTCATTCGGGTCTAACTGGGCATACCAGGTTAAAGCAGGCCCTGTCAAGCTATCTTGAAAAGTCTAGACCATCAACTTATCATACTTCGTGTATTTCCCCATTTTCCTGATGCACAACCTAGTGTGGAGTTTCAAGTAGCAAGTCCCATCGTATTTCTCAAATTCTAACACCTTAAATCTTTTCGAGAAATCTTTGTCTTCATAAGTTGGCAAACTGATCATTCCCATTTGCTCAAACCTATTCACCATTTCTAGGGTTTTCATCTTCTTGGTTAACTTCAACATAACCTTTCTTTCCATTTTGCGGTGTTTCTCTTCGATCTCCTTCCTCCATACCTGAGCATTAGGGGCTGATTCTTCATCTTCTAGTTCAGGGGGAGGGATCATTTCTGCATTCCAACTTAGGTTAGATAGAGATCCTTATTTATCGTTAAGGATCCCAATAGGTCGAGTGAGAGCCTGAATTTCTTCGGCCATCTTGTTCATGTTTTCTTCTAGAAACTATGTACCTAGCTTTTGTAATAGACTCAACTATGTTAGACAATTTAGGAGTCAACAAGGTTAATGAAAGTGAAAACCCTAAAAGAATTACTCAATTGCGTAAGAAACTTTTCTACCCTAAATGTTTTTAAATGCTAAAGATTTTATTCAAAGGTGATAGAAACCCTAAAATTGATTATCTTAAAGACATATGTGCACTAATCCAACATGATATACCCTAAGACCCTAATTGATAATATAATGCTCATATTTTGCCAAATCATTTGTAAAAGGTTAGAGATGACCCTCATTCATGCTTATATGATTTGAATCCTCAAGTAATCCACTAGAAACTAAGATAATGAGTCATAGATTATAGTTATCCCTTAAGTATGTGATTAAGATAGTCTCACTTAGAGTTAGGGTTATAATTGAAAATTAGGTTACATATAGTGAACTTTAATACTCAAATTTGTACTTTTTGCATTTGTTATCCAAAGTAGTTTATCAAATGAGATATATAAGCTATAAAGACCTAAAGTAAGACCTCATCAACTATGTTTACTAATCAATTCATCAAATACCTCATTTCCCCTATTTCCTTCATTTTTCCCTTAATTTCCCTTAATCACTACATTATGTACACAAATTTACATATGCTTAAGGAGAGTTGACCAAGTCAACACATGTTGACCAAAGTCAAAGGGTTGACCAAGTCAACACTTTGAAAAGTCAACAAAATACACTAAAGAGATAAAGAAAATATCTCTTCCTTAATGATGGCTTTTCTTTTCTTTTCTTTTGATTTTTCTTTTTCCCTTACCCTTAATTGTTGCCATCCACATCTCCCCCTTCTAGACCCCACTATTTATTGTCTTCCATTATGAAAATCAAACAAAAGAAACAAAACAAAATTTGCCCTCCATTGCCGTGAGCTTTCCCTTCCCCTTTCACTTTCATTTCTTCACTTTTGTCTCCTTAAATCCAACACAACTAAAGGTATGTACTTAACTTACTTTATGTTGGTTTATATTATTCATTAGTTAGTTAATTAGGTAGATTAGATAATTAGTTATGTGTTTAGTGTTGTCTTGAAGAAGAGGGAACAAAGTTTCCATCTTTAAGTGTAGAAAGTGAAGAATCATGAAGGAGAGGGAAGAAATACATGTATATGTACTCTTAGGTATGTGTACATAAAGAAATACCAAAGGAATACAAGTATGTGAACCTTTATACATAAGTATTTATCATGTACATAACTTGAATTAAGACCATATCTAACTATATATGTGTATACTACACTAAATACATACATAGAAATACAAAAGGATGAAATTGGGAGGATTTTCTTAAGAGAAAACTAGGCATACGAAATTTTTGTATAAAAATACGTATCCAACCGTATAGGTATATGAGTAGGTATACATGTATGAATACGGTATAAATTTAGGTAGATGTATAAGTATATGTATGTATAAGGCATATGTACATAAGTATAAAGTAAGAAACAAAATGTACATAAGACATGTACATATGACATAAGCATGAGGTGATGCTTATGTAGTCAAATGATGAGGTGAGTGATGACATAAGCACATGATGACATAAGCAATGACATAAATAAAAAAATGATGTAAGCGATGACATAAGCATAGGTTTAGAAAATGAGAAAAATAAGAAAAATGTAGGTAATTAGGTACTAAAATCAGTAAATCTTAATACACCTTCTAAATTAGATTATACCTAATTCAGTACATGAATTAGTAATAGCAAAGTAAATTCCTTTGATTATAAGAACTTAAGGAATAAAGGATATAAATATAAGTAATAAAAATACTTAAGTGTTATAGCTAAAAATTTCTATAAATTTAGTTCATAATGTAAAATAGGGGTCTTAACATCCAAAACAGACATTACCGTGTGAATATATGTCCGAAAACAATGAAAAACGACTATAAATTCATAAATATCAGAAATAAAACAAAAAAGTTATATACGATTAATAATAAAGTCTAAACGGGTAAAAGTTGATAGTAATCTAAGTAGAATTAGGTAATTAAATGTTTAGAATTATTAGTTAATTCAAGTACTTACTAGCCTTATCAAATCGTAATGATCAGGTGACCTTGAGGTGAGCGAGGACCTCCCGATCAACTACTACGATTAGGACGAGTCGCTATGGCCGAGTGAGTATTTACCCAATGATTCCATGCTTGTTTTGTGATCGTAGATAGTGGACTTTAATACTATTGTTAATTGATTATTGTGTAGGGTTTGGGAAACGCCTGTGTATGCTGGTATGTCTTGAGTTGTGAACTTATCTTAAGTATTGATAATGCTATGTTTGTTGCATAATAGGATAGGAAATGATTGTGTGTACAATTGGATGGTCATAGCATAATTTGAACTTAATTATACTAGGCCTGTAAAAAGAAATTGGGACATGCATCAAATGCATAGCATGGATATTATTCCGGCCGTCACATCACACGGAGGTAAAGAGAGGCCATTCAGGGGTTGATATTATTCATTTATTTGGTTATATACGGTACACTCATATAAAATAACCTTACCCTGGCCCGCGGGAATACTAGGCGTTGGAGGCGCCAACCGCCTGGCTAAGGGTCGAGTCTAGAGGCCTCCGTTTAGGGGTGAGTGTGGATTGCGGGGGCCCATTCACAATTATACTAGAACTTGGGTTTTTCTGAAAATAAAAGAATTATTTGATATAAGTACAGAACGTGGAGTTCCATAGTAAAGTAAGTTTTAGTATAATACCCGGATCTGATCGGTGCCATATAAACTCCAACCCTGACTTCGGAGGGCGTTAAATCTGAGTTACGTATATGAAATAGTTAATTATACGTATTGTTTGGCATTCTGGTTGATCATTCATACATATGCGTGAATATATTGTACTTATAACTTGCTTGTGGTGTGGCTAAGGGTTTTGCTCACTAAGCTTAGGCTTACACCCCTTTAGACTTTTGTTGCAGGATAGCCTGTTCGTAAAAGCAGGACGAGGGATGCCACAGGTTAGCCTGGGGACTTGGGCCAGAGCGAGCCGTCCTGTGTATTGAGAGAGAATAGTTTAAGTGGACTTTTACTCATGTACTTTTGTTTATCTTATTATTATAGACTTAGACATACTTAAACACTGTGTATTGTAAGCTTTATAACTCAAATTTTATATAAATATATTCGTGTGATGATATCATGCGAATCTAAATGTTCTTTGGAAACTAGTGGTTGTAGATCCTTGTATATTGTGTGAAAAGTTCTTGATTGGAAGGGTAACCAATCAGGGGTTCTTCGTACAGTATACGGCGTCTGCCACAACTAGGCCGTCCTCAATTCGTGATAATAGATTAAGTTTAAGATGAGTCTTATTTACTTTAATTTCCTTATTCAGGTGATTTAGGATAGCAAGTTCAAGACTATTGAGGACTATTGGGAATACTTGACTTTAAGGATTAGTGAGTATACCGCCCCCTATTCCACTCTATTTTGTGGTTATAGATATTATGCTATCTAATTATATATGATAATTGAACTTAATGCATGTTTGGGTATTTGAGAACTTATGTGTATCTATTCCGGTTAACCTATGCTTGCAAAATATCTTAAGATATTTCAAACACCTTTGTTTATAGCATTAGAACATAGGGCATTGGAGTATCTGGAATATATTTGCTTGAGTACCCCATGAATCCGAAATTAATAAATATTCAGCTTCTAATTAACCTGGACATGCATTGCATCTTATGGCATTAGTCAAAAGGGCGTCTGTACCATACAGTAGAGTAGGAGATCAGGCTTGGATGGATCCATATTAATATTATGTATTATGATTGTTTATCATACGATATATTTCATGCAACATGTTCTTGCCTCAACCTTTGGGAACTACTCAACTCTAGGGAGTACCGCCTTCTACTTGAGGTCGAGCTGTGTCTACTGCTAAGGGTGTTTATATTATTATGAGATTTCATATTGGACGTAGATACTTAGGTCTTGAAATGCCTAAATACTTCCTAACTTGAGCAACAATGGGCATTAAAACTATGTTGTATGAAGTTACTAATCGATTGTCTATATTATTTGCATTGTATAGGCTTGTACATGCATTCATATGTTTGATAAGTAACTTGGTTGTTATTATTTGATGGTAAGGTAGGAAGATTACTCACTAAGCTAGATATAGCTTACCTCCCAATAGTTTCTTTTATAGGTTTTATAAAGCCAAGGCTATACTAGGAGTCAAGTGCAGAGTGCTCTATCAGGGTGAGAAAGTAGAATATAAGTTTAGGAAAACAAGTAGTATAGTCAAGTTAAACTTTTAAGGTATTTAATGGCTTTATGATTGTCAAGCTATAAATACCCTTTCTTATTGTTTGGTAGGTGATTCCAACTCTCTGCGGCTCTGGTGAATATGGATTATTGAATCGATTGTAAATATATATATATATATATATATATATAATTAAGCAGATATATGCAAATTGAATAAGTACCCTTAGAAACTTACTAGTTAGAGCCTTGCAACCTCTGACTTGCAAGGCGGTTTTTATATCATGGGTACACACATGATATGAAAATTTTAAGTAAAACTACTAGGCCCCCTTCAAAGGCGTTATAGTAATAGGTGACCCAAATCGTATAGCAAAAAGGGGGGAATATCTAGGCTCAATTGTAAGGTCTCACGATGAGAACGTCATGTGTTTAAGGGGGGAAGATTATAAGACCCCATAGTTAAGTGTCCTATATGGATTGTGGGAGATTATGGTACTAATTTATAAGGTCATGATTGTGAACACCTTGTCAATACAAGCTTGAAACTTTTAGGCCAAGTGATTGAAATAAGCCCATTAGTGTTTGTTGGCTTAACTATTCACTACTTTTAGCTTGGGTGTTATAGAAATACATTTAGAATCCAAAATCAATCGATTATTCTAGCTTCAACAAGGAACTCAATTTCGCCTTTAAGAAGGCGAAATCATGATTTCATTCCCACTTCATTAATTATGATCAATTAAAACTACTTTTGTAACATTTCAAAGAAATTATGGCATGAAAAAATTTAGGGCATTTTTGATAAATAATATTATTTAAGTTTTTAATGTCATTTCATTCCATTCCATTATGTGCTCCTCTCTAAACATAGGAAGGGATTTCTCATTTTGGTCCTCATTCCATTCCAATCCATTACATTTTGGATCATTCTTTCATACTAAATGTGACATAAAGGAGATTCACGTAAACAATGCAAGGTAGAGAAATGAAATTTCTCTTCAAGATTCAATTCATGTAAATAATTGCCAGCCATAGTACTTCTTTTTAGCCAAAGATAGATATAGTATTTTTGATATACTAAGTTATCACATAATGTCAAAATGGGGTATAGAAGGACTTACATGGCCAACACTAGAACATAAAATAACATCTAAACCGAGTAGCTTCTGAGGTAGGGATGGGGGCACAGCCACCAATGTAACGCTCACATCCATCTCTAACTATTAGAAGCCACCCAATCAGCAACTTGATTAGCTTTTCTACTAATATGAGAAAAAGAAAAATTACACCTATAGGATAAGGCTTTGATTTCTAAAATAAAAAGAACTAAAGCCTAATGCACTATTTTATGAATCTCTCCATCCAGCCCATCAATAGCTTTGATGATAGAAGAGTAATCCGATTCAAATTGAATAAAGTGTTGTCCTTGATCACAACATCATACTTTCTAACAAAGCCCTGCTCTTCGCCTCTTCCACGTTAAAACACCACACTATACAAGCTCTACCATCAACAATTTCTCCATAGCTATCACACACCATGATCCCTAAAGCTATTCTTCCATTAATGCTTCACCACATTCATCTACATTTACCTTTAAAATACCCTTATTAGGTCTCATCCACTGCTCAACAATAGGAGCGCTTCTACCTTGATCATCCACCTCTTTGTTTATAGCACTTTCCCGTCCTACTACTGCAACCTTAAAACTCCTAATTACCTCTCCTACTTTAATCGCTTTTCCCTCATAATTAGCCAAACGCCTTGCTTTCTAATTACTCAATGCTAAAAAATTGATCTTTTGTTCAATTTCCTCATACAATGCCCCTATTAATGCCACATCTCTCAAACTCTAGATGAATCACTACATGAAAATGAATACCCTTGCCTTATCAGTTCAAAACCCTAATTCACCAAACCATGCCCTTGTAGTCCATTCTCAAGTGAGCAAGGCATGCTCTAGGGTCTCCACTTTGTCACACAAAATATAACAAGGAGAAGCTACTGCCCTTCGATTACTCAATCTCTTAAAGGTTGGAAGAATGTTGGATGCAACCTTCTACAAAAAATGTTTGATCTTCAATAACGTATTAACAATCCATCCTTTTTTCCATATGTCTTTGTCATTCCTTATTAAAGATGATGCTTTAGGGTTTTATGGACTTAAAGATTTCTCCTTTTATGCTGATAGGCAAATTTGGCAATACAAAAATATAAATCCCATAAATTTAGTATTTTGAGTATAGAATTGAACTCAATTGTTATAAATAACTTCTTAAGACAATAGAATCAACAAACTCATGACTAATTAAAATTTTAATTAGAAACCCAAAATAAATTGAAAAACCCTAATATATTGATCAAAACCCTAATCGCGTATTTAAAAAAAAAACCCTAAACTCTATATGCATATAAATACTAAAGACTGAACCCGAATATGATAAAAGCTCTAAAACTAAAACTTTCAGTTTATAAACATACAAATTTACTTTTTCGATAATAAAACCCTAATTATGTACAATTATCGATCAATACGCTTAATCGTATAAAATCGCTAACGAACGATTAGAGATAACTTTTAAATGCTAATAAACGTAAACGTATTAAATTAATTTATAAAATTGATAATATTATCTTATAAATATAAATAAATTAGTGTTATATGAATTTAATTATTTGAACTTAATTTTATTATTTATTTGTCATTTATGTATCGTATAGTCAATGTTACTTTTATATCTTATAATTTTCTTTATAATTATAATATATATGATTATAAATATTATTTATAGGATTAGAAATATTTAAAGAAAAATCAAATTTTTATTTTATTTATTTCTTCACTTATTTCCCTTATTTTTCCCTTTTCTTTATCTTTTCCTTTTTTATTTTCTTTTCCCCCTTCTAATTTATAATTGTTACATGTACATGATATTTTTCTTTTGTAATTTTGACCAAAAGTGAAAAGGTCATTTTCAAGTATTTATTTCTCTTTTTCTTCCCTTTTCTCCTACGTTGGCCATGAGCCACACAGTCCTTTAGAATTCTCTCCCATTTTCTTTAATTGTCTTGAATTTTCATACACATTTGGTCCNTAATGGGTAGGAAAATTTCGATAATAATAAAATTAATATAATTGATAAATTTGGTCTAAAATGAAGAAATAAAGAAATTAATGTAAAATAGACTCAAAAATAAAATATTCTAAAAATATATAAAATTTAGAAATTAAGTAAATCATGAAATAACAAAGAAAAGCTTGAAATCAACAAATAAAATTATTTAGGTCAAAATAACAAAATTCGTGACATTTTAGACCTATAATGAAAAATGCAGGTTTCAATATCCAAAACGGACATCGCTACGTAAAAGTACATCCAATAACAATAAAAATTGACTATAAAATCATAAAAATTAAGGTTAGAGTGAAAAAGTTATACACAGCTAAAATTTAAGTTAAACCGAGAAAAATACAAAGAATAATTAAGTTAATTGACACTATAAACTAATAATTAGAATAAACCTTTAGAGTAAATAAATAAATAGGTAAGATACAATCATTTACACAAATACAAATATATTTTCTATTCATTCCACATATTCATGCCATACCTAGGTTATAGTGAAAAATTAGGCAAACTACAATAGACATTTAGTTAACTACAATAGACATTTAGTTAACTAAAGAGTCTAGCTTTTCCAAATACTTATAAGTCTTGTTATCTTTTAGGCACTCAATTGTTACGTTTTGGAAATTCCAAAGACTTGAAGAATGAGCATTAATCTAGGTGAGGGAGTTCTAATGACTCACTATCTACTTGTGCGTGATATTTGCTTGATGATTGCTGGTTATTATTACTTGTGTATCTAAATGATTGTTTTGCTTGTATGCTATCATCTATGTAATCACCTCTTTAGATCGGTAAATATAAATATCTAACTAAAATAACCGATTATATTTATCGCATGTCTATGACTTTACTAGTATACTGATCGAAAGTACTAGCTTTGCAAAATTTTGAGAAAAGTATTTTTGGAAAACGTTTTCCTAATCTTAAACAACTTCTTGTATGATTTTTGTAAGGGCTTGTAGTGCCCATGAATGACATTTTCATCGTTGAGACAAAGCTAGCATGGTACCTCCAATTGATAGCGAGAAGGCTCGCATATTTATACCCCGTAGGGCCTCAATATATTTTAATAGTGAGAAGGCTCGCTTTATTACACCCAAGGGTCCTTAGATATGATTGTTCATGGTAAATGGCCCTAGTTAAAGTCTACCTTCTTGGATCAGTATTTCTCTCTCAACTAGGATAATAGTCAAGTGTCGTCTAGAGGGACCATGCCTAAGGCAACCTCATGCGGTTAAGGTGAGGTGCCTCTGCAGGTAAGTATGGGAGATAATCGACATGTAAATGACGTAAATCTATACCTTTTATAGCTTCAGACTCATATGGATATGTATTGCTTGCATTCACCTTACATGTATTTATATCATGTGTAAATAGATTATATGTGTGCTAATCATGTTTGATAACTTGCTTGAATAGTAATAGTGAGGAACAAACTCACTAAGCTATAGCACCGGACTCCTATGGATGTATTGCTTGCATTCACCTTACATGTATTTATATCATATGTAGATAGATTACATGTGTGCTAATCATGTTTGATAACTTGCTTGAACGGTAATTGTGAGAAACGAATTCACTGAGCTGTAGTATGCTCATTCCCTTATAGTTTCTTTTGTAGGTTCATTTGAGCTGGGATTAGGATGAATTCCAAGTGCTCAATGCAAACTAAAGATAGGTTTAATAATGTTAGAGCTGATTGAAATGTGTATAGCTGGTACAGAAACATTTTATGTAGAAGGAAACCGATTCTCTACAGTTCTAAGGAATTATGAAATATTAGATATCCATAGTTATTTACATTTTATAATAAATTAAAAATCAGAAACCCTAGTAATTAATTATTTAGAGTCTTCCAATCTTTAACTTACAAGGTGATTTTCATATCATAGGTATACACATGATATGAAAATTTTAAGCAATCCTATTAAACTTCCCTTAGGGTCATGACAAAGATCACTATGACTATAAGGCCATACAATGAAATCCCTTTGATCTAGTCATTGCAAAGGTATGGTTTTAATAATTTCAACTTCATCAAGACTAATAAACTATCTTAGTTTCACATTCCAAGATTTAGTATCCTAATCGATGAAAGTTGAAACTTTTAAGCTACCACTCATTTCTTCTCCCCTTACTCATGGCTTTAGTCTTATAATAAAGGTACCCATCTATCTCTCCAAGCATCTACCCTCTCCCTTGAGCATATATTCCATAGGCCCCCCTCAAATAGAATCTTTTTCCCTTCCAAAATACTACTCCAAGCTCATGACGTTGTCCCTCCCTTGGTTGCATCTCTAAATTCAGTATTAGGAAAGTATGTCCCCTTCAAAACTCTTACCCATAATGCATTCGAACTATTCTCCACCCTCCAATCCAACTTGTTAATAAAGCAAGATTAAACATATGTAAATCTTTAAATCCCATGCTACCCTCTTTTTTTACCTGAGTTAGATCTTCTTAATTAATCTAGTGTATCTTGTGCTCACTTTTCCTTTGACCTTATCAAAATCTTAGAATTAGGCTACGTCTTGACATCATTTAACTAGAAATAAAAAAACAAGTCATAGAGTAAGTAGGGATGGACAACACCATTGATTTTACTAAAATCTCTCTACCAACTTCAGTTAATAAGCATTGCTTCCAACCCTTTAACTTATTAACAATCTTCTCCTTAACAAAGTTTATACTTCATATTTTGACTTCCCCCCATATGGTAGGTAATCTAAGATAAGTACCTAGATCTTCCACAACACTAAAGCCCAATGTTGCTACTAGCTCCCTTTTCACCCCAACATCTATGTTCTGACAAAAGTATATACATGATTTCACCACATTGACCATCTGTCCTAAAGCCTTACAAAATAGATGTATGATGCTTGCTAGCTTGTTGACCTCTTACATTAGCTTCTAAAAACAATAGAGCATCATCAATAAAAAAACAAATGTGAAAGTTTAGTGCAAGAATTTTTAATAGTCAAACCACTTAGTCAACATCTATAAGACTCATATTAGCACAACTAAGTTTAGTAGCCAATTTGGAGTATACGAGCCAATTAACGTAAAAAAACTTACGTATAGCCTCGGGACATTAGTTGAAGCGAGTACGTAATTTCAAAATTTAAAAATATAATAAAATATTAAAAATATAGCTAAAATAGTAAGAATTTATTACATCATTACTATATGATCAAATATGCACGACGTAAGTTTGAAAAATTAACAAATACTTAGAGATATATTATAGGAGTAATATAATTAATATTAGACACTAAGTAATATATAAAAGATATGTATGTACATCAGGTATAATTATTATGTAAATATATATACTCGTAATTATTGTAAATACCCGAAATTAAGTATAATTCACTAAATAAATTAATAAAATTTGGAAAAAATTATAAATAGGAAACATGTTGCTGCATGATATGAAGTTTGAGAATGCATGGGATTAGATTTTGGCTTCTTGACACCTAAGTATGTCTATTTACACTTATATTTAGGTTAGGAAAAATACAAAAGCAACTCCATTGAAGATATAAAAATACATCCTACAATCTGAAGCAAAGTTTGGTCATTTGTTAGCTTGAAAAAAATTCTAGAAGTGAAAAATATAGAGAGAAAGGGAAGAACAAAATTTAGAAAATTTAGTTACAAATTTTGGGGTTTTACGTAATCTTGGAAGACGAGTAACTAGGAGTAACCCAAATCACCTGGAGATAAAGGAGGTGGCGTCAACTTAGGAAGACAAACCTTTACCCTCAAATGGTGGCTGGAGCTTGGACTTCCGGTGAGTCGCTGATCTCTCCGATTTTATCAAAATTTTGGAGAAAAATAGCAAACGAACTCCAAAAATTTTGAAATTTGGTTTCTCTATGTATTTTTGCATGAGGATTTCAAATCTTCAATCAAATTTTCAAATTTTGAGTGTAGATATGGAATCCTTAAGAAAAACATCTTGCACAACAATTTTCGATCTGGTTTTTGAAAGACTAATCTATATAGTTTCGACTTGAAATTTTATTGACACACTCCTAAGATGTTATATTTTGATGTTGAGTGGTCAGATTTCTAAAATTCAGTTGTTAGATTTTTGAAAAAATTCTGTTTTTGTGTAAATAATATGCTAGACAGGGTATTTTATCAAAAGAGATTGATGAAATTTTCAAAAACCATGGTATACCCTAAATTTCCCCACAAACAGTAGCTAAAAGTGGTTTAATATAAATTTGGGAAGGATCATTTATAAGTAAAAGTAAGCATTTGGTGATTTAAGATTAGATTTTTCAAGTATTTGGTATACTTATAAACTAATGGATAATATGATGAAGAAAGGAAGTGGATGATTAACGTTTTAGTTGATACTTACTAGTTATGCAGGTTGTACACTTCTGGAAATACAAGGTAAGTGGAGTATATGTAAAGTAGTTAGATGTACTAATAACAGTAGGGTCAAAAACTATGTTAGAAACTAAGTCAAAATGTAATCTAGTGTGAATATGTTGAATACACTAGGAAAATAGAATCTATACCAAAAAGTGGCTTATATTCGAACTTTACCCTATTTCTTGAGACAAGCTGTATGTTAGGAACTTCCTAAATAAGAATCTAACATTGGATTAAGGGTTAGAAACTTCGTTAGAAATTGGGTTAGAATGTTGTTTGGTGTTGGATATCCTTGACTATACCTAGAGTTCGATAGTAGATTAGCTAGTGATCTACATATGAATTCTATACTTATATCAAAATCAAAACATAAGTCAGAAGTCACTTGTACAATAGCTCATACTACAAGACTAGGTTAAAACCTAAGTCACAACCTTAGTCAAAAAGCAATTCGATGGAAGATGTAGAATATAGGAACAATTAGAAGTTTGAAGATGGTTGGTACTGAATATTAGATCATTGAGAGTCGAAGAATAGATCAAAAAGTTGCTTGATTATACTTTCTAAGAATTTATTGAAGTTAGAACCTAGATCAAAAACTATTGGGCAGTAATCTGTACCAAGTCAAAACCTTAGTCAAAATGTATTTTACTTAACTAATATCTAATAAACACCTTACAAAAACTTACCTAACACAATTGGAAATATCCTTAAATGTCCACATGATGTCATGTTAAATTTTTAGGATAACAAACAAAGGTGAGACGAAAATGACTCATGAGGAGAATAAGTATCAGTATCCAAGTAAGTGAGATCAGTGTTTCATTGTACTTTGAAGTATTATTAAGAATACTTGGAGACTAATGGGAATCAACCTCCGACCATATCCAAGCCGAAGCCTATCAATACTTGTCGAGGTCAAGCTACAGCCAAAAGGACGAGGGGAAGGAAAATAAACACTCGGCATCAACTTTGTCATCATCCAAGGTGCCGAGAAACCGTAGGGCTGAGTACTCGAGACCAAAGAACCAATCAACACAACCCTAAGAGATTAGTATTGACTAATTCCAAAACTTAGCAATTATGGGCCTACCTCTCTGGTGTCTCGACCAAGCTACGCGAGACGTCAAGGACCCCCTTTCCGAACCCGTACATCTAACTGCCGACCCCTTTCGGTTCAGATACTACTCCTTCCAGGACATGCCAAGTGACTGCATGCTGAGTTCTGTAAAACATACAGTTTTGTATTCTTATACATGTTTTCTCTTTATTTTATTTATGGACTCAATTCTTTAAGGTTTAAGGCCTTATACTTTATTTATAATTTTACCACTTGGGTTAGGACTTACTATAAATAACAACATTTGTACTAACAGAAGATGGACATAGATAGATACAGACAGATAGATTGATATACAGAGATATATATAGAGTGAAACTTTCCTCTTTTCAAGCAAGGCTATACTAAAGTTAGCATTTACCGGATTATCAAGTATTGATCATACTCTTTAATCATCCCCGCGTTCTTATCAATCTTGTTCTTAAGATTGTAGTGAACCCTTTCATTTGAACCGATTAGTGAGTCATATCTAACCTTCATTTGGAACCCCGAGCAGCATTTAGTGTTCGTAATTCATATCAAACTCTATTTCGAGCTCGAAACCCCTTATTGTGTTTGTGTCTTGGTGGATTATATCCATTCACATTCACCAACAAAACCTTCTTATTCTTCCTTCGCATTTTTTCGCTTGAATACCCATTTATGTTCTTTCGTTCCAGATCCACTGCCGTTTCTTTCTAGATCGATCCTTTGATGCCGTATCATATTGGTATCAGAGATTTGATCCTTATCACATTGGTATCAGAGATTCGACCTTATCATATTGGAATCGGAGCTTTGAGAGAGACATGCGTGCTAGTGTTCTTCAAAGTGGATTTATGGTTCTAACATTTCTGTTTGTCATTGTTTTGTAGGTGTTCATAGTAGCTGTTTGTCAATAGTAGTAGTTGCAAAAGTCGAGTAGTGGTTGTTTCTGGGTTACTATTATTTGTTTGTTCAATTCTCTAGTCAATTACTAAACGAACAAGAATGTCGGAGGATAATGTCAACAATACTGGAGACAGTCTTCATGGAAGCTTAAGGCGATGTGTTGACAACTTAGAATATCAAATTCAGAATCTCACTGACTCTATCCAAGAACTCACTGGATTAGTCAAAGGCCGCAGACGAGATGACCAAGAGGAAAGAAGGGAGAGGATACTCATAAGTGGAAGTAGTTCTAATGAACTTAATCATGATGACCGACAAAGGAGAAGAGCTGCCGAGCCAAGAAGAAGAGAAAACCATCCAGTGCCGAAAGGAAAAAATGATAGGAGTGCTGACTCTAAAACAAATCAAGAAGCCTAGAGAAGAGAGCCAAGGCCAAAAAGGAACATGGCCGAACAGAGCTCTAATAGAAGTGGCCGAACCAAGGACAATCGACCAGCTCGAAATGTGAAGGATGAACCCTAAGCACCTGGCCAAGGACTTGACAATGTTAAGCTAAAACTGCCAACTTTCTACAAAAGTAGCCGACCTAAAGAGTTCCTTGACTAGGTTCCCCAAGTCGAGAAGTTATTCGAGTGCTACAAGTGTGATGATCGAATGAAGGTTAAGCTGGCTTCACTATCCCTTGTTGAATATGCAAGTTTTTTGTAGGATAAGCTAGTTGCCAAGCGAGAAGCTGAAGGAGAAGAGCCGATCAGAACTTAGAGGCTCATGAAAAGATTGATGAACCAAAGCTTTGTGCCACCTTATTTCAAGCAAGAGATGCTCCATGCTTTCCAACACTTGAGATAAGGTTGAAATACTGTTGAAGAGTATTTACAAGAGTTTGAGACCTTGATGACGAGATGTGAAATTGCCAAGCTACAAGATCTCACCATTGCTAGATTCCTGAGTGGACTCCAAGATGACATTACCGACATAGTTAAATTGCAACCGTTCAACTCTCTAGACGAGCTAATTAATTTGGCACTAAGAGTGGAGAGGTAGAGGAGGAGAAGGCATCAAAGGCCGAGTAGCCAACCTCAACAAAGCAACCCTAAGCCTGAGAGGTATGCCGAGAGAAGGCAAGAAGAGAAGATACAGAAAGGAGAGCCTAGCTGGCCAAACCATACTGAGAAAAAGATTGCTGAGAAAGAGAAGGCACCCAGCAACAAGGCTCGAAAAGTGAAGTGCTTCAAGTGCTTAGGCTACGTACACATTGCATCCTAATGCCTAAATAAAAGGGTCATGGTCTTAAAGGGTGTAGGGCCCGAGGCTCAAATTGAGAGTCAGAATGATAAGAGCTCGGAGGAAGGATTAATCAAAGAAGATGTCTATGCCGAAAATCTAGATGAACTCTTATCCTTGACGAGTCAACGAGTTAACCTAAAGGCAGATCTCGGACAAAGGGAAAATTTATTTCACATGCAGTGCCTAATGAATGGGAAGACCTGTTCCCTAGTAGTAGATAGAGGTAGCTACACCAATATTATCTCTACCGAGTTGGTAGAAAGGATGAAGTTGCCGACCTACCCGCATCTTCGACTTATAGATTAAAATGGTTTAATGACAAAGGTATGGTCCATGTGCATAAAAGAGCGTCGATAGCATTCAAGGCTAGACAATACGAGGATCATATTGATTTTGACGTTGAGCCTATGAACGTTGCAAATCTACTTCTTGGCCAACTTTGGAAGTATGACCAGAAAGTGATCCATGATGGCTTCCTCAACACTTACACCATTTGAAAGGATGGGAAGAGCTATCACTTGACCTCCATGAGCGTTGAGGAAATCCAGAGACACTCGGCACCCATGGTGAAGAGAAAAGGGAAGAGAAGTTTATTCAGCATCCTGGCCCGTGCTCAATACTTAACGTCGAGGACGACTTCCTTTCAAACCTGCAGTAATGATAAAAATCAGCCTCCAACCATATCCAAGCCAAAGCCTATCAATACTTATCGAGGCTGAGCTGTAGCCAGAAGGACAAGGGGAAGAAAAATAAACACTCGGCATCAACTCTGTTGTCAGCCGAGGTGCCAAGAAACCATAGGCCCAAGTACTTGAGACCAAATAACTACTCGATACAACCCCGAGAGACTAGCACCAACTAATTCTAGAACTCGACAATTATGGGCCAACCTCTCTAGTGTCTCGACCAAGCCATGCGAGACGTTAAGGACCCCTTCCTGAACCCGTACATCCAACTATCGACCCTGTCCAATTCGAATACTACTCCTTCCAAGACATGCCGAGTGACCGCATGCCAAGTTCTGTAAAACGCACAGTTTGTATTCTTGTACATGTTTTCCCTTTATTTTATTTATGGACCCAATTCTTTAGGGTTTAAGGCCTTATACTTTATTTATAGTGTTGCCACTAGGGTTAGAACTTACTATAAATAGCAACATTTGTACTAACAGAAGATAGACATAAATAGATATAAACAGATAGATTGATATATAGAGATATATACAGAGTGAAACTTTCCTCTTTTCGAGCAAGGCTATACTGGAGTTAGCATTTGCCGGATTATCGAGTATTGATCATACTCTTTAATCATCCCCGCGTTCTTATCAATCTTGTTCTTAGGACTGTGGTGAACCCTTTCGTTTGGAACCCTGAGCAACATTAGGTGTTCGTGAGTCGTATCGAACTCTATTTCGAGCTCAAAACCCCTAATTATGTTTGTGTCTTGGTGGGTTATATCCTTTCACATTCACCATCAAAACCTTCCTGTTCTTCGTACCCATTTTTTCGTTTGAATACCCATTCCTATTCTTTCATTCTAGATCCGCTGCTGTTTCTTTCTGGATCGATCCTTTGATCCCATATCATATTAGTATCACAGATTTGATCCTTATCAGAGACCTTAGTATATGTCTTGTTTATGGTGTAAATTAGTTACTTGTGCGCATGATGTGTGTGTGCTTGAATACTATTGTGCTATTTGAGTGTTGTATTGATGTGTTGATTGCTTCATGATATTACATGCTTTAGATCATTTGAATTTGCTTGATCACCCCAAAAGTAATCTAATACAAACTTGGCTTAACCATTAACCAGACTTACATCATAACCTACTAAGGGTAACAACTAGAAAGTATGGGCCAAATATGGACGCCTTCACTAAGGATAGTATAAATGGTCCTCTTCTCACCTTGAGTTGAACTAACTGACAGGAGAGGGGGTCACGGCCAGGTTAGGATCAGTAGTTCGAAGGTAGTCTTAAGAGGAGTGTGTTCTCCATTGCACAAGCCCCAGTTTGGTGATCAAATTTGCAACCAAGATTAGAGTAGGCGCAATTTCTCTAATCTTACGACCACCAGTCAACATCGTACGATGGCATTTGCTTAATCATATATTGCATAAAATTGCTTGAAATCAAATATGTGCTACTGTCTCCATCTCACTTACTAAGCAAGTTGTTGCTCATTCTCATATAGTTGTTTTGCAGGTTTCCCTAGTAGACTCACCAGAAGGCTAGAGAATGAGATTAGGGAATGAGATTCAAGATTTACCTAACTAGATTTCTATTCAATTTATCGATTGTATTAAATTGTATGAAAACTAATAGGGTCTCCTCAAGTGACCCCTAGTTTTCAACCAATGAAATTTATTCCATACTTTGCAAGCCTATCAATTTTAGTAAAATTTTAGTTGTAAAAATTATTTTTCAAAATCTATTTTTAAAAAGTTACACTACAGGTTGACTCATACCAGGTATAAAAGGGGGCACTTCTAAGCAGTGGAGTGGTGAACGCCTTGTGTAGGCTATACCTACATTAACAGCTAAGATAGCTAGCTTCTAGCGTAGGTTGGTTTACACGATAAGGCTATTACGACTCTCTGGTTTGGGGCGTGACAACATCCCTCAAACCCTTAGCAATGCCTTTAGACAAAACGTCTGTCATAAGTATGAATAAATATGATGAGAGCGGATGACCTTGTCTCAAACCCCTCCTAGGCTTAACATAACCTACTCTCTTTCCATTGACAATAGGGTTGAAGTACACAATAGTCATACATTGCATAATCCATTCCACCGATTTTTTTGAGAAACCATATTAAATCAGCACTTTCTTGAGAAAATCCCACTTAATAAGGTCATAGGCTTTGTTTATATCCACTTTTAACTTGTAAAAAGAATTTTTCCAATTGCCTTGTTTTTCAAAAAGTGAAACACTTCGTATGCAATCAAAACATTATCATGAATCATTCTTCCTAATATAAAGGCACTTTGATTCTTTGAAATCAAATCGCTTAAGAACGGTTTTAGCCTATTAACTAAAACTTTAGAAATGACTTTAGGGAATTATATCATTACCCAACATTATCATTGTCGTGGTAGATCACTGTACACCGTACAAAGGTCTATGATCAACCCCCCTTACTGATCATTAGCCTTTTATCGGACGCATAAATCTCCTTCCATTCTAAGTCATCATTAGGCACGTAGATAAGTAATATCGTGTACTTTAACTAAATTTACTAATTAATTAGAAAAACTACTAAGTTAATAACATGGAACATAGTATTTTACACTCAAAAATAACAGAATACATACTGAATCCACACAAGTCTTGTCTAACTACTAAATCATACCAAAAAGGAAGTAAAACAAGTCTTAGCCAAATACTACAAATTCCCTCCTTCGCTCTCTATAACATACAATCCCGTCCCAACATGATACTCACCTCAAGCATTCCATGGCCCAGATCGACGAAGAGGTAGCCTTACATCAAAAGAAATTAATCAAGGTATAAGCTTACGCTTAGTGAGCTAATCACTCCAACAAGCAGTACAAACATTATAAATTATTAACAACCATATGAATGCATGCAACAAATAGTATGCCAAACAATACATGCAATGGCCTAAGATCTGTATGTAACTCAAAATTTTGCCTCTTATAGTCAGGGCTAGAGATTATTAACCGACATAAACCAACAATCAGGTTCTAGCACCTAGGTTTTCAACAATTTGCACCTATGTGCTAAAACCACCTTATTTTCATACCTCATATATGTATATACATAAATATACTTTACTTTTCAAGAAGGAAAATTCTTTTTCAAAATTCCCAGGTCTAGTGGTGTGGTGGTATCCACAATCCACATCACACACCCTAAGTAGAAGTCAAAAGACAAACCCTTAGCAAACAATTAGCATCCCCTGACACCTAGTAAGCCTGAAAGCTAAGACAAAGACTCAACAATAATACATAAGTGGCATATCCTTTGCTTATCAAATCCCTTCAGGAGCTCACACTCTATGAGTCCCTTCCCACTTTCCGCATGAAGTGGTAGTCGGTATAGTTATGATGCAAACATGAGAAATGAATGACTCATTGATTTCCTTAATTGAATAATTGCTTAATCTAGTTTTCATTGTGATCATGCAATTGCATTCCATAACAACAATACAAAATCTTAAATCATACATAACTCCATTTATTATCTGATTAGCAAATCATAGAGTTTAACCACATAATCACACACATGCATTTCCTATCCCACGTGCATTTAAGTTTGATATTGTGATTAAAGTACATCTATACTACAAACAAAACCAAGTATAAAGTCATCAAGAATCACTCACTCAGCCATGGCTAATCAGTTGTAGTAGTCCAAGGGTAGGTCATCTCAAATAGTAAGGTCCCTTAAACATCATAAACACGATATTATAAGAATTTGAAATAGATAAAATGCTAACCTAGTATCCAATAAGCTCTACTTCTAACTTAGTCTTGTATTCTTCCCGGTTATATTAAGTCTTTAATCATGTATATTTTTCTTGTTTTAAATCTAATTCTTATGATCTTATAGTTGATTTCCATCATTTATGAGTTTACTTCATGTGGTATAGTTAGATTTTAGAGATAGGGCCCACAATTTTGCCTACTGATTAGAACAGTCCCTAGGTTTTAGTCTTCTTTTGGGCTTGAAATTGTTGTTTGGCTTTTTGTTACTTTGGGTAATAATTTGGGCTTAGGCTTGGGCTTAGAACTTTGTTTTAGGATTAATACTTTCATCAAGGCCAAATTTCTATCCTTTATTCATGACCTTGTTACCATCTTAATTTTCTTGGATTACTAAGTGGGCTTATATGATCAAATTGAGCTTGTTTTTGTACAAATCAATGTTTGTGATTTTGATGGGCTTAGGAAACTTTACATGGGCTTCTTACAGGCCTCATATGACTGTAGACACCTCATTTTTGTTAAAAAAAATTTCAAATAATTAAGCCAGGTTAATAAATAAACAGAAAAAAATAACAAATAAAAACATATAAAAAAATAAAAAAACGAAAATTAAAAGAAAAAAAAAAGAAAGAAGAAAATTAAGTTAGGTCCTAGCAAGTTGAGTCATGAGTCAAGTCGTGTCAAGTTGGAGTAAGTTGAGTTGTTGGATTAAGTATCGAGATGGGCTGAATTAATCTAATTTAAGGGCTTAAATCAAATTAGGGAATTATTGGGCTAAATTAGAATGGGTTAGGCCTGGAAGAATAAAAAAGGCCCAAAATAATTAGGGTTTCTAGGAGTTAGGGTAAATCTTGGAAGAATAGCAATCATATCTTCCGTATCTTTGATATGAAAGATTCGATTTTGAGCTTATAAATAGCACATTGACGAAGGATTCGAAAAATGGTTTTTTTAATCACACTCCTACCCAAAACACCACACAACCACCACATAACACCACATAGCAGTGCCCGGTCCACCGCCTAGCGTCACCCAGCAGTACCTAGTCTATCGCCCAACGTCACCCACCAGTACCCAGTCACCACCAGTCCACTACCTAATGTCCCCTAGCAGCACCCAATCCATCATCCAGTAGTACCTAATCTGTTGCCTAGCGTCACCCAGCAACGCCCAACAATGCCTAATCTACCACCCAGTAACGCCTATTCCATCGCCTAACGTCTCCCAACAATGCCCAATCCACCACCCAACATCGCCCAGCAGCGCCTAATCCACCGCCTAACACCAACACAATCCAACGATAGGTAAAGTTTCATTAATTTTTATTATTATTTATTTATTTCATTAATTTTTATTAATTTACTTTATTAGTTTTTTTTTTTCTTTATTAACTGGTTTTGTGTTTAAGTGCAGGTTTTATTTTATTATTGTTTATTCCTATTGCAAATTTTTTATTTTCTAATAAAATTTAGTTGAATTTAGTTTTTTTTTAAATCATGCTTTTTTAATATAAAAAATATTTTGACATATAGTGGTTTTAAAAAGTGAAAAATCTTAAATTGAGTTTTTTTCAAAAAGATTCAGTTAGTTAATGTTTTTTTATTTAATTTTGAAAAATTAGATTTTTTTTTAGGTTTATTTTCTTAAAAAAATAAATTGATAAAAACGTAAACCTAACTCGATTTTCAATATAAAAATAACCCACTCATTAAAAATTTTATTAAAAAAAAGAACTACGGTCAATTTGATCCCGATTAGCGGGTACATAGGCACCTTGGGGCAACTGTTAAAAAATAAAAAAATAAAAATAATTTTCCCCTTTTCTTGGAAATTCATAATAAAAATCATTTTTAGTTACATTTTGTGAACTTAGGTATATTTTAATATTTTTAGAAAAATTATAAAAAATACAACCCATCAATTTTTTTTATTTTCACATGGTGACTTAGTCTCAATATGTTAGCCTCTGAACTCAGTTTTCTGGTTCAATTTTCTGAAAATTAATTTTTTTTAGAATATTCGCAAATTAGTGGTCAAATTAAAGTTTTCCTACATGAAAACCCTAATTTTATTTTTTTTACTAGTTAAACTAGTTAACGACTCCATTTTTTAAAAAAATAATTTTTTTTTATTTTTCTTAGTTTAATGTCGAGTAATTTATATTAAGCAGGTTGAGCTTAATATAAGTTAAATTAAGAAAATCAAAATAGGGCTCAACAAAATTGGCGACTCTACTAAGGATGCTTAGTAGGCTAACCATGTGAAAGTTAAAAAAAATTAATGGGCTTTTGTATTATTATTTTCTTTTTGTATTATATTATAGTTGTACTAATTGTCCTTTAGTAATGCAGGCCTTAAAAAGAAAAAGCCTAGCCCAATGGGCCTTCATGGGGATAGGAGGTTTTTATTTTTCAAGTAACCATCTGTATGTTTAGATATGGTCGGACCTGAGCCACTTTAGGAACCTAGGACAGGCCGCCATTATATGACTCTCAGGTCATTAGGGTCTTTACCCCCGCCTAGCAGTGATAGGCGAGCCCACTAAGGCTTCGATGTAGCCTACTATGCTTCTCTTCAAAAAGCCTTGGAGCTATAGAGCCTAAGACCCATAGATCTTACCTTCTTACATCATTCTTTTCAAAAAAGGGGTAGTTATTTTTAAAATTATAGGAAAAGCCTGATTTAATTCACAATTAGTTTATCGTCCATTTTCAATTAAAAAAATCAGTAACCCTTATATATAAATATACACGAGCTTCATTTTTATTAAATCCTATTTCAAACCTACTTATATATAAGGGTACTCTTTGATCGTAGATTTATCATAATTACTATAGTTTATTAATGACCAACCCCATTGCATTCCAAGCGTGTGTAGCATATTGTATCATATTTATTTTGCATAGTTGTTTATATATACTATCTTTTGTAATATATGCAGGTCTTGTAGATTTTGTGTTATTTTATCAATAATAGGTTATGTAACATAACATTTAACATAAAATGCTTAAAATCATTAGTATTCCTCTCATACCATGATGTGCTAATGTTAACAAAGGTAAGAAAAATTTTTGTATCAACTTGTAAGTTTTTTTTTTTTTTTTTTTTTTTGCATGTAATTATGGAAGTTAGCTATGGTGAACATTATCATGGAATTGCCATTTTTTTTTAATGCTTTTGGAAATTTTTTTTTAAAAATGAGAAATTTTGAAATGGTATTTTATGATCAAAAACCAGTTTTGTGATAATTACTTACTTAGTTGATTTCTATTGTAATGGCCCACATGTACCATACTATTAGGAACTAACAAAATACAAAAAAAATAAAAATATAAGATTTAATCACTAGATTTCCATTGTGAATCATTTTCCATCTTAAGGTTATCAATCTTGTAAACGTCTAAATTCTCATTCTTCGTGTTTAGCCCATAGGTTGTCACAATCCTAATAGAGTTTTCTCCATGAGTTGTCACCCTTGTGTCATTTATTCAATAAGTTTCTCATTATAAAATAATTTTTGCTTCTCCATATCATCCTTGTAATATTATCGTCGTCCTATCTCTTTAGTCATCAGTCCCAATGTTTTTTTTGTTTAGATTCGTCAATGTCAGTATTAGGCTTCTATGACATAAAATAAGCATTGATTTTCTGATAAAAGTTTCCAAAAAAAAGAAAAAGAATAATTTTCAAAACTAAAAACTCGATGCAGTGTTGCTAACAAGAAGGGATTCTTACAGGTTTTGAAATATTGCTTTCAAAGTGATCTAACCCAACCTGAAGCCCGTAATCACTCGTTTTCAAAAACAAGATGTCTGAAGCTTTTGAACATAGAATAGCCACAGTAGAAGGAGTTCTGAGCAAGTACGGGAAACAAGTCAAGACCATGGCCTATGCCCAAGCCCAAGGGCCCATTAACATACCATCTGAGATAGACAAGTCTGAAGAGTTGCCAATTCATGAGCTCAACAATAACAACAAAGGCTTGGGGAAGGAATTAGTGCAAAAATTGATGAAGATGAAAGAAGAAATCTTCAAAAAATTGAAGATAAAATGGGAGTTCTCAAGGATCATGATGTGCAGAGTGATCTAAGAGTGATCTAAGCTTGAGTAGTCTTAGCACTTTTGAAGACCATGAGTTACCTAAGAAGTTTAAGGTACCAAATTTCGAAAAGTATGATGAAACAGGTTGTCCTAAACTTCACCTTAGGCTTTATGTTCGTAAGATGGCCTAATTCTCTAAATGTGAGCGGTTGATGATTTAAACTTTCCAAGATAGCCTAATTGGGCCGATGTTGATTTGGTATACTCAACAAGACTTAGTTAAGTTTGATACTTAGGATAAGTTAGCTTAAGCCTTTTATTAACAGTACAAGTTCAATGAAGAAGTAGCTCCATCCCCGATGGATTTGAATAACATGAAAATGGAGCTAACCGAGTCCTTTAAGTAGTATGTCCAGAGATAGAGATCTACAGCAGCTCAAGCTACAATACAATTGCCAAAAAATGCATTGATCAACATATTCATCTACACATTAGGTAAACCTTATTATAATCACCTCTCAGGCCATACTGCTTTTATGTTTGCAGATGCAGTTGCAACCGGTAGTCGCATAGAAGATGCTATTAGAGTGGAGAGATTGGTAGGTAAGGGATCAGCTCCATTAGATTCAGAGGCCACTGTGAACACTACGATAGGAATCTAATGATACGCGAGCCTAGTGCTCTAAGCATTAGTCTAGAGCTCAAGGAAAATAAGCTAAGCTAGAAATCACCTAAAAGGAGGTTCAATCATATCTCAATTCCTATGTCTTGAGTCTATCGCCGTCTAAAAGAAAAGGGTTTACTGCATCTTAAGACTCCAACACCAAGGTATAAACCTCAGAAATACAATCCCTATGCGCAATGCGAGTACCACATGGGTCAGCAAGGGCATGCTACTGACCATTGTTAGCAGTTGAAGAATAAAGTCCAAGATTTGATTGATGAAAATTGGTCCAGTTGCACTTCGTTAAGGATCTAAGGCCCAAATTTTACCTAAAGCCCACTACTAACATGATCCAAGGATTTAAAAAGTTTCTAGAAACATATTTGAATGGTCAAGTCCAAGGGGTATGTTACAACCATGGTCTAGAAAAAAGGGTTGTAACCCTAGAAGAAAAGTTGGCGATATTAGAAGAAAGACTCACTAGCACGAAAATGGCGATAGATTATGTGCTCAAGCAGCTCAAAAACCTACATCTTAATACGAATAGAAAGTTACAGCCCAAGCATGAAGATGACTCAGTAAAAGAGAAATCAAGAGTGAATGTGCCAATTGGGAAAGCCCATAATCAAGACAAGCCTGTCCATAACAAGAGGAGGTGATTTACGCAGTTCAAGATTCCAATGACCCAAGTGTTCAAACAATTGAGAGACGTAGGACTACTGATATGCAAAAACCCAACAAACGAATACAAGCCAATGGATCGTGACCCCAACAAATGGTGTGAATACCATGTGGGCCAAGTGAGGCATACCACTAAAGACTGTTGGAGATTAAAGCACAAGGTGTAAGATTTGATTAATGTCAAGATTATCCAACCAAGTTTTCTAAAGATTGATGAGTTGATTAGCAATGGTATTTCTTACCCAAGTTGTGAAGAGGCATCGAACAGACAACCTCTGACATCAAGCATTAAAGATCTACTATTATCATCCGACAAGGTGGCTCACCATTTGAAGCAGTCAAGGATATCTCCAAGAGATCAATTCAGTTAAAAGGGGCTAAGTTCGAAGAAGTGATAGAAATAGGGGCAAGAAGTAGAAAAAAAATTTAGTTCCTACATTTTTTTTTTGAAATAATCTTTCATTTTTGAGCTTGTAATAAATATAAGTTATTGAATAAAGCAGTTTTCATGTGTATTCTAATCTTTGTATGCTATGAAGCTAGCTTAATTCAAATAGGTAATGATAACACATTACTTGAAAGGTTTAGGATGAGAAGAGGCAACCTATGTTCCAAACACTAACTCTAGACACACATGAGAGAAGAGTGCCATCAAGGTGAGTAATTGGGCTCATTCCTTAAAGGAGGCCCATCTTGAACTTGGTACACGTATCAAAATGATGTTAGGCATTCATTTCATTATCCTTAAACATGATTATCCCTTGTGAACCCGTTTGAACCTTTAGGGATTTTTCTTAAAATTAGCCTTGCCAGTAACTACCCCAAGCTAAGGCAATCATGAGGTTAAGATCATTAATTTGGAGAGAAGGAGTACAAAAACTTATGCTTGCCTTAGTTGTACCAATTCATGAGCAAATATTGTCATAGATGATTCAGTTTCTTTAGAATAAAGAAGAATTTCAAACCATATAGACCTCACTCAAGCTCATACACTTATTCAAACACATTAAGTCCATAGATTCTTTCCCAAGCACTTCAAAGCCACATACATTTCTCCCAAGCTTATACACTTTAAACCTACCTTTTGGTGCTTCAAATCCTATTAAGTGAAAACTCAACAATGGAAGGTGACCACCTTGACAAAAAAAAAAGGAAAAAGAAAGAAGAAAAGAAAAAAGAGAAAATAAGAAAAACCGAGAAAAAGAAAAAGAAAAAGAAAAAGTGACAAAAGATTGAAGATATTAGTAAGGTGTTCATCTTAAAAAAATAAATAAATAAATAAATATCCAAATAAAGCCTGAAGTCTAAATTGGTGATGGTATCTAAAATCTAGACACTTTCAATTCTTAAGCCTAAAAGCAAAGCCCTCATTTTATGATCCAACCCACTATACCACCCTTGATGAAACTCTTTTGACTAAAGAAATGGACTTATTTTCAACAAAATTTACTCATGAAACTAGGGAAAGCCTATGTTTAGTTTCTCTTAAGTTCTTGGCTTGTAAACTCGAGACTAGTTGCATATGATTTTTTAAAATAAAAATTGGCCAACTACATTGATATCCATTTGCTTAAACTATTGACCAAAAGCCTTACATTGCAAACCCAAAAAAGACCTATTGATTGACCGGAATGTACCACTTACAAAATAGGCTATAATTTTTAGAATTAATGCTGAGAGTAAAAACAGACTTGTGAGAGTACAAAGAAGTTTAGTTTGACTAAACATTTCAAGTAATAATATCTATCCCCTAAGTGAAAAACTGAAGAGTTGAGTGCTATTATAAGTTGGAAATCAATGCTTCTAAAAAGTTTAGAGATCATGAATTATGCTTCAGGAAACGAGGTTGAAAAAATGAGTGATTAATGAGCAAGGGGCAAGCCAACCCCTTATTCGTGATCTTTAAGAGTTTTCGAGACTTTCTTACTTGTTAGCAACATAATTTGCTATCAAAGAGTGTTTTTTTTAAAAAAAAAAAAAAGAAAGGAGAAAAAGAAAAAAAATTTTAAGGAATCATCAAAATCCCTAAAACTGGCATAAATTAATTTGTCAAAACTCATGAAAGTTTTCTTACTTCCTAAATTGCTTGCTCAATAGAGCACCATCCAATCCTTTCTAGGATCGCTTACTCATAGGAGTGTTATTCTATCTAGTCTTTTGCTAGGATTGTTTACTCAAAGGAATGCTATCTTACCTATTCCTTAGTTGGATCGCCTGCTCAAAGGAGCGCTGTCCTAGTCTTTTTTAGGATCACTTGCTCAAAAGAGCGTTATCCTTTCTAATCCTTTGTAGAATCGCTTAGATCACTTGCTCAAAGGAGCATTATCTAGTTATTTAAAAGATCACCTGCTCATGAGAGCATTGTCTCATATCATCTTTTCTTATCTTTGAAAGATCTATCCTTTGAAGCAAATCAAATCTCGAAGAGATCTATCCTCTTTAGATTAACCAAAACCAATCTCAAAGAGATCTATCTTCTTCAGATTAGCCAAAACCAATCTCGAAGAGATCTATCCTCTTTGGGTCATCCACCAACCAAAATAAAGAAAGAATCTTAAAGAGATCTATCCTCTTCGAGTCACCAAAGTGAAATCAATTTTCGAAGAGATCTGTCCTCTTCAGATCATAAACCAAAAAGGAATCTCGAAGAGATCTATCCTCTTCGAATCATCCACCAAACCAAAATAAGTTTTTTTTTTTTAAATCTCAAAGAGATCTATCCTTTTCGAATCATCCATCAAATCAAAACAAGTTTTTTGAAATCTTGGAGAGATCTATCTTCTTTAGATTATCTACCAAACTAAAACAAGTTAATTTTACCTTTAATGGTTCTTGCCCTATCCTTCTAAGATAGGTTCCCTTGAAATTTTTGCTCCATTCTTCCAAGATAGACACCATTAAGCCCTATCCTTTCAAGATAGGCCCCTTTGAAATTTTTACTCTATCCTTCTAAGATAGACACCATTAAATCCTATTCTTCCAAGATATGCCCCCTTGAAATTTTTGCTCTATCTTTCCAAGATAAACACCATTAAGCCTTATCCTTCCAAAATAGACACCATTAAGCCCTATCCTTTCAAGATAGGCTCCCGAACCTTTTGCTCTATTTTTTCAAGACAGACATTCATTTGCCCTGTCCTTTTAAGATAGGCAGTTTATTCTTTACATCGATCTTTTAAGTTAATATCTTTCATCAAAATAAAACATAACTTAGTTAATCAGTTTAGAGTAAGGTTTGGCAAAAATGGGTATCTCTTTTATCTTTATACCAAAGTTCTAATCGAACTTCACTATAAAGAGGGGCAGCTGTAGACATCTCATTTTTGCCAAATTTTTTTTATTTCAAATAATTGAGCCAAGTTAATAAATAAACAAAAAAATAATAATAATAAAAATATATAATAAAAATTAAAAAACGAAAATTAAAAGAAAAAAAAAAAGAAAGAAGAAAATTAAGTTAGTTCATATCAAGTTTAGTCATGAGTCGAGTCATGTTAAGTTGGAGTAAGTTGAGTTGTTAGATCAAGTAACGAGATGGGCTGAATTAATCTAATTTAGGGGATTAAATCAAATTAAGGAATTGTTGAGCTAAATTAGAACGAATCGACCTTGGAAGAATAAAAAAGGCCCAAAATAATTAGGGTTTATAGAAGTTAGGGTGAATCTTGGAAGAATTGCAATCGCAATCATATCTTCTATATCTTTTTTACAAAAGATTCGATTTTGAGCTTATAAATAGTACATCAACAAAGGATTTGAAAAATGGTTTTTTTTAATCACACTCCTACCCAAAACACCACATAAACACCACCGTGCCACCACACAACTATCATGCAACACCACCCAATAATGCCCAATTCATCACCCAGTATCACCCAGCAACACCCTATCCACCGCAAGTGTCGCCCAATAGCACCTAATCCATCGCCCAGCGTCGCCCAGCAAAACCCAGTCACCACCAGTCCACTGTCCAGTATCACCCAGCAGTGCCTAGTCCGTCACCCAGCACTACCCAGTCCTCCACCCAACGTCGCCCAGTAATACCCAGTCTCCACTACCCAACGTCATCCAACAACGCCTAGCCTCTCCCAACAATGCCCAGTCCATCGCCCAGCATCGCCCAACAGTGACCAATCACCGCCAATACACTGCCCACTGTTTCCCAGTAGCACCTAGTTTATCCCCCCAATGTTGCCCAATGTCTCCCAATAGCACCTAATCCATTGTTTAGTATCGCCCAACATCACCCAGCAGCGCCCAATCCACCGCCCAGCATTGCCCAACCACACCTTGTCCATCGCCCAACATCGCCCAGCATCGCCTAGCTTACCACCTAGCATATCCTAACAACGTTCGGTCTACCACCCAACACCAACACAATCTAACACTAGGTAAATTTTCATTAATTTTTTTTTATTATTTATTTATTTCATTAATTTTTATTTAATTTGGAAAAATTAAATTTTTTTCAAGTTTGTTTTCTTAAAATAATAAATTGATAAAAATGTAAACTTGACTTAGTTTTTAATATAAAAATGACCTACTCACTAAAAATTTTATAAAAAAAAACTACGGCCGGTTTGATCTCGATTAATGGGTACGTAAGCACCTTCGAGGCAATCATTAAAAAATTTTAAAAAAAAAACTTATTTCCCCTTTTCCTAGAAATTCATGATAAAAAATAATAAAAATCATTTTTAGATACATTTTGTAAACTTAGGTCTATTTTTAATATTTTTAGAAAAATTATAAAAAATATAGCCCATCAATTTTTTTTATTTTTACATAGTGACTTAATCTTAATAGGTTAACTCCCAAACCTAGTTTTCTAGTTCAATTTTCTAAAAATTAATTTTTTTAGAATATTCGCAGACTAGTGGTCAAATTAAAGTTTTCTCACCCAAAAACCCAAATTTTTTTTTTTTTTTTTTACAAGTTGAACTGATTGGCGACTCCATTTTTTTTTAAATAATTTTTTTTTTCTTTTTGTTAGTTTAATGTCGAGTAATTTATATTAAGCGTACTGGACTTAATATAGGTTAGATTAAGGAAATCAAAATAGGGCTCGATAATGACACACCAATAGAACTTCCAAGGACTTACAGCACAACTCGATATGACATATAAGTTGGTCCAGTGAGGTTACTCGCCACCTAACCTTACTTAAGGGTTAAGATAAGAGTGAAATAAGAGTAAACAAATAATGTTTACAAAAGAAAAATATCCAGTGTATTAACAATAATATGATCATCTACGACTACATGTACAAGGGGTATTTATACTCGAGAATTTAGGGTAACCTAACTAAAAAGAAAAGGACAAAAAGGGTATTGTTCTAAAGAAACAATATGCAAAGTATGCAAAAGGTAAAAATGAATATTCACGAAAAAGCAATGATTATAATAGCAAATTCTACAAGTAGTCCTTGATACATGGCAACAATGTATTGGTGGTGATATTGGAGGATGTAGACAAAGCAGTACGAGCTGGTTGGGTGGCCGAGTAGGGGTGCCAAGTAGGTGTGGACTCGTCTAAATGGGACTAGCTAATGCATAAGATCTCTTAGTAGTAATGTTGCTAAGTAAGGGGTCAAGCCAGACAAGATCAAGGAGGTACACGGAGTCTGGCTGTTGTTAAGGCATTCTTCCATTCAACACATAATTTCCAAAAGATGGACAATCATTTGACACAGCGTAAAGAGTTTATCAGTAGCAAGGAGTAACTTGACCTCGATAGGAGTTAGCTAGAGTAGGAGAATTGGCTTCGTTAGTCCCTCTAGTCCTCGGGCTTGGTTGTGGGTTAAAAGCCCGATAGCCTGATTCCTATCGTTCCCTCCAGACTGATTTAGATTTAGGATCAAATCCAACTGGCTTTCGTTCAATTCTTCATCAAGATGATATGGACTGAAGTTGATAATGTTGAAAGTGTCTGAAACCCCATAATCTTTAAGAAGCTCCAATCTATTAACATTTTCGTTGATCTTTTGGAGGATTCTAAAGAGTCCTTCAACCCGTGCAAACAACTTGTTCCTCTTCTTACTTGGAAACCTTTCCATGCTCAGGTATAGCCATACTAGGTCTCTAGGCTGAAACTATCTCATCATCCCACTCTTGGCCTTCTCTCGCATTCTTCTAGCAACTTAGTCAATCTACCAAGTAACTTTGTCATAGATGTGTTGTAGGGACTTTGCTCTTACTCTCGTGCCAAGGTCTTCTTGCTCAAATATAAGCACAGGAGTGCAATCAAGGGGCAACTTGGGATTAAAACCATAGACAACTTCAAAGGGGGTTTACTTAGTAGTATCATGCACTGTTCGGTTGTAAGTGAATTTGACCATGAGCAAACAAATGTCCTAATCAACAAATTTCTTGCTCACTGCAGCTTAGAGTAGTGATCCCAAAGTGCAATTAACTACCTTTGTTTGGCCATCAATTTAGGGGTGATAAGAAGTACTGAATAATGGTCTAAACCCCATCCATTGCCATAAGGTCCTCCAGAAATGGCTCAAGAACTTAGGATTTCTGTCAAATACTACACTTCTCGGCATGCCATGTAATCGAACAATCTCCTGCAAGAAAAGAGAGACAATAGCTAAAGCGTTGTTTGTCTTGGAGCAGGGCACAAAGTATGCCATCTTACTGAATCTATCTATGATGACTATTACGGAATCTTTGCCTTAGGCTACTCTTGGTAATCCGAGGACAAAGTCCATGCTCAACTCAATCCATGGTTTCGTCGAGGCAAGTAAAGGCATTATCTTCACTTATTCAACTCAGCCTTTGGCCCTCTTACATATAGTACATCCCTCAACAATTCGATGTACATCTCGCCACATTCTCAATCAAAAGAATCGTCAACTCAGTAACTCATATGTTCTTCTCTCTCCAAAATGTCTGGAGAGTCCTCCACTGTAGGCTTCCCTAATTAGTAAGTCTCTCAATGAACAAGTTGGTATGCATAATTTTTCTCTTTGCAATAATTATCCATCTTCCATATGATACTCATCCATTGTCCTCCCATCGACATATCACCAAAGTATGGGTTTGGAGTATGGGTCCTGGGAATATTGCTCTTTGATATTTGCAAATCCAAATTATCTACTTTGCAGTTCGATCGAGAGCGTATGTCTTCTTGAAAGACATCTACAACTACATTTCTCTTTCCTTACTTGTATTTTAACACAAAACTGAATCCTTCAAGAAATTCAACCCACCTCGCTTACCGCTTTGATAACTTAGTCTGATTTCGGAGGTACCTTAAGGACTCATGGCCAGTATATATGATAAACTCTCTTGGCAATAGGTAGTGCTGCCATACTTGGAGTGCTCGGATAAGGGCCAAGAGCTCGTTGTTGTATATGGAGTAGTTCAATTGAGGTCCTTTTAGCTTCTCATGATGGTAGGTAATTGGTCAGCCCTCCTGCATTAGGACAACACCTATACTAATGCCTGACAAATCATATTCTAGCTCAAATGTCTTTTTGAATTTGGGCAAAGCTAGTACAAGATCGGAAGTCAATCTTTCCTTCACTTCTATAAAACTTCTCTCCTCCTTTTCTCCCCATCTGAATTTGATGTTCTTCCTCGTCAGCTTGGTAAGGGCAACAGCCAAGGTATTGAAATTCCTAATAAATCTCCTGTAAATGATGCCAGTCTATGGAAACTTCTTACTTCAGCACAAGTGGTTAGAGTTGGCCACTCAATGATTGCTCTAATCTTCTCTCCATCCACTCACAAGCCTCCTCCACCAATTACATAGCTTAAGAACACCACTTCCTCCTGGGAAAAGCAACATTTCTTAAGATTGCTGAATAACTTCTTGATACGAAGTACATCTAATACGACATGGAGACGTTCATAGTGAATATGCATGTCAACAATATACACTAGGATGTCGTCATAGTGTACTACGACACACTTCCCTATCAGATTTCTTAGCACATGGTCCATCAGTCACATGAAAGTACTTAGGGCATTCAACAAGCCAAATGGCATTACCATCCATTCGTAGAGTCCATGCTAAGTTTTGAATGCAATCTTCTACTCATCTCTTGGCCTTATGCGAATTTGATGATAGCCAAATTTCAAATCGATCTTGTTGAAAATCTTAGCCCCTACTCGATTCATCTAGCTCATCATCCAACCTAGGGATAAGATACATATATTTGACCATAATCTTGTTTACGACTCAGCTGTCAACACACATCCACCAGGTTCCATCCTTTTTCGATACTCGGATTGCCGAAACAGCATAAGGGCTGAGACTCTCCCTTACGTACCCTCTTTCCAATAGTTCATTAACTTGTCGTTAGAGCTCGGTAGCTTGTTTAAGGTTCATCTAATAAGCTGGTTTGTTCAACAAGACAGCGTTGGGTACCAAGTCAATGTAGTGCTCAATGCCTTTAAACGATGGCAATCCTTCCGACAACTGCTCTAGAAACAGGTCAGCATACTCATTCAACAACTCCCTTATTTCCAAGGGTAGTTCACTCTACTCCCTTAACTCTAATAATTACTAACCAACAAGAAGGTCAGCATGTTGACTCTACTCATCATTAGAGTCTTCTTCGATCCTTGACCAAGTTTTGCCTACAATTTGATAACTAAACTCGGCAGCATTGGGTTTAGTGTGATCTTCCTTCCATCCTTCTTGAACACGTAGGTGTTCCTATATCCATTATGGATAACTCTTCTATTATAAGGCCATAGTCGGCCTAGTAACACGTATGATGTGCACATAGGCAACACATTGGAAAGAATCTCATCAAAGTAATTTCCAATTGTGATCGGCAATAGTACTTACCGAGTGACATGTAGTGCTCCCTTCTCATCCAGCCAATGTAACTTATACGACCTCAGATGTACGATAGTCGGTAACTTCTACCAAATCGGCTGATACCACATTGGTGCAACTACCACTATTTACAATTAGCATGCACAGTTGATCATTTACCTTGCAAGTGATATGAAACAAGTTCTCCCTCTGCTCCTCCTCGTGTGAGGGCTTTAAACTCATTTTATGTTAGACAACTAGGATCAACTAATCCAAGTCCTCGATAAACATATCCTCTTCAATCAGTTCATTCTCCTGAGTAGTTTCTTTCTCGATAAGAGTCTCTTCCCCGGGTTCCTCGTCGGTACTATCCACATCAAGTTTCGGGACGTCTCCCTAAATGACCATAGTCCTTTGGTTCAAACACTAAATAGCCATATGTCCAAACCCCTGGCATTTGAAACATTTGATCTAGCTTGTCTTCCTTCTAAATCCTTGTCCTTTCTCGTATGTTCGGGTCAGTACGTCACTATCAAGTCTGCCATTCTATTCAAGTTAAACATCCACCTTTTAGGTCGGCTCAGTACTTGATTGGGTTCAATAACTCCCTTGACCAGTTCTACTCAGATGAGCAGTTCGACTTGCTAGAGGTCGAGCTGGCATTCTGTTTCTTCTCTACTTCTCTACTCATTGGCTATCCGTATAGTCTCATCCATTATCGTGAATTGTTAGAGTTCCACGATGATTTCAATATCACTTCTCAACCCGATAAGGAATCTGGAGACTATTCGTGCTGATGGTTCCTCCACTTCACAGTGAATCATGAGCATTTGGAACTCTTGAACATACTCGTCAACAATTCAGCTTCCTTATCTTAGCTCTTGAAACCAAGTAAGAGTGTCTTGCAAATAGGTGTCCGGTACAAACCTGTTTTGGAGTATTCTCTTTATCTCTGGCTAGGTATTAATCTCTCGGCAACCCTCTTGTCTTTGCATAACTTGGAAATTCTTCCACCACATGGTCGGATGCTCAAGGTGTTCAAGCTCATTCTTCTTGTTCTTCGTACTCTTCTTCCTCAACGTTCTCCATTTCTCCTAAGTCAATTCTTCTTCTCACTCATCCGCCTATTCCTCCACCTTAAACTTGTTGAGCCGGATTCTAACCTCTAGCAAGTCGGGCAACTTGTAGGGTATTATGCACTACTTCAGCAAGTCAATACGCCAGCGTATGAATAGCTTGAGTTAAGTCTACTAAGAGGTTGGCTACATCATCAAGTCTCTCATCCGTGCTTCTCAAAGTACGTTGAGATATTCAACTATGATAGACAACACCACTATTGTCATCCTTAACACCAGCATGAACACTCAAGTCTATCGTTTTCTCTGAAAGATTCAAATCCCAAACTCTTTGATTCTGTGCTACAACTGACACTTTAACTCGAAATTGCACGACACATACTTTCTTCAAACCAGAAGCTTAATAACCAGCAAACATAGCAGCTAAATTAACACAAAAAATTACTCTTTTTCATATGCTTAAAAACAAGGTATAAACAGAGAACTTCAAGAACAAACTACTACAATCCAAATGAAACCTCCACTCTAATACCAAGATGGTGTGAATTGGAGCTAAGAACAGACAAGGCCGATCGTAAGGATGGGTCCAAGCTTGCCAAAAGCTTAAAAAAAAGGGGTAAAGGGAAATACACAAGAAGGACAAAAATGAGAGAAAAGTAAGCAAAGCCCACAAACAACTCCAAAGGATATGACGTACCAATAGAACTTCCAAGGACTCATAACACAGCTCGATATGACGTACGAGTTGGTTCGGTGAGATTATTCGCCATCTAGCCTTACTTAAGGGTTAGGATAAGAGTAAAATGAGAGTAAATAAACAATGTTTACAAAATGAAAATATCCAGTGTATTAATGATAATTTGATCATCTGTGATTACACATACAAGGGGTACTTATACTCGAGAATTTAAGGCAACTTGCCTAAAAGGGAAAAGATAAAAAGGGTATTGTCTTAAAGACGTAACATACAAAGGGTAAAAATGAATATTCACAAAAAAGCAATGATTATAGTAACAGATTCTACAAGTGGTCCCAGATATGTGGCAGCAATGTATTGGTGGTGTTGTTGGAGGATGTAGACAAAGTAATACAAGCTAGTTGGGTGGTCGAGCAGGGGTGCCAAGTAAGTGTTAACTCGTCTAAACAGGAATGGCTGACGCATGGGATCTCTCGGCCTCTTGGCAGTAATGTTGCCAAGGGGTCGGGTCGGACAAGACTGAGCAAGTGCACAAAGTTTGGTTATTGTCAAGGTGTTCTTCCATTCGACACATAATTTCCGAAAGATGGCCAATCATTCAACACGGCATAGAGAGTTGATTAGCAGCAAGGAGTAACTTGGCCTCGGTAAGAATCGACTAGGGTAGGAGGATTCTCCTCATTAGTCCCTCTAGTCCTTGAGCTCGACTCCGGGTTAAAGGCCTAGTAGTCTGATTCCTATCACCAAGTTTGTCAAGCAACCTTATACTACCTCTCTATACTTATTCAAGCTAAGCTACATGTTCTTAAAACTAAACAACTTTACACCCCTACCATCCCTCGCCTTAAGGTTAACAATAAGAGCTACATGATCTGACCTATAGGTAATTGTAGGGGTATGGGTACTGTCATAACCCAAGGGGTGGTCTAGTCATAGCAGGTGCCATATATCATACAAAAGATCATAGATTGGTTACCCTTCCAATTGACAACCTTTCATATGACATACAAAGCTACTACTACAACCAGTTACCTAAGAGTTATGCAGGTATAGATAATATCACAACATATTTATATTAATATAAGATTTCATAAAGTAACTACAATACATACTAACAAAATACATTAAGTTTCTGAAGTATTATTAGATAGGTTAAAGTACTAAAAGCATTACTACATATCCATACTGAATAACATAAAATAAAAGAACTCTATCTAAGAGTCTATTATAGTAAAGCTCTCTCAACTCTTTGCTTCAACACACACAAACCCAAAAGCTTCCCACTGACCTCAAGCATGTCTTAACTAGGTACGACGAAAAGATCCTCCTGCAAAAGAAGTCTATAAAGATGTAAGCTAAAGAGCCTAGTGAGCTATCCCTCAACCATACAATAAGCAAGTTGTTCAGCAATTAATTTCAAACATATGAATGCATGAACAAGTAGAACACCACATAAATACATACAGTTGACCAAGTATTGCATGCAACTCAGATTTAATGCCCTTCGAAGTCAGGGTTGAAATATACGTGGCACCACTCAAATCCAGGTATCATATTGAACTCACACAACTATAAAAATCCGCATTTCATATACAAAAATAAAATAGTTTGTTCATTTCCAGTTTTAAAACTAAGTTTTAGGCATAATTGTACGTAGGTCCTTACAGTCCACACTCACCCCTAAATAGAAGCCTTTGGACTCGACCCTTAGCTAGGCAGTTCACGCCTTCAATGCTTAGTAATCCTACGGGCTAAGGAAAGGTTATGTTATACGAGTGTACCGTACTAAAATTCTTTATTCATATTAAATAATCAACCCTCGCGTGGCCTCTCGCTACTTCTGTGTGATGTAACAATCGGAATTATTATAATGTAATAAATGATTATGCATGTACCAGTTTAGTTTAATCAAGCCAAATATAATTAAGTTCATTTATCGTATGAGCAATCAATATCACAAATAACCAATTCTCTACAAATATCTATAATGCAACAACCGATTTAATTTCATAAATTTAAAGTAATTTTCACTCAACATATATATAACAATCACATGCATACCTCGAACTCCACACGTCAAGTCATTTATCAATAAAATTTAGAATTCATTGACTACAAACACAAATAAGTATGGAATCCTCAAGAATATTTACTCGGCCATAGGATCTATCAAGGGACATAATAATCCACTGGCAGGTTGGTATCCGTATCAAGATCACCTAACTTTTAGAGAATATGATCAATAATAAGTATTTAGGTGAAACAACTAAACTATATATATGCTTTGTAATAACTATCTAAATTAGCTATTTATTTATATAAAATTCCCAGTTTTAGCTTTTTCGTCAATCATAAGTAACTTTTTCATTTTAACTCCGATTTTTATCATTTTCAAACATGCTTTCATATAACGAGGTTCGTTTTGGATGTTATAGCCAACATTTTTCATTATGGTCTTAAAATATTACAAATTTTATTATTTTGACCCGAATATTTATAAATTATCATTTTAAGCTTTTCTTTATGAATTTATGGTTTAATTAATATCTAAATTTTATATTTTTGAAATTTTATTATTTTTAAGTCTATTTTATAGTAATTTACTTATTTCACTATTTTAAAGTTAAATTCATATTTAAATCATTTTGTTGTCATAGTTAAAATTTTCTATTTAATTAACTATTATTATTTTTTTATTATTATAATTTGTAAATTTAATTACATGAACAAAGGTATTGATGCGATAACCTCTTATTAGCCCACGTATCACTTCCTAATTTTTCTAATTTTTACATTTTTCCAATTTTGTGATATTAATTAATATTCGTTCATATATACATATTATTATAATTTATTAATTATTGATAATTAATTCCATATTTTCTTGAAGGGCCACGGTCGCATGTACAAATATATAAATACATATATTATCCTATTTTGGGATTTAGTATTTTAGTACACTTATACTTATTCTATACTACTACTAAACATATATTTATCCTTATACATATACTTTTATACCTATGTTTTCTTGCTTTATTTATATATATGCACATGTATAACCTTATAGTATATCTCACATATATGTATGTTAACCTAATTATACTAAGTACCATATGTATGTACACATACTAGATACATATATATATATATATATATATTGATATGTATTATACATATACCTAGTTGATCATAATATATATAAGTAGGCATATACATATATGAACACATACAAGTGAAAATAACAACTTACACATATAAATTCAATACATGTACATATAGTTCTATTACAAAGATAATAAAATACATATGAACCCTATTATATACTCCAAAAATACATGAAACTCTACAAAATATATATATATAACAAAGTATACACATAAATTTGATATTACATAACAAATTATATACAAAATAAACACTAATTTATTGCTCTTGTTTTGTCTTGAAGCTTGATGAATCCAAAGCTCTTCTTCTCCCTCTTGATAAATTGTTAAAAATTTTAGAAATTCAAAGGATTGAAAAGGGAAAAGAGGAAGGAGATGTTTTTGGTTTTCAAAAGGAAATATATGCGTTTTATCTTGTCTTTTGTAAAGTAAAAAAAAAAATGATGAGGAGATAAGAAAATATACACGCAGGTAGCCGACGCAAGGAATAAGGGAAAAGAAAAAGTAAAAGAAATAAAAAACAAAGAAAAAGAAAAGTAAAATATGAAGATAAGTTTGATTTGACTCTAACCTTATCTCATCCTCTTAATCTTAATCCACTAAATTTAAGCACATGTGGGAAATGAAAGAAACAAGTGGCAACCGAAATTTGCATAGGAAAAGTGGAGGAGAAAAGAAAAAATAAAAGAAAGGAAAGAACAAGGGAAAAGGAAAAAGGAAAAAGGAAAAAGGAAAAAGGAAAAAGGGAAAAGAAAATTATAAATTATTAGGTTGACTTTTCTACATTTGTGTTTAACTTTTAAATGACATTTGAAATAATTCGTAATGCAATTATAGAAAGAAATATGGAATATAAAATTAATGTATACCTTTTAGTACATAAATGTAAGATATGTAATATAATTAACTCTAAATAATTAAATTAATACAAACTAGCACATATATGTATAATTATGGAATTATAAATAATTTCAAAATGATGTTCATAATTTTATTAATTTTGTTAGTTAAGTTGTTACTCTTTACGTTTATAAATATTTAGGAATTATCTCTATTCATTCGTTAACGAATTTACGCGATTACGCACGTTAATTAGTAATCATACCCAATTAGAGTTTTACTACTATTAGGGTAAATCTATACATTTTATAAGCTTAAGGTTATAGTTTTAGGGTTTTTATCAAGTTCGGGTCTAATCTCTTATAGTTACGTGTATATAGGGTTTAGGGTTTTTCTCATTCATATTATATTCAAATTTATAGTTTAATAAAGTTTTAACTTATTTGGCCTTATCAACGCATGGAGTTGTCTAAGACACATGCATCCAATTTAGGATTTAAACCAAAACTTTATAGGGTTTATAGGTACGGATGTAAGAGTCACATGTAAGAGTTACGTGCGTGTCACGTATGAATGAATCGAAAAAGGTTATACATGTATTATATTTATTTAGTCATGTATATATATAGATATACGGTCCTTATATATATATATATATATATATATATAATACATGTAAATATATGTAACATTAATTATACATACTTAAATACATGTATATGAAGATATGGTATAAATATATATGCTAGATCTATAGACATATGTTTAGTACTTATACATGTACTTAACATTAAGTATACTAACTTTATTATGCTTATATGTAAAATAATAAGGAATAGTATAGATAGATATATGTATATTATAGTATAAGTATAACTATCTCTCTCTTTGTCTATATATATATATATATTTAGGTATAATAACATACTAATCTTCTAAAATAAGCTAACAAGCAAAAATATATATATGTACATATACACATGCTAGTCGTGGATTTCATTAAGGAATAAGGATGGTTTTCTATTACAAATTAATAATTAATTATCTTATGAAGTGTATATGTATATGTTAATATTATAAAAATTAGAAAAAAATACAAAAATTGAGTAAAATAAGAAAATAGCATTTTTAACTATTAGGAAAATGCCACATCAGCTTTTTCCTTATATTTTTAATTAAACCATGATATGCAAAAATAATAGGATATTAAATAATAAATTAACTAGAAATTTTCAACTATGACAAAATTAGATAATTATTGATTTAAACTTAAAGGGAGTAAAATAAAAACTTTATTGTAACAAGGAACCTAAGAAATTTTCTAAAAATATAAAATTTAGAAATTAATTAAATCATAAATTAATAAAGAAAATTTTAAAATAACAATTTAAAAATATTTGGGCAAAAATAATAAAATTTGTGACATTTCAAGCCTATAATAAAAAATGTGGGTTACAACGTCTAAAATGGGTCCCACTACACCAAAGTATATCTAAAAACTATAAAAATTGACTATAAATTAATAAAAATAAGAGTTAAAATGAAAAAGTTACACACAATTAATGAAAAATCTCTAATCAGGAAATTTTGTGGGATAAATAGAAAACTTAGGTAGATTTTAGATAAATATTCACATTGAATAGTTATCCCACTTAAATACTTATTATCCTTTGTATTTCCTAATTATCAAGTGATCCTGACGAGGACCTCAATCTCCTCACCGATTGTTATGATCCCTAAGTTTTACTATGGTCAAGTGAGCACTCCCGATAACTCTATACTTGTTTTATGCTTGTAGTTAGTGTACCTAAATTTTATATATTAATAAATTGATACTTGGGGTTCGGAATTATACATGTGATTGAATACTATTTGCTTGTTATGCAAAATGTGGTTAAATATGATAACTGAAAAATTGATTGTATGATTGCTCTTTACATGATTTGAATGGTTTATTGATACCGTTTGATCACCTAATAAATTAACTTAATCATATTCGACTTATCTTAAATTAAATTTTGCTTGTTATGTAAAATGTGGTTAAATATGATGACGGAAGAATTGATTGTATGATTGTTCTTTACATGATTTGAATGGTTTATTGATACCGATTGATCACCTAATAAATTAACTTAATCATATTCGACTTATCTTAAATTAAATTTTGCTTGTTATGCAAAATGTAGTTAAATATGATAACTGAAGAATTGATTGTATGATTGCTCTTTACATGATTTGAATGGTTTATTGATACCGGTTGATCACCTAATAAATTAACTTAATCATATTCAACTTATCTTAAATTAAATGGATCATGCATAAGTACGAACATTGCATATAATGTTCCAGCTGTCACCTCACGCAGATAATAATGAAGGGCCTTATAGAGATGGGATTCCTATATGATTTAATTAGTACAGTGGAAGAGCATTGGTAAAATAAGATCCTACCCTTAGCTCACTGGTTTACCTAGCATCAAAGATGCTAACCATAGGTAGCTAAGAGTCGAGTTTAGAGACCACCGTTTAAGGCATGAGTATGAACTGCGAGGGCCAGCTTACTGCTAAACCTAAGAATTTATGTACTACTAGATTTTGGAAATAAAAAGATATTTTGTGAAATATGGAATTTCTATATATGGTTAAAAAAACTCAAGTGCTAGAACCCGGTTATGATTGATGCTGACGAATCTCCAACCCTTACTTTGAAGAGTGTTAAATCCGATGTTATATGCAACACCAGTCAACCATATATATTGTTTGTTCATGTATTCATACGTTTGTTAATAAATTGTTTGATAACCTGCTTGTCGGTGTAGTAGAAGGGATATCTCACTAAGCTCATGTAGCTTAATCCCCAACAATTTTCCTTAGCAGGTTGATAGATAACTAGGCATGGGTAAAGAGCCAAGCGTTAAGTACCAATATTGAGATGTCTTAGAAAATAAAATCTGAAGATAGATTGTATAGTTGATTTAAAACATTATTATTTGGTAAGAGATACCAATTCTATGTGATTTTGAGAAACTGTATAATATTGGATATCCATTATTATTTATATATTACAATAAGTTAATAAATTAAAAATCGGAGACTCTAGTAATTAATTAATTAATTAGAGTCTTGCAATCTCTGATTTGCAAGATGATTTTTATATCATGGATACATACATGATATAAAAATTTTAGGCAATCTTACTAAACCCCCCATAAGGTCATAATAGTGCTCGTAGGCTTTTCACTTCTAACTTTCTTTACTCCTTTTGGATTCTCCCCTTGGGCTAAGTTCATTAACTGTGTGCACTTATTAAATCTTACGTTTTCACCTCTTTGTCATGCTACTAAATTGTTGGTCTTTCACGTATTCTTAACCAACACAGTGAAAGAAACCAACGAGAGGTTCTCAAGATACAATGTGTACTCAGTAAACATCCCCTAAATGCAAATCTTTACTAACTCTCTATCATGACTCTAAGGGAGCTTAGTAAGATTGCTTAAAATTTTCATATTATATGTACACCTATAATGCAAAAACTGTCTTACAAGTCAGAGATTACAAAACTCTAAATAATTTATCACTAAGGTTTTTTATTTTTTTAATTAATTAACATATTATAAAATATAAAGAGTTATAGATATCCAATATTTCACAATTCCTTAAAACCGCAAAAAATCAGTATCCCTTACTAAAAGATAAGATTAGGTAGTAAAGACTTAAAATATGAACTTACTGATGTTATAAAATCTAAGAATAAGAGCAGTAATTACATGTAATGTTTCAAATCAACTATATAGACTATCTTTAGGTTATATCTCCTAAGGTATCACAATACCTACACTTAACACTCAGCTCTTAACCCATGCCCAACTATCTATCAACCTGCGAAAGAAAAACTATTAGGGAGTAAACTACAAAAGCGTAGTAAGTTATCTCTCATACTATACTAACAAGTAGGTTATCAAACAAATTATTACAACCATATGAATGCATGTATACGTAGTATGTCAAACAATATATGTAGTTGATCGGTAGTGCACATAACATTGGATTTAACGCCCTTCAAGGTAAGGGTTGGAGATACAACAGCACCAATTACGATCGGGTTCTAACACTTGGGTTTTTAAGCATAAATTTAAATTCCATATTTTACGAAATACATTTCCATTTCAAAGAAATCCAATAGTATACAAAATCCTAAGTTTAGTAGTGAGGTGACCTCCACAGTCCATGCTCACACCCTATAGCAAAGGTCTCTAGACTTGACCCTCAACCATACGGTTAGCATCTCCAGCGCCTAGTGAGGCCGTAGGTAAGGGTAAGGTCATATTATACGAGTACATCATACTAAAACACTTTAATTCAATATATAGAAACAACCTCAATAAGGCCTCTCTTTACCTTTATGTAAAATAACAGCCGGAATAAGTAATGCAATGTATGGTTAATGCATGATCCTTTTAATGATAAGCTAAATATAATTAAGTTAAATTATTGAGCAATCAATCAATATTAGCAAATCATTCAAATCGTACAATAGTCAATCATACAACCAAATCTTCAATTTATCACATTTAACAGTATTTTGCATGGTAATTAATCATTATCAAGCATATGCATAACCCGAATCCCCATGAATCAAGCTATTAATATTTAATTTAGGTGCACTAACTATAAACACAAAAAAGTATAGAGTCATCGGAAATACTCACTTGACCAAAGCTAATATGACTCTTAGTAATCAACAAGCAACTTGCTTTCCTAATTAATATCTCTTAATAAATAGACATAAGAGGAACCTAATGAGTATCTAGTTGTAGAGCTAAACAACCTAACCGCTTACTATCTACTTCATATTTCCCTTTTCGCTTGGGTTTTAAATTTCATCTAACTTTTCAATTTTATCTTAAATCTTTACATTTTTATAATTGGTTCTTATGGGTAATAACATATGGTTTGTTTAAGATTATATAAGTTCAGATTATCCAACTATTTGTAATTTTTGTATCGATATTTTATTATAACCTAATTTAATTATAGTATTTGCATATAATAGAATAGATATTAGTGTAACATTATATATATCAAATAAAGTAATAGAGTTGGGAGGGACATCTTAAAATCATTTATTTAAATATCTAAAAACTTTAGCTCAACTATATTATAATATTATTCTAAGATTATATATTGTATGTACATGTATACCTATTTTTAATTTATTTCCCCATAAATGTATTTCATTTTATTATTATTAGTATTACTATTACTATCATTATTTTTATTATTATCATTACCATTTTATACTGACACAGATCGTTATTTCATATATACGTATATCTTCTTCGAAACACTTTAATTTTTAAGCATATGTGTATGTATAATACTTTAATCTTTTGAAGAACTTCATATCTTATAGTTATGTCTTATTCGTACTTTATAATATGTCTATTAGTTCCCTTTCATAAGAGATACTATAAGTATACTTGTAAGTAATTGTGTTTAAATATTTCTTTATTTAATTGAAGTCTTATCCTAGTTTACCCATTTGTAAGGTCATATTATTTAAATAATGTAACTAATTTACTTGTATCTCTAGGTTTTCTTTAAATCCTAAATCACGTATAGCTTTTTCATTCTAACTTCGTTATTTATAAACTTATAGTTGATTTTTATCGTTGTTGAGCGTATGTTCAAGTAGTGGGATCCGTTTTGGATGTTAAAACCCATATTTTCCTAGATAAGCCTAAATTTTTATAAATTTAATTATTTTGACTCAATTACGTTTATTCATTAATTTTCGAGTTTTTCTTTAGTATTTTGTGATTTAATTAATTTCTAAAGCTTTTACTTTTATAATCTCTTATTTTTAGCATTAATTTATGCAGATTTTATTATTTTTCTATTTTAAGCTTGATTTACTGTTTATTTTAATTTTTTATTATTATTAATTTACTTAATTAATTTTATTATTATTCTTTAATTATTGTGAATTTTTCAATTAAATTATCTATTTGGGATACATTGCAAACGTGGCACAATTTGGTTTGTCCACGAGGCACTTTATTACGTTTTCTTAATTTTTATATTTCTTAAATTTTATATTATTATTAAGTATATTTATATATTATTATATTTAATTAATTAATTAATTATGGGCTTTAATTATGTATTATGGGTTTCAACCCATTATATATGTATGTACATTTTATTCTATTACATCAAATAAGTATATATTGGATATATATAATTATATATAAGTACTTATGTGTTTATATACATACATATATTCTTAATTATTTTATTATATGTACTTATATTCAATATTTTATTATATACACATACATATATATGCACATATGTACTTTTCTTTATATCATTATACTTAATATATTAATAATTATACTCATACTTAACAGACTTAGTTTATGTACCTATACATGTATACATATGTATATACGTACGTATATCTATACATATATACATACGTATATACATGTATGTATACGTGTACTATACTTTTATTATATGTATTTATATACATATAAACGTACACATATTTATACTTAAATTTTTACATATTTTTATAATTTCCTAATGTATTCTTAAAGATTTTTCAATATATTACATGTACGCATATACCTATATTTTCGGTTTTTTACATATACATATAAATAATTAGTATTTCTTATATATAAGTTTATGTACATATTATATATATAGTGGTGTATACGTAAATATTTATGTATGTATTCCTTATCTATATTCATGCATTTACACCATATATTCTATCTTAGTTTATATATATCTACTTCATATATGCTTATATTCCATACTCACATAAACTATACAAGTATATATATAAATTTAATTAGTTGTATAGAACATATACATGTTCTTACATAATTTGAATATGTACATATAGTTGTATATAACTATAAAGAAGAAGAAATATATTTATCATTAATGTATATATTTAAAATCTATATACTAACATACATACTAAGTATATTAAGAATGGAGATCTACAAAAATACATAAAAGAAATACATGATACATAATTTATACAAGAAAACTAATAAAAATAACATATCAAGATAATACCTTTACTTATATTAATATGCATAGGTTGAGGAGTTCCTTGTTTATCCTTTTGTTGTTAAAAATGGAAAAAGGATAGTTCAAATGAGAGTGAGATGATACTTGTAAGTTTGAGAGAAAATTTTTGAAAAGGGAGATGGAGGAGAGAGAAAAGAGTGGCGATTGGATTATGTGATGGGTAAGTGATTTAATGACACGTATAATTATGTATTTCATGTAAAATTTAGTAGAATTTTCTAGTCCCCTTTAGGTATCACTGCCAAAAGAAAGAAAAATGGAAGAGAGAAAGAAAAGATAAAAGAATTAAATGTAATTGATAAGAGTGATTAATGCACTTGATAAGGACATGTTGACTTGGTCAACTCCTACAATATTTTATGTATTAAATATGAATAATTTGGAAATAAAAAGAAAATAAAGAGAAAGTGAAGTAAGTGGAAAAATAGAAAATTAAATGTAATAAATCAATAAACATATATTAGAATATCCTTACATATTTCTAATCCTATAAAAAAAATTAGAATAATAAATAATATAATTACAAGGTAAATTATAAATCATGTTATTAATATTTACTATATATTCTCTAAATAACCAATCATGCTTAAATTAACATAATACTATTTTATTATATATATATAATAAGGTTAATATTAATTATAAAATAATATTATAAATTTTTATGAATTAATTTAATATTGTTACATTTATTAACATTTAGAAGTTATCTTTATTCGTTCGCTAATAATTTTACGTGATTGAGTGTATCATTCAGTTATTTGGCTCAATTAAGGTTTTATTGCCTTTGTAACAAGTTAGTACATTTATAAGCTTAAAATTTTAGTTTTAAGGTTTTGATTAGGTTCGAGTTCGGGTTCGATTTCTTACAATTACACATATTTAAGGTTTAAAGTTTTCATACGCGATTAGAGTTTCAATTAATAAGTTAGGATTTTTCATATTCGTTTTAAGTTTAGAATTAAGATTTTAATCGATTTTAAATTTATCTGCTTTATTGACTTAAGAAAACCATCTACAGTACGTAAATTTGATTCTATACTCAGAAGGCTAGATTTACAGGGTTTACACTCTCTTTCATCATAAACGCCTTATATGTCTAAGGAATGTTCCCTGAAGTGCTTGATGTAATCCATGAGATCTTCCTTAGGCTTTTGTCAAACTCTCCCCATATCAGTAAGGTTAACCCTTTCTTCAATGGACAAGAACTTCTCCAAAAATATCTCGCACATGTTTCACCATGAATCAATCAACCCTAGGGGAAGGTTAACATACTAAGTGTATGCCTTCTCAGTGAGTAACTTAAAAAATTATTTCAATTTCAAATCGTTGTCTAAACCATATACTTCTAGAGACTTAATGAACTTTAACAAGTGTTCTTTAGCATTCCCCTTCTTGCCATTGAACAACATGAACTTTAGACTTACATAGTCCTTGGGTTATAACTTCACAACAACGCACTGATGATATGGCAGCTTCAATTCCAGTACCCTAATCATAGACTTCGCTTATATCTCTTTCAAATATACGTCTAAATCTTCTTTAGTCACAAATGAGCCTCTTTAGATGGATGCTTCCACCCTTAGTGACATTATAGGACCAGAGTGCATGGGTGCAAGATTCACAGATGTAAAGCTTATAAGCATAGGATTCATTGGTGTTAGTTGTGCAGAGTCAACAATTATGACATGTAGTATAGTGCATGAGGATGATGAGCCTCTAATATGAACTCTCTAGTTCCTTATTTCGGGTAATGAATCTTACGTAGGTGTGGATTCTACCACATAAAGTTGCTCCTCAACTCTAGGAGTGACTTACTTATTGACAATAGGAGGATTAAGTAGAGTGTGTTGTTGCACCACATTAAAAGGATTATAGAAAGTTTCTCCTTATTGCACAATAGCAAAGGCAACCAAAGTAGATGACACATTGAGCAAACATTATCATGAGTTCACCTAGGTTTCGATTGGTCTCTCACAACTAATGTGTTAGTTACACATATTCAAGGACACCTTTCTACATACCATCTCCTTAATTAATGCCTCCAGTTGGAGGTAGAGTTTAGTCATTAGTTATAATATCAACATCTTACTCTTAATTAATTCCATCAGTAGGATCGGGTTGTCTTTGCCTTGAAGGTACCATGATGTGAGTATCAAGTCTTCCCTCGCCAATGTAGTCGCCAAAAATGTGGGGTTATGGGTATGAATGCAATGGTTACATGCGTGTCATGTGTGAAGTTAAGCTACACGTGATTAGAGAAATGACTTGAGTGACTCGTATGGGATGATCAAGAGAGAAGTGTAAGGAGGAGGAGTAGACAATCTTGGTAAGGCTCTAACACATATGGTGATAGGTAAAGGAGCACAATAGCATTAAACTCCATAATTGATGAATAACGAGGTAAAGTTTTTGAGGTGTTTTAGTGTTTGATCTTTAAGACAAGATTCCAATAGAGTAATGATGTTAATAGGAGTTTCTCACTTATCAAAATGAGGATGTGAATGGGGTATTTGGAAATGGTAGTTGATCTCATTTGGAAATGGTAATTGATCCCATTCGTCAGATCATGATAGTGATCAATGGTTAAGATCGAAGCCATTTATTAATGGATCTCAAGTAGGCTATTCTCATGGGTTTAGGCCCAGAAAAAAGCTTTATTTATTATTTTAGTGCAAGCCAAACCAAGAAAGTTTGGATCAAACTAACTAATCTAATAGGCCTTACTCCAAGGCTACCATGCCAAAACTCCCTTGATCATCCCAGATATTTGGACTTAACTCTTTAGGCCCGTCATCTTAGCCCAAAGAGTCAAACCCAATTAATTGATGGGCTTAAAGCCCAAAATTGAATTTAATCGTCTACAATAGGCATATATTCAATTCTACGGTTTGGAAATTTCACAATCTATTCCAAAGAACCAAGTCCTTTATCAATCCTTTCTCTTGCAAGTACTCCCTACTCCCTCTTGTTTGTCTAAGTAAATTTAGGAATTTCGAATCCCAAGTCTTATAAAATAATATCCTCAATCATATTACAAAAACCCTTCATCACTCTTTGATCCACATCTCTTCCTCCTTCTTTTCCATGCTCATGCAAAATTTCATTAAAATCTCTAATATACATCCATGGCTCATTAGTTACATCCGCAATAATCCTCAAGGCATCCCACAAAGTCTTTTTCAAATGAAAATATATAATTGAGTGAAGCCATGTAATGTAACCTAGTTTACTACCACCCACCAACTTGATATTAGAGTGAATTAAAAACTCATCAGATCCTAATACATCAATTTGTACATTGACATTCCACCATAGGATCATACCACATGCTAAAACCCCTTCTTTCTATATAATAGCTTCCACTTATATCTAAGTCCATTCCTCAATCTTTCCAACTTAATCTCCTTATTTTTCATCTCCATCAAGAAGACAATAGTGGGATTAAATTTGTTAATTAGGCCATGCAAGTTCCAAACTATTATAGGAGGCTCAATCCCTTGATAGTTCTAACATAAGAAAATCATGGCCTCCACATAGCTATTTGAGGCCAACCACCACCACCTATAACATTGCTAACAATAATTGGAACATCAATCCATTCATTCATCAAGCAACTTTCCTTTACTTCACAAGTAATTTTTAGCTCTTTTCTCATTATTCTACCACTTTTTCTCACATAACTAGATGCCTTTTTATAATTTTTTTTCCTTTTTCATTTTTTTTGTATTTTTTCTTCAACTATTTTTTTTTTCATAGCAAATCAAACTTTTCATCCACTCTCAATTTTTTCTTCAACATCTCACCTTCCTCCCTCTCTCTTTTGATTTGTAATTTCTTAAGTGCATAAAACAACCTTCTAAGTGAGGGGACTTCAGCAACATGACAATTTGCCAACACCACTTCCTTTCCTTTATTTTTATTTGCAATAAGATCAAGAATCACATCACATTCCTTCATTAAAGGCTTACTAACATGTTAATCACACTTCAATACAAGGCCCACACTTACTAGATCCACAACTTGAGGAGATAAGTGAACTTACAAATCAAGTAAATGTTTCTCTACGTTATCTGGACTACTTGTTTTTTATATTGTAAATGGAAGGTTTTGAGGTTTTTTTGGTTCAAAATGGGGCTAAGAAATTGATTCTAAATGGGTATGATTAAGTTGGTGCTAGACATTGGTAATATTCTGTATAAGGGGAATATGTAGTGAATTGTTATGATCTTCTTTGGTATAGGTGTATGTAAGCTTATCTAGATTGGGTGGTGGTTTATTAATAATCATTTGATTTTAGGTTGAGATTCATGAATGGTAAGAATGGATAAGCATTAGGAATGTGAATTTTCCTGTTATTTTCTATTAAAGGGCGAATTATTGGGTATAATATGAAGTGAAATGAGGTTAGGGCTCCGACTTTCCTTGGAATGATAAATCTCCTCATCTATACCTTCCCTACTACTTTATTTTTTAACCATATTAGCTCTTAAACCTGGACCTAACAAATCATCATTAATCCTTTTGTACTCTCAAATCTTAATGAGATGGCTAAGCCACCTGCACCTAAAACATCAATCATTAAATCATTCATATTTAAGAAACACTTGAGATCTCACCCTCTTTCCATTATTAATTCATACATTTGATTTGAAAGGAGTTGCAATAGGAATTTTTACTCTCATCCCCAAGAAAGTCCTCCTTTCTGATTTAGCCGATCTAATAGGCTCCACTACAGTCACCTCACCTAAGTTGCTCCTTAAAATCTAAGCACTTTGAATCATCATATTCTCTAAGGACAACACATCAATTTGTGCCCAAATCATAAGATGAGTCAATGGGACATCCTCCAACTTCCATTTCTTTTCCCATTCAATTAGAACCAAACAATGACCCATTATTGACCATAGGTTTTCAACCATCAATTTAACTATGGATTCCTTGCTCTTAAAGTTTAAAATGAAGAGATTAGCATGAGCATAAGGAATAGATGCCACACCTTAACCCTTCTAAGTGTTCTTCATGATTTTAATTATAGCAATTTTATTCAATATTTTCTCTAAAATTATCTAAGAAATCACTAATATATCCTCTTTGTTTTCCAAATCATATGGATCTGGCCCTATATGATCACTCAGCAACACTCCATCATCAGCATGGGATCTTGAGTTTTCAGTGATAAAGGACGAAGGCATGGTTCAATAAAGAGATGGACAATCAATTGATACTCGATCATCAACAAGAAACAAAGCAACACATAAAGGATCAAATAGAAGAGGAAAAACTATAAAAAAAAATGTACTACAAAGTACTAGATACTGGATGGAATTACCTTATGTTTTTTCTATTAGAACTTGTATGATATGAACTAGAAAAGAAATGAACAGAGAACAGATGGAGAAAAGACAATGATGGGGAACTAATGGATGAGAATGTGAATGAGATTAATCCAAAAGAGATGAATGACAGATGATTAGATTTAGAGAATTCAAAGTATATCAATAAAATGATGCAAGCAATGTATGATATTCACATGAATGTGATACAAAAAGAAAATAACAAACTATAACACACCCTAAAGGTGTGACACCTCTCCTGTTGATAGAATATTCTCTCTTTAGAAGCCTACAGTGAGAGCCTTACCTTATACCCTTCATTCATTACTTCGGCCACAGTACTTAGATCTATAGGATTTATCACCTTTTATACAAATTTCGGGTGTTTTAAAACTTAATCTATATACCATGCATATCATCAATAGAAATTCTTATGGTAATTGGTGAAATTTTGACACAGTAGTGCTCCCTTAAAGATTTGGATAATATGTCTCTTTCTTAAGTGTGATGAATTTACAGTCTAAACCTAAACTTATGGATTTCCATATTTCATCTTCAATTGAACTTTTTTATTATTATTACTTGTAGCTTAACCTAGGCATAGGTTAATTCAAACCCATGAGCCGATGTAGAACAAATCCATCGAGGTGGAGATATGACTTGCCCCAAATAGGTAGTTCTAGAAAGAGTTTTATGCAAATATGGGGTCTTTTTCGAAAAATAATACAAAAAAGAGCCGCATGAGAAAAATACTCTCAATGCATGCGCCTTTAAATTTTGTTAATTTTTACACTGAAGATATAGGCATTACATATGCCTTCAATATATTAAGAGTTACAAAGAAGGTACACACATTACATGCGCCTTCAATATACCAACCCTACATCAGCCAACTACGCCTTCAAAGTACCATCTATTTAAACTCCACCCATAAATTACAAGCTGAATAATAAGTTTACTATAGAAGTCGATTGCATAAAATAACAATTGATGAGATGCCTCAACAAAGATAGTAGGCACAACAAAACTCAACACATGGAATGATCATCCATTTACCATTTGAGTTGACTACAATGAAAAATAATTAAAAACTGTAATGCCATGATAAGAAAGAATGCCATAAACTATGACCTTTGATGAAAGCAAAACTGCAATTCGAATAAGAAGTATATATACAAAAATTGTCATGTATTAATGTCAATACAATAGTATAAAAAAATGACAAAAGATATCTACTATCGCCTATGCCGTGTGAAGGTCCTAATAATATGGGACAGAAGTGAACACCTTTGGCCATCTTGTGACTGCGTAAGCTAAGATAGTGGATCGTCAAGATCCCTAAGAGGGATTAGGTTATCTGGATGGGCTAGTTGCAATTAAGTGATGCCTTCACTCATGGAAGACTGAATGTGGGTAGAACACCACTTTTGAGGTGCTAGTGGAGTTGCGAGATCTAAATGACGGTGGAATTCGAAAGCCATGTAAGAGCTAGATCCCTAGAGCTGGATTCAACTCCCGAAGTGGAGACGACTCCTAATCCAAGGTATATATCGTATCCCGCGCTGATCTAGTTGAGGTCTATGGAATTACACCTATATGGTAGCAAATCGTCATCAAGGTCTCCCCGGCTCATTCTGATTTAGCTCTGCCCTTAGGTGGTGCATAAGGAGCGAGCATATCCTCGTCCACAAGTGGTCCTTGCTCCCTATATGCTCTACATGGGATGGCTATTGTACACCCTTATAATGTGGGTAGAAGATGAGGCTGCTATGTTGCTCAACGAACTGCAATGTTCCATTTGCAATATTGAGCACTGTAGGATAGTTAGGTGCCAGACGTACATCCCTAAGTGAATCCACTTGAAATGAATAGACATGCAGGTGTCAGAATATATAATACCAAGTACATACGAGTATAGAAACAATTAGATAATTACACATGCACTTACTAGCTAACCAATGATAGCTCCTTAGTATGTAATGTAATGCCGAGTAATCTATCTGTACTATGGCCAGTAACTCCAGTCAACTCCATGGGAACCCTGGATATGTACTAAGAATCCTTGCCTCTAACCCCAAGCCTGAATGTATACAGCATGCATATTAATCCAGTTAACATCCGTCTTACCCCAAAGGTCCAACTGGTGGAGCTGCTTAAAGGTATCTATATCCTATGGAGAGTATTGGTATCCACCAAACTGTCGGAAGACACAGTCAAGGAAACACCGCTCAATGATGTGGAAACATATGAGTGATACCTACGCAGTCCAAATATGTCGCTTAAAAGCGTAAAAATGCAGCAACAACTACAGCAACTCCTCTATGTACGGCTGCCAAACAACCTTAGGCAAAAAACATAAAAAGAAAAAAAAAATTGTAAGTCAACGAGAGTTAGTACTTAGGCATGGCAAAGGACTGAAAAAGAGAACAAGTTATCATATCATATTTGTTGTGTCGTCTACAAATCCAACACTATGCAGTATGCATCTACTATATGCATGGGATGCTGAGTAGTATTCTACACTACCCTTCATCTGGCCGCCAATAGCCTATCTCCATTGATAATAAAACCATATCGACTAAGTGGGGCAATATGTGGGAATCTATCCAAGCCTAGACCTGTACAAAAATCGCCACCTTGCCAAGCTCATGTGCGTCAAAGGATGAGGCGGAGCATAGCTGTCAATATAACCATGCTAAGCAAGCGCCCCCTCAGCTAAACTGCCCAACTACTAAAAAGTCCTCCAGTAATGGTAGGAACATTAGGTATATAAGACTAGAGAATTTATCCACAAAAATAAATCCCCTGGTCAAACTAAGTATGTATGCATATGCGTACTATCAAACCATCTTGTCGTCCACCCTATGGGGAAGTATCCGAAAGTGCTCTCGCAGTAATGTAAGAGACATATGAGCTCCCCTCATCGAAGTAGGCCTGATGCCCAACAACCTCTCCCCTACATTAACCCAGCTCTCCTTATTATCCATTTCAGTCCAACCCGCCATTACAAACCCCTCTACTAGAAGCTTAAGCTGGACCTTTACATCCTACAATGTGATGGTTGCCTCTCCAATAGGTAGGTGGAACATGTGTATCTTAAGCCTCCATCTCTCTTCTAAAGTCATGATCAAGTGCCTATCCATTATGATAAATGGAAGCTACGCAACTCCCTAGAAGGCTACCTCCTATATGTAAGGCTCCACCTAAGGATGTATTAGAATATCCCCTTCTTCCTTACATAAGGACATCTCGCTGTACTGTACTCGTAGTGCATAGATAGCCTGCTACTCAAATGATCGACAAAGTTAGCAAGTAATACAGCTTTTACGAAAAATTAGAAGTACATGAGAATGTTATTACTGACCCTACCCTCCCAAACGACTTGTGAACGATGGCTAGCCTACCTCCTAAGCTTGCATGGATCAATAGGTCCCAGTTCCATCCATCCTGCAAACACAAAAGAGCATGGTTAGTATATATAATACTATGCATCTGCTTATGCTTATGCAGTTTGTGTAACATAATGCCTATATGGAAAAGCAATATTTACCAGCCTTATTAATCTCTAAACACCTCATCCTATTATGTCCTTCTCTACCATATGCGCTACATCTGGTTCTATTTGACCGCTCCCTAACATCTATCTCTATGTGATACTGCTTTCGCCTACGTTTACCTTTCTTATGTAGTAGGTCAATGATTGGGTGGAGATAAGAGAAGCTAACTTTTAGCCAATTCAACTTGTCACCAAGCAGATAGAAATAAGAATGGTAACACTCTATTTGGTTCGCCTACTTATACCATGGTCCTATTGATGATTTGATGTCCACCCTTATATTCGCTGCAACAACATATGCATAAGGGTAGGGGATCCTATATATTTGCCACATTTGACACGAACATGTGCGACCCTTAAAGTTGATCAAATGTATCCTTCCTCCTCCCTTTAAGCCTATCCTTGTCATGCGACTGCCAGTCAAAATCTCAAAAAGACCTTTTTAATAGCTAAATGATATGACTTTATGTGTACCACCTTGCCCTCTCCACATTTCATATATCCGTAAAGCATAGTCAATGTAGATTTTGCTAGATTATATTGCCTCTCCAATAGCCTTATGTCTCTCCTCCCAATAGGTAATGTAGTTGTAAAATATCTTCTTAACTAATATAATAATGGGTAATCCATACGCCGATTTCAAAATAGAGTTCAAACACTCGACAATGTTCGGTATCATGTATCCAAAACAATAATATCCATCATATGCAAGCATCCACCTATCTAAATCCACATTATCAAACCACATGGGAGCATCCTCCTTGACTCATCCCAACTGCTACATAAAGCATTTGAATTTCCTTTCATGTGCCTAGACACTTGCAAACCAAATAAGTTCCTTACACTATTGGTTTTTGTGAGCTGTGTTGAAGTTACTAGCAACATGCTACAGGCAGTATCTCCAAACTACAAACGAAGGCTGCCACCCTACTAATGGTTCCTTGTATGCAAAATCAATGCCAGATGCCCTATCAGAGATAAGACATAAGGTTTTCCCCTTCTGAGCACCCACATGGACTTTAAGCCCGCAGGAACCACCTAAGTTTCTATCAATTCTATGTCAAATAAAGCAAAGGCCAATGGAACTATTGAATTGTTGCCACCAACAACTTGTATCCATACTTGCCGTATAAGAAAGTGCCATCGAACATACCAGAGGCCGACAGTATTTAAAGGCTTCCATACACCTCCCAACTGTCTAAAAAACCCATTTAAACTGAAACTCACCAGGTTTCGACGAACTACTCTAATCCCAATCCACTTATGTCCCCAAATTGCTTACCTTCATTGCATTCAATATTCTCGGCAACTCATTATACGACTTCTCCCAATTACCGTATACCATCTCAACTGCCTTCCTCTTGGCCTCGAAACCCTCCTATTGCTTACTATGTATCCGTACATATTTTGCACATTAGCTGTAAGATCCAGTATCTTTACATCGGGATTATTCTACATATTATTAATGAATAGCCTAGCCATGATATTGCTGTCAACCTAAAGGTAGTCCTGGTTCATCATGGGGTTTACACAAGGGTACGGTCTCTCTATAATTGTAATTTTGAAAAGATCCTCTACCTTTTTCAAACAAACTCGTAGCCTCTATTTACAACCCTCTTCCTTCTTCTTCTAATAGATCGATTATATAGTTGGTTTCGATATCTTGACATGGAAATCACAGTAGTTTCTTATGTGGAACGACTTCACCTCGTCTATAAGATCCATTTTAGTCTTAAAACACATGTCGACACTCAAGTCATCGGAACTGCTGATGTTACTACACATTTCATTAACATCTCTCTCAAATGTCACATATCTACTGCCATCGTACTGGCTATTGTAAAACAAAATAAGATCTCTCACAAGCCTATCCATCGGTTCATTTATTTGTGGAAAGTCCACAAACTGACTATTGGACATTGCTACACAAGTAAGATGATAGGGCCTGCTTGGGCTGTCTTCACGAGGTAGCTAGATCGAAACATTACTGCCAACAATATCTGGTCTCACCTAGGGTTCTCCCAAATCCTCGCAACCCTTACCATCGTCATCTTCGAGTCTAACATTATCCTCATCACCATCCTCAGCTACTTCCTCTTGACTATCATCATTGACATTTATGTCTATGTACATTCTCTCCATATACGGATCATCAAACTCTTCATGTTTTATAATAGGATCTAATGCTTCATCAAGCTACTCTTCTGTGATATTCACGTACCCATACTCAATGAAATCCATGTATAGTTCATTTGACGTATTCACATTCATCTTCTCTACACTAGTCATCGTATACTGTATATGGGGTAGCAGAAGGGTCAAATGTTCCCATTCATGTATTTCATGCTCGACCTAGTCACTCAATTTCCCGTTATTTCTTATGTATACTTCCTGAATACTCCATTCTCTAAAAGACTCAATCATCTAAATAAAATTCTCAACATTCTTATCATCTCTAATAACCATCAACTTGTAAGCAACTCCAACATCATGGAAAAAGAGATGCTTGTGCATGATTTTAACACTATTCGAGTCAACTCTGGTACATTCACAAATTCTCTGAGTGAAACGAGAAAAGTTAATCCTTCCTAATCTTTAGCTTCTTAACGGGTCCCCTATCATCTTCCGACCCCGAGTTACCCATCACAATGTTTCTATTCGCATACACGATAACTTTCATATAATATATCATTTCCATCCTAATAATGCCACCATGAACCAAAGATTTAGATGACATGAAACACTTCATCTACATACCAAGTGATAACCCAACAAAATGCATAATGTCATTTTTTTAAACTGTGTAGCGCACTACCTAACTTCAACTTATTAATTCTATCCAATACATTGCAAGCACCAAAAAGAAAAAAGAAAAAAAAAAACAATTTCAATCTGTTAACTAAAATTTTCCACACCCAAATTTGTACAACTTATCTATTGAACCACAAAAAATACCTTAAAATAGACAAAGTATAGGAAATTTTCATAAAATATAAATAAATTTGACAAATTAAGATACATCCATGACTACTCAGTATACGTAATATATTAACATTTTTTTTCCAAAAAAAAAAAACGCATACAGTATGGATTATTATTGAAATAAAAAAAATCACAAATATGAATTATACATTATTATCTATTTCAAACGTAGACCAACATAAAAAAATGGATAGGCACTTCAACCTTATCTTTTCTCATGTTTCCTCTACCTTTTAGAAGTTTCAAATTTTTAGTACAATGAAAATGAGGCCAAGCAGTACGAATTGGGGTTTATATAGATAGTACATTAAAGGCACAGTTAGTTGCTACGCTTTTGGTATATTGAAGGTGCATATAATGTATACGTCTTCTTTGTAAGTCTTAATATACTGAAGACGCATATAATACATACGCTTTTAGTGTAAAAATTAACAAAAAGTAAAAGCGTTTCACTATACCAAATTGAGAATATTTTTTTCATGGGGCTCTTTTCCATATTATTTTTCGGAAAAGACCCCATATTTATATAAAACTCATTCTAGAAATGCCCATGACTTGATGGATCCACATGATTCTTGGAAAAAACAAAATAAAAAAAAATTTAAGAAAAAATTGAAATTAAATATGAAAACATCGAAATGAATGTTATTGAAAATTAAACTATCCCTATGTGATATTGAAAAAATTATTTCCCATTCACAAGATTCAATATCTAGATATTAACAATAAAAAGAAATAAATATATTTTTTAAAACATATACAATTTGGTATGTATAAACATTCACCAAAAGAAAGTTATCATTCCTTAACTATTTAAAACTAAAGCTAACTTTTTGTCTTTTGATTTTCCTTTTTAGGCTTTTGTCCTACGTTACTAATATTACAATGCAATTTGAATGTAATTCTACGTAAATATACATAAATTGTTTTCAACTTCCTAATAAATGAGCTAAAAACTATATGATTTTTTATTTTTTAAGTTTTTTCTTTTGATTTTTTTAAGTTTTTAAGCTCATAGTTTTCAAGGGTGGAAGAGGGATTTGTTATCTATAGGCGGTAGGAAGGTGTTCATTATGGCAGTAGCTTTTGCTATCCCACCTTGCTCAATGAGTATTCTTAATTTCCCTAAGAAATGATAAAGAGTGGTTTCTAGTTTAATTACTAATTTTTGATTGAGTGAGTTGAATTATGGTAGAAAAATATATCAAAAGAGTTGGAAGGCTCTATCAACATCTAAGGAAGTTAGGGGATTGAGCTTTAGAGATCTCATGACTTTTAATAAAGCCTTGCTAGGTAAACTAGCTTGGCAAATCATTAGTAATCCAGAATCTTTATGGATTAAGCTACTTAAAGAGCGTTTACTTTTCAAATTCAGATTTTCTAGATTCTAAAAAGAGAGGAAGAACTTCATAGACATGTCAAAGCATTCAGATAGATAAAAAAGCCAAGAGGAAAGACCTACGTTGGCAAGTAGGTAATGGTAGCACCTTAAGTTTTCTGAATGATTGTTGGATACCAAATATTTCTGATCATAAATGGCAGCCTAGACCTATACCATCAATTTTAGAAAGTCTCAAAGTATCCTGAGGTCATGGACACAAGAAATCTGACATGGAATTTGAATTCTGTTGAATATCAACTGTTCAGGGAAGAAATTGATGCAATTAATAGCATTCTCGTGCCCATACATATCACATCGGATCAACTGCTGTGGTTATTTGGTAGGAAATAGTCATTATAAGGTCAAGTCCACATGTCACGCTATTAGATAGGGAGACATGAAGTAATTAGGAGGGGCCTCGGACTCTCATGTTCCTAGCAAATGTGTTTAGAAACTAATATAGACTTCGGAGTGCCTGTCAAAACAAACATCACTTGTGGAGATTGTTTACTAATTCACTTGCAACTAATGAAAATTTATGTTGTAAGAACATCATATACGAGACTATTTGTCAATTTTGCAAAGCTAAAGAGATCCCTGGGCATTTGTCATTTCATTGTCCTTGGATACGATCTCTACAATTTGTATGTCGTAACCTGCATATTGGGGAGTATCAAATCACTAGAATGGATGAACGTATAGAGGACCCGCCGCAAAGCACTAGATTCACCAAGGAATTTTTTAGTGATCTGTTATTGAAGATAGTAGTTGTACTATGGAAACATAGAAGCGATTGTATATTCAACAATTGATTCCCATCTCCACACCGAGTAATCAAGGTTGTAGCTAGAGATTATCAAGACATTTTTGTAGGCAGTTTCAGATCAAAAGAATGACCAAGAAGCAAAATCCTACCAATGAAAGAGCAGCAGCATTGACGACAAACCAAGCTAACTGAGGCAACAACAACATCGAACACATTCGGGAATCAGAGTTTGAGTTATTGCATTCTGTCAGAAGGAATCTAACCTCAACCGTTTCCACAGCAAGACATCAATGGCCTCTACCTGCAACGAAGTTGTTAAGATAAATTGCGATGGAGCTTTTGACCCACTCACAAGGAAAAGTGGGATTGGTAACTTCTATAGGGACTCAAGTGGTTCTTTACTTCAAGCTATTATGCGATCAGTTGTAACTACTGATAATGATATGGCAGAAGCCTTGGCAGTGAGAAACGGAATGCTAGTTGCGGCACGAAGAGGATGGAGGAAAGTTGAGTTTAAGACGGACTACAAAAATGTTTTTGACTTGGTTACATCAGATGTTGATTCGCCATGGAGTTGTTATACCATTATCCAAGATGTTGGTGCAACAAAATCAACTTTTGATGTTTGCCTTTTCCCTTTTGTCACTTGAGAAGCTAATGCAAGTGCAGATCAGATTGATTTGCTACCCAGTCTAGGATAGGGATGAGCTGTACTTATAGGGTGTTATCACCCCATCTTTATTAAAATTTCATTTGGTGTACGTAATTTTTATTTACTTGAATTTTTTTATTTGTTAAGAATAAAACACAAAAAAAAAAAGATGAAGATATATTTTTTTAAAAATATCAATTAAAATAATTATTTTTAATACATAAAATGTATTTTTGTTCAAAACTCATTTTTTTTAAATAAATGAATTTTCATTTTTCAATTTTAATAATTTACTCACTATCTTCGTTATAATTATAAAATAAAAACATATTAGATACAGATAAAATAATTTTTCAAACACTAAAATTCAAACAAATAAAAATCAAATACAAATAAGATAAAAAAAATGAAAAAAGAAACAATCCAAGTAGGCTTTAAGTTATTTGCTTTCATAGACTGGCCATCCAAGCCTCCAGATTTAAAGTTATTTCATGTTTCTTTCATGAAGTATTTTTTGGCAAAAAAAACACTTCAGATTTATTTCTAAAAATTAGTGAGCTAGTTCATGTGTCAGCCGATGAATCGAAACCGGGAGAATTGGCAATTCCTTGGACCCAACCTGAAATCAGCGTTGCTCTCATTGGTCTTTGTTTGCCATTATAGAGAAAAGGGAAGTATTGCTTCCGGCCAATTGGAGATGAGCCGGTGCCTCGTGCCTCGATCTACTTGTGGGTCATGAAACTCCCTTAATTTTAGAGAAATGCCTTTTTTTTTTTTTTTTTATTTTCCCCCCCAAAGAATGAGCACATGGCACCTATGAATTTTGTTTTATTCTTTTTTGCCAAACGTGGAGCAGGCATCACATTTAAGTGACCGTACAAAATTGGGCAAACATCACATTACTTACCATTAATGCAACTGATGTGAAATCAACAAATCAAATATAGGGATAAGAGTCAATCAACCTAATTCTCAGGCTGCATCCCCTTCTTAGTGTCACAAGAAATCCATTCCGTGACTTTATTCACATTTTTTTTAATCAAAAAAGCAAAGAAATAGAAGGAGAACTAGATAAAATACTTTTTATTTGTCGAATAACTAAGACGGACATCAAAGATACTGCAGAAGAGTCTCTCGTTGGACTGTTAAACAGATTCAAAGCATCCACCTCGATCACAACTCTAATTTTGCTCCCCTCAAGTACATACTTGAGAGCCGAAGAAACAGCCGAGGCTTCAACTATTTCTACATCAACATTAATATCAAAAAACATTGCCATCCTTCAAATCTCTAGTTCCTAGCAATATTACCGTAGCAGGTTAGTTAGTATTTGAATCAGAGGAGCCATTCAAAATTGATCTTAGTTATACCTAGATTAGAAGTCACCATCCATCGTTGCGGCCTGCAATATCATAGCCCTGCTATAATTCACCACACCCACCGGCATCATGCCCAAGTCCATGCATCAGCATTCACCCACCTATTGTCCATTACGGGTCTCAACCTATAACAAGTTCGTTGCTACAAAGCAATAAACACTCCAGTAGCTCGACATGAACCTTCCTAGCCTTCGATGCTTTCACTTATAGACAATGTTCAGCTGCAAATTATTTCTAATGGAAGACCCTTTAACTCTCCTACTCCTACCGCCTACAACAAATATGCTAATGGAAGAAATTTGCTAGACTATTCCCCTGTAGCATTATTTCTAACAAACATCCATCATCTCTCTTTCTCCTCTATCTATAAAAAGTCTAATAATGGAAGGGGTCCGCTTCTACAATAGACTATTCCCCTCAACATTACGACAAGGTCATACTGAACCAACCATACGCTCCTCCCCCGTATCAAACAGAGTGAAACTTTGCTTCATAGCTTAACTCTCAACAGCACTGGCATGAAGCACTTCTGAATTGTTTACATGCCTCACTTTAGCAACATTCACTACAGCTAGCTCCATCTGCAAATTGACAGATCTCAAACACCAAAATCACCATTAAGAGAGTAGCAAGTGAAAGTTTACGGTGTCAACCTCCTCTCTAATAGCTAAAATTGAAAACTGTTGCTGGGAGTTTTCGTTATAACCAAATGTAGCATTATTAGCTGCAGCAAATCTATAGCTTCTGATCACAGTTGGAGGGCTCCGCATCGCTTGTTAACACTACTCTACATTATTCCTTTCATATACACCACAACACCAAAATAACATCAACCCACAGCTTTTTGCTATCAACTATCTATCTAAGGGGAGGATGTTAGAAATCCTTCCATCTAACGAACTAATTTGAGTTGGAAAAACGTGTAAACCGACCCAACAGACTGAGTCCAACTTAGTAACCTAGTCCAAGGCCAATTGAAAGGTAATATATGTCCAAGATGGATAGAAATTTTAATATATTTAATAGAAGTCCTATTTTTCTAAAATTTTAAATATGTTTAGCACTTCAATAAAAGGGAAAAAAATGTTTGAGAATCAAATAGGTTGGTAGGTAAATATTAAGTATTAAAAGTGCACTTTTCCTATCTTATTTTACCAACTTCTACATTTTTTTAGATTTCAAATTAAGAATAATTAAATATTGATTTACTTATAAACCCTAATTTCATATGTTTTCACTAATTACAGATATTGCATTACCACAAAGTATAGTATTGTAAATACTATGTGGTTATTTGTTAAATTAGTTAGTTACAGTTGTCCATTAAGGTGTCACATATATTAATTGACTTAATTATAGCTTTTTCCCAACCACTAACCATACTATAGTGTTCTCCCTAATCAGTAACCCATTGCTACACAATACCTAAAACTAACAAAATCATTTCAGCATATAATTCTAATTAAGACACCACTACATACCTATCCCTAAGTGACACCAAAAACACCTTACTTTTTCGGATTCTTAGTCCTATCAAAAGACAATCAACACATTAATTTAATGTTGTGCTTTTATTAACTTCATTATTTTTTCTAACTTAACACACATGAGCATTATGCGAGATAAATACGTAAGTAAAATGAGTCTTTCAACAAATGGTTGATAATCTATGTGTTCATACCATGACATGTAAGCATAATTACACATATTCTAGCATCCATTGCAAGTTGAACCTAACTCTTCACTGCAATTCCTTAACCACTCATTAAGTTTTTCTCGTTTAGTAAAACCATTCTTATGTGCAGAAACTCATAAACTAATGTCAGACACTAGCTAGATTCTCTTGACTACTCTCATGCTTAATTCTATTACAAATGTTTTAATTATGTTATCCTTACCAACAATATTATTATCGTTCATCTTACCCAAACAATATCATTATCATTAGTATTCACACTGTAGAATATTTATTAATGTGTAATTGAAGGTAAAAATGTCAATGAAATAACTAAAGTACATTTAAAGAAATAAAATCAATGATTTTAGTAAGAAGAACACATTTAAAGTAAAAGAATCTAAACCTATTATAAAAAGTTCAAAGCAAGTTGTAGGAGAACAACTCCTTGCTCTTAGCGTGGAATGCTCCAAACCTTTTATTAAAAGATCCAAACCTTGTGGTAAAGCTTGAACAGAGAAATCTTCTTGACATAAAATATTTGGACCTTTGTTGAACAAAAGCCAAAAGAAATTTGCAATTTTTCCTTACCTTTTTATGAGTTTACTTCCTAATAGAAAACACACATCCCCCTCAAAATAAAGGTCATTCTAACCCAAGAAATTGATTAATCAACACTAAACTTTCTTCAAAATCTAGCTGTTCTATTGAAATTTCTTGAACCTATCGTGTTATCAAATGTAAACAACATAGGAACTTGTTTCTTAAATCTATATCCTTCAACAAGTAACGGCACATTTACTTGGATATATTAATCACAACCTTCAAATTATTATATCCCATTCAGAAAAATAATTATGAAGCAAAAGATCGAGGAGTCAAAACTTTCTCATTATATGCAAAGAATTGTTTACATAATTCTCTAACTTATAACTCCTTATAAGGAAAATGCTTTCATTTGCGAAAAATTCCCTTGAATTATCTTAACAATTAGGATTCAACATTTAATTTAGGAAATGTAAGTTCCTTAATTTTATTACTAGGTTCCAAACGATCGATTTAAAGCATTCATAAAAGTAACCTGACTAAAATAGATTCTTATGAATGGATTAGGAACATACGTCGAGGAAAATCTATAGGTTTAAATCTCAAAAAATATAATAAAATAATAAAATATATCCAAAATAGTGAATTTTATGATATTATTATTCAAATATCGAAACCACGTAAGGTGGCACCGATAATAAATAAACTTCTAGAGGTAAATTATATAAGTAATAATATTATAAATGACATAAAATAATATGTAAAAAACACGTATACACATAAAATATAATGACTATGTAAATATATATACCCATAATTATTTAAAATACCTAAATTTAAGCAAAAATACACTAAAGTAATAAAACATTGCAAATAATTATAAAAAAAAAATGCATAGCATCAGTAGGGAAAATTGTGGGAAGCATGGCAAGACAAGGAGAATAAGTTGTGCATGCTATTAGATTAAAAACCTAAAGTATTGACACCTAATCTTATCCTTATAACATGTGTTAGTAAGAGAAATTAACCAAAATTATCTTAAACCTAACTATAAAAACTCAATCAGGCTTCCATTCACAAGTTTGGTCATTTAGGATCCAAGGAAAAATTAAAGGGAAGAGAGGGAGAAATAGAATTTTAGAAAAATCTTTAAGAAACTACTGCAGATCTATGTTTGAAGTGTTTCCATGTATAATCAACACTTGAGAGTGAAACAAAACCACCACCTAAAGAAAAGCACCACGACTTAAAGGGTAAGACAAACTTGGGGTGACCAACAGTAGCTAACGATGGCTGGAGAGGTAGTTTCTAGTGTCCAATTTCTTCAAACTAAAAATAGTAAACGATTTCAAAATATTATGAAACTTAGTTTTTCTAAGTATTTTTGCATGAAGAATTTAAATACTAATCAGATTTTTGAAATTTTGAGTGCTAATATAAGGTTTATAAGAAAAACGCCTTGTTAGTTGATTTTTTATCATATTTTCAAAAATACAAATGTTATAGTTTCGATTTGAATTTTTATGAGTAAGCTCCTAAGGAATTATATTTTCACACCATGCAGTTAGATTTTCAAAATCATGTTGTTGGATTTTGAGAAATTTTTTATTTCCTTTAAGAGTAAGCTGGTTGTTAAAACTCCTTAAGGAAGTTACTTGATTTTTGTATAACTTTGTATAAGCTATTTTTCTCAAGTGTAAAGCAACAAAACATGAGGAATTTCAAGTTTAAAATTGAGAATTTTATACAAAAACTAAGGTTTAAGTTCAAGCTTGATGATATATAAACTTAATCCTAGGGTTTTCTTAAGAACTTAAATAAATAACGTTGGTGAAAGGAGTAGAATAGATGGTTGTGGTGTTGGGATGCTATGATGCTGTAAGAAGAGAATTTAACATGGTTTACAACTCTTGATAAGTCAAATTTATGTATAAGGTGGTGAAATGTAGAAGTGATAATAGAGTTAGAAAATAGTCTGATGGAAATGTAACTACAATGGAAGCAACCAAAAATTTGGTCAAAAGATAGATTGGTATTAAATATTAGATCACCCAAAGTCAAAGAGTAAGTTAAAAAGTAGCCTGCATATAAATGCTAAGGACTTACTAGAGTTAAAACTGAGGTTAGAAACTTCTTAGGTAGCAATCTATGCTAAAATACTAGGTTAGAACCTCGATAAGAACTTATATTACTTGACTAATATTAAATAAATGGCTTAAGAAACTTACTTAACTCAAATGAAAAACATACCTAAGTATTAAAAAGAACTCTTATTCCATATATTGGATAGAAACCGAAGATGTTATATTAAATATTTAAAGATAATTGAAGAAGATTGGAGCAATGCACAAAGATAACAAGCATCAACACTAGGTAAGTGAAATCACTATTTCACGACATTTTAGAGTATTATTTTAAAATACTTAGGGACTTTAGTATGATTTTGGCTTATATTTGTAATTTAGTTATCTATACGTATGTTATGCATGTACTTGTAAATTGTCCTACTACTATAGGAGCTAAGCTCCATGTTGTGTTTATTTTTATGTATACTATTTTGGTTTGGATTGCTTGGAATTGATTGATCACCCTCAAAATGAACTAACATAAACTCGACCTAACTTCCAACCTAACATGCATTGTGGCTCGTTAGGAGAAAAAGTTAGGATCACTAGGTCAAATATGAACCCTTCGATGAAAATAGCTAAAATAGTCATTTCTCTATCCTTAATCATACTAAGTGATAGGAGAAGAGATTAAAGTAAGGTTTAGAATAGTGGTTCGAAGGTAATCTTACACAGAAAGTATACTCCATTGCATAAGGCCCAGTTTGACTTTGATTCGTATGTATATGATGCCAAACTCCTCAACCCAAAATAAATTGGGTGTAAATTTTTTAACCTTATGATGAAATAGATAAAGTCATGTAATAGCATTTGCTTGTACATATATTGCATCTACTTGTACATATATTGTATCTAATTAACTTAGTTGAAAATCCTGATTATTTTGTACTAAATGCGTACTTCTATCTTCATCCTACTTTCTAAGTAAGTTATCATTCATTCCTTTACAGATACTTTTGTAGGTCTATAGTCACAAATCAAGTCTCTCCACTTCTCTAATTAATAGCGAGTGGAGCTAGGATGTGAGAATCATGAAGAAATGGCAAGACTTTTGTTTTCTATTGTCAAATTGTCGTAACTTTTTCAAAAAAACTAATTAGATCTCCCCTGGCAACCCAATAGTTTTCATCCCTTGGTCTGTAATGTATTTCACTTGAATGTACGGTTTTAAAAGACTTTTTATAAAATGTATCTTTTGCATGTGAATATATTACTTGTAATTACATTTATAAATCAAGTCTTATTCTATAAATCTTTAATAAGAACTATTTTGAAAAGTTATATTATAGGTTTTACAACTAATAGGTATTTGACTGATACTTTAAAATGGTTGAATCAAGTATGTTTTATATAGACTAGGTTTACGATAGCAGTTATAAAACTAGTTTTTATCTTGAACTGATTCATATGAAGGGATTATTATAACTCCACCAATTTGGTATATAACATTAGGACCTAAAAAATAAAAAAGAAAAATTCAAAATGCGAAAAAAAAGAGTGATTTACCTTAAGATTTTCTTGACTTTATGGTCAAATGAAGAGGGGGAATAAATAAAGACATTTAGTGTTGGTAGGGAACTGTTATGTAAGAAAAAATAGGTACAAGAGAAAAGAATACACGACTATTTTGAAAATAGAGCTTGGGATTTAAATTACAAAAATACCCTTATGCTAATATTAAATAGATAATTGTAACGGCGTTAAAGTAAAATAAAGTGAAGTAAAATGGCTGGGACATATCAGTAATCCTCTAGATAGAGAGGGGATGGAGACATGCCTGTTTGAGTTTTTGATCCGTCACCCTCTTATATTGCCATTTGTTTGTGAAATGTTGTTCTAGACGTTCATAATTTATTTTAAGACTTTTGCGTTAACTCTCTTAATTAGGCAAGTAACTATGATCATTTCTTTAAAAGAATTACCATATAACTACTTCAGCTAACAATCGGCTATATACAAAGATAATAACATAAAATCAATAATTTATAATCACATATAAATTCATCATGGCAAGATGCCCAACAATATAATTCACTATAACATGAAGTTGTTTGTGAATATAATTCGCAACCAAATTCTTTAACATTTAACCATATAGTCCTTGTTGGCCCAAAAAAAAAACCATATAGTCCTTTTTAAAGCACTCATATTCTTATATATTTCAATAATTTCACATAAAACTATTCTGTATTTGCAGCTGGATGCATTAATCAGCCCTAAGTAATTTATTTAAATGGCTTCAGAAGTTCCCAATTAATGAAAGCCCGCCAAAGAGTGACACTGAAACTAACTGTAAAAACCGAAACCAAACCAACCAGCCAGCCAACCATACCCATACATACTTCACTCTGACTCGTACAACCGCACAAGCCATCATCATCATCATCTTGTTCTTCTTCTTCTTCTTCTTCTCGCATATAGATAGCTCTCTAAGAAACAACGATGGCAGCCCGATACCCCTTCAAGAACCAGCTCCTTCCTTCCCTCTTTCTTTTTCTCTCTTTCCCCATAGTTGTTACCCCCATCACCACCCAAGAACTTGACACCGTACTCTCCATCCTCCGCCGCCATGGCTACAACCTCATTTCCAATGCCATCGCCACCTCCGACTTCCGCTTCGACCTTCTTTCTGCTCCTTCCCTCACTCTCTTTGCTCCCATTGACTCTTCCCTTTTCGCCCTCGATATGACTCTCCATCCTCACGCTTACCTCTCCCTTCTTCGCTCTCATGCCGTCCCCAGCCGAGTCTCCGCTGCTGACCTCCGCCGCTGCCGCCCTTCTTCCGTGCTCCCCACCTTCCTCCGTTCTCACTCCATCCGCATCACATTCCACCGTGGACACCATGTTGAAGGGTCCACCCCCTATGTCATTGTCATTGAAGACGTCGAACTCACGTCGCCAGGGCTCTACTACGGGCGGAATGTGGCGGTACATGGCCTTGGCGGTGTTCTCGACTTCCGGTCCAGAGAGGACCGTGCTTCAAGAAACAGTTCCAACCATAAAACCGTTTCTCACCTTCCCAAATTCAAGAATGCAAACTGGACGGATCATAATAAGTCACTTCGAGGACATAAAAGTCGGAGTGGTGGACATGGTAAAGAACGGGTTCGAAACACAAGTCCTCCTCCAGCTATTGTTGGTCATCCAACCAACTCGGTCATGGCACCGAGTATTTCACCCGGTTTAGCAATGGCATACCCACCTATTTCTGAATCCCGAATATCTCCAGATATTAATAGTAATCACATAGGTGATAAGAACATAGGAGATTCCAAGAGAAGAGGATACTCAGGGCCAATGATGCCACCATTGAAGGATGATGAGGCTGGAGAAGCAGGAGATCCGTATGGGCCGTGGGATCGAAGCATTGAAAGTTCTGATGTGGCGGGATTTTGGGGTGAGGATCGTCATGTTACTGTTTAGTCAAATGTAGAGTTGTGATCTTTACTATTGTTTGTTTAGTTGTTAGATCATTTCAAAGTTCAGTTGTTCAGTTCAGTTAGACCAATAGATTGTAACTCACGTTTTCCTTTTATGCTTTTTTTTGGGTCGAAGCTAGCAGTAGCTACAACATACAACGATTCCCTACTAGCTGCTTTCTTTCATGCCCTCCAGTTCCTATATAGATGTGTACGCTGACTAGTTTATGTAGTTTCATTACGATTGCTTAGGGAACTAATTCTATTCTCAGTCGTCTTTATCACTTTCATGGATCAACCATGTAGAAGTAGAACGTGCTAAGAATAGAATGAAAAGGAATGGTCATAATTAGTAGTGCTTGTGCCCTATCAAAGCTTGCGTATTGTAACATACTGTCCATTCTGGTCCAGGATATTGATATTTACATCTTCCATTATCCTAATCAATTGTCAATAGTTTCCTTCATATATAAGAAAAGTAGCGTCAGGCATTGGTGTGACAAAATTTTCTTCTCCGAGATATGGATAGAGTTTTGTTCCATTTCGTCTAACGAATAAAATATTAAACAAAAGAGATAGGAGCTTTTGGGGAAGACATAAATCATTCCTCAACGCTTGAAAGGCCGCATGATTGCTATAATTCCATAAACATTAATGGCCCATTTTCCTAGAGATAGTAGAAAGGGAATAGTGATCAAAACAAATATTTTCTAACAATTTTTTATTACCTCATTTACTAGTAAATAGATTTTAAAATTCTATACCAGATAACTTCTATATTCCTTCTATGCAGAGAAAACCTACTACATCTTGTGAGCTGGCCTTTTTTATTCCGTCTCTAGCGTAATTAAAAAGTTTAATAATTCGACAATCACGTTTTTAATAAATAACTATATGACGAAACGGGCATATTAGTACTTTTAGTCATATTTCTCAATGCTACAATTAAATAGAGACAAACATTAAAATATGTATCCCCTGCAATAAAAAATTTATATGATGTAATAAATGTAAATTTCTAACCTTAACATTGCCAAGGAATAACTTTTTAACTCCCTATATACTCTATTCCAAAAGGTAGCCGGACCGTAAACAGCGTTTCCGGACACATTTTAGGCTACCTTATTGAGCATCAGAGCTGCATTGCTAATGCGGAGAGGCAAGAGTATGTATTCATTCGCAACCAAAGGTCAGCGAGTACCCAGGAATCACATCAAAAGTAAATATCCTCTTTTCTGTATAAACAAAGATAAGACCTTCACATCCAGCTAAAAGAAAGTAACTCCAAGTAAACATGTGCTAAAATCACGAAAGCAAATCCATACTTTTTCCAACGCAGCTGCTTTCCACTGAGCCACCGTCCTTGCATCACAAGAATTTCATATGGGTGAAGATAACTAGCAGGTCATGTCTCCTTCTAAGCTCCGTCTAGACATTCGAAGACAAGGAATCTAAAAAGGGAGTCCATCCAACATGAAACGACCACCATTTGTTTCTGGGAATCTAAACTAATGCTCAAGATGGAAGACATATTCGGTCAAGCACTGAAGCTTATTGGGATCAAGTTTCTGTTCTGTTGAGACTGGCTGCTTATTCACAGTGAGCATGCAAGAAACAGGGTCCACTGTCCATCCATGCTGTACCACATCTACATGACAGAAATATCCAGTTGGTTATAGTCTGACAATCAGTTGGGCACAAATGTGCATCAAAATGAGTTTGGTCTGCACAATGGAACATATAGCATAAGAAATAAATTCACATTAAGTCACAACAGAACGGGGAATGGCATGCCATATAATGTATTATTTGTCTCGAAAACATCAACTTGCATACAAGGGATGGAGTTTTGTTGTTCAGCTCTCACTCCCAACCTAATGAAGGAGCAGTTAAATTCAGAAGAAATCCTTACAGAAAATAAAGTCTGCAAGAGGCAACCTGCCTGTCCAGATGATGGGCTTGTGATGTCGTTTTTGTAAGAGGTAAGAGCATGTTAAGGGAAGCAAAACACCATTAAGAAGCAAATTTTGGATGGGAAGATCATCCACTAAGAAATTTGGATCTTAAGACAAATAAAGAAAATCATAACTCATATATATGGCAGCCTTACGGACCGGCAACCTTTGATTCTTAGGTGAATGTCATAGGATGATGAATCAAATCCCCGGTCCAAGCCCCAGGCAGCATATACAAGCATTTATATCCAGCCGTGTAGACCAGCAAGATCTGATTCGTAGGTGAATGTCATAGGATGATGAATCAAATTCCTACACCCAGCCCCTGACAGCATATAAGAGCATTTAAATAAGTTTCATGCTGCTCTTTTCCCAATGTAATTCTTCTGAGAACTAGTGGGGTAGCAGACAAACTCTTCAACTATAATAGCTAAACATGGAAACAACAGATGTTAAAAAAGAAAGCAGAACTAGAGCAGCATTGTGTGCATCCCTGCACCCTCTGTTTCTCCAGTGGAATTTGCTCGATAGTTCACTACTTGGATGATAGAAGCCATGCAAGCTCCCCATTCTCTCTTGGAAAAGATGACACCCCCACTTAATAGAATTTCAGTGAGAATCACCATAAGTAAATATTTCTAAAAGAAAGCCTCATATACATTCAAATTCATTGTTGCAAAAGTAAAGCTTACAATGGGTGGCATCATCCTCGCTCATTCCCAGAAAGAGAGCTGTGTCTTTGATGCTAATTGTAGAATAAGCAGACAGTAATAGCTGAAATATCCGTTTGGTGTATATCTCTGCAGAATCCATCCAGAAAACAGTGGTCAGAGAAAGTTCCCGATGCCTTTTACTCTTTTAGAAAAGCAGGAGACTACAACGTGGTGAAATGCATGCATGAACCAATATGGAATAACAGAAATCAAATAGTTTGCAACTGTAAGTACCTGTAAGCCCAATTAAAAACAAGTTAAAATATGACTGCAACCCTTACATAGATGGTCCGTCAAAAGAACAAAATATAATTCCAGATTTTATGCAAGTGCAGAATGAGGATTTTCTCATTCTTGAGAAACATTGAATGATGCTCAATGAGGTAAGAACTATCTGACATCCAAGCATATAAGATATAGCAGAAGAAGTTAATTGTAGAGCTGAACAAAAGTTGAAATCACAGGAGGTAGAAAATAGGCAAAATGAAGTCATGAAGCATAATATTTTGTGTTTGCATCTAACTCTAATTTGTCTTTTTTAATATATATATATATATATATACATACATACATATATGTATGTATGTGTTTGGTTGTCTAAGCAAGTACAATATCTTGGAAGAAAGAATTGACAAGGAAACAAGGACTAATACATGCTTCACCTCTTCTTAAATCCAAATTGATGATATAGAAAAAATATGCAGAACCACACAACATGAGCACACCCTTGGCATAAAATTCAAACCTAAGTGGGGATGTGTTGTTTCATTTACAACTCAATTTAGGGTGACCTTGTTAGGGAATTTTTATCTTGATGAATTCTTCAGGGAATTTCTTCTAGAAAAACAGGAAACAAAAGAATTCATCTTAATCTTATTGTTTTATTTTCCAGAGTTTGCAATAGATATGACTAGTCCATCGTGTTTGATTGCACTTTTAGTTGCCTTTCAGCCAGCTTCCTAAGCTAAGAGAGTTATTATGCCTGATTAAACCCAAAAAAGACGTTTGACAGAAAAACTAATCTTCTTCATACGAGAGGGGAAACTATTGTTAACAGTGTTATCTGGGACATTACGAGTCTTAGATCTTGTCTGCTAAGATCCCAAGCGCCGTCCTCTTTTAAGGAGATTGGCCCCTTCTTATCCTAAACCCCATGGAATCACAAGACCACTTGTTGATCCTGGCAATTCAGTTAAGCCATTTTTACGTCTATTTGTTGATCCTTTCAGGGAAATTTCATGCTACAGACTATAAGCCCCTATGGATTTCTATATGCAAATTAGTCAACTGCAGAAGAGTGAATAAAAAGAGGAGTCCTTTTGCTCTATCTACTTACTCCAGTTCCCATTTATTGTTATCTATAGGAAATATCATTATATTGTCATTATCTTTTATTTTTGGCAAGTTAGGTCATAAGACTTGCATAAAAAAGTTACTGCTTCAAGAGATAAAATAAGTTGAAAGAAAAGTATCCTTTTATTTCACAATTCATGAGATCAAAGGGTTTTCTCTCAACAAGCTCTTAACTCTAATTCCTTTTTTCTTTTAATAATAAGCTCTAACTCATATTTCACCATAGGGTCCAAAGGTTGAAACCTAAACAAAGGCAAAGTCATTATCAATGATTTTACTATTAATCGTCCCTTTACCATATCAAAAGTGCAAGCCTACAACAATTTGGTATTAGAGCCACCTGTAATCAGAGATTTTACAAGTTTGAGCAAACCAGTGGTGGCTTTTATGCAAGAAATCCAAAGAGAGAGAGATTGGGTAGAGTAGGAAGTGGAGAGATGGAGCAACTAGCATCAGCCATGTGGATGGATGAGATAGCACACGAACTTATGGATCTCCCATTTAGAGCAACAACGACCCACACAGCCGTCAGCATGGGCAGCAAAATCAGTGGGGAGCTCTTCGATGGTCACACGAACTGCGACCAACTAATACCTGCCACTAATCAGCTTACAATTTGGTTTTTAGTGCAATGACGCATGCAAGAGCCACCTCAAGTGGTGGTGCACAATGACCCACATTTAGTGGCAACATAAGGTTACCAATGGCCATACCCACTATCCTTCCATGATATTCTCAGCTGGGAATTCCTTCTTTTGATGGTGCCAAAGAACCCTTTGCTTAGATAAGTAGATCTAAGCGATTATTCCTCCACTAAAGAATGCCAAACATCAATTGGTTCGGGTTGGCTTCATTTTATTTTTTGGGGGAGGCGCAGTTATGGTACAACGAGGTTGCACAAGAAGAACCCTACTTAGCGTGAGATAATCTGAAACACCTTTGTAATATGATATTCAGACCACCATTGAGAGGGTAACCTATTAAGCAAGACCCCCTATATATTCCACTCCTAGATCCCTTGTTAAACCAATGAGACACACTATATATTGCACGTGTGCCCAATAACAGAAATTTTATGATAATATTATAATAATTTAAAAAAAATAAAAAAAACACTAAACCCATGCAAGATATGCAAGCCAACAGAAAACCCAATCTAATATTGAAACAAAAAACCCACCCGATTTCCAAATTAGGCTCAAGACGATCAAATGTTGTACTCCTATAAATAACCGTTTCATTAGAAAGTCTTTACATAGTGCTTCTTCTGTGATTATTGTACTTCAAAAGGTTTAATAACCATTTCATTTGGGTTACTCTTCATAGCAACTTATCTGTTGGGGTTATCATGTACTCTATAGCCCAAATTACAATCTGCATATAATAGAAAGCTGCAACTAAATCCAGTGACCTTGACGGCAAGATAACAAGGCAAGCGACAAGTATACTCACCAAGAAAAAAATTCGGTTCACCAGCCTATTTTTTTTAATGACTGGAAGACTGCATAGGCCATAGAACAAGGAAATAATTGCCTTTTACAGAGAAAAAAAAAAAAGGAAATAATTGCCCACCAACTACACCTTATGACCTAATTTCAGGCCTCAACTCACTCAAAAGATTCACACTAATGATAAAAGCATGGCGAATGCATGGCCCGCCTTCTTTACAATGTAATTTACTGCACTTTAATGAGATAAGGCGCTTGATTGGTTTAGTACTTCAACCCCTATACCCTGCAAAACTGCCACGATTTTTCTAAAGAAAAATTAGAATTGTTGCACTAATGGAAGCCAATTCCTTGATGTCATGTGGGATATTGGTTAGCACTTGACATTGTTGACAAGATATTATTCAAGGGTAAAAATGGAGATCAAATGCCCTAGAAGAAAAATCACAGTTATATTCTCTTTCAGAAGTCATTGGTCATACTTTGTGTTCTACCTTTTACTAGCTAAAAGTCATGTATAATATACTTTCAGGGTAGGTATTGTTAATTTTTGTGTTGGCAAGTTGTCAATGCTGTATATAAAAAATGGCAATAAGAGACAGCTCTTTTCACCAGCTTAACACAAAGTCCTATGTTCTAGAGATATATATTCTGTAAATAGAATTATGTAGACTATAAATTACCTTATAAGTTACATGGATACCTCCATTTTTCATAATTAGGCAGATTTCACCTTCTAACAATCATTCATTACAAAAAATTGAAACCATTGTTACTGGATGATCATGCTACTTCCCAAAAATCAAAATTATAAACTAATGGAGGAACACTATCACCATTTTTGTCCAATAAGATAACAAAGTGGATGATCAACTCATTCCATACCACAAAAAATCGCAGGAAATACATGTAGAACCCGCATCTTTGTATACATGGATTGCCATATGGTAAATGATCCAGCACAGCCTTGCCATGTCAACAAATAATAAAAAATGAAAAGAAGTTTTCAAAAATATTAAAAATCAGAAATTAGAAAAAAAATTTCGTTAGACTGCTGTGACTTCTCCAATATCATCATCAAGTTTTGGTTGGACCCATTGTCGTTATGGTTCACAACTAAGAAAGCAGCAGCAGTGGTGGTTGTGGGCTTTTCAAACCATTGTTGTCATGGTTGATGGAGGAGCAGGCAGCCGTGGAGGAGGAGGTAGCCACAGTAATGTCTGTGGCTATGGTCGTCCAGGTTGGATCCAAAGCTAGCCCCCTCAGTCAATTACAAATACGATGACAACAGTCTGAAAAGCCACTGGCCACCACCACTGCCTCCTCCTCTAAGTATGAAAATATACCCCTCAACAAGAGTCTGCCAAAGAAAAATATTTCACTGTGGATTTAACATGATTATAACTGCAAGATCACAGGACCTTTTCACTTTTTTTTTTTTTGTTGGTTGATAAGACAAGATCACAAGTTAAGCAGTCTGAAAAGCCACTGGCCACCACCACTGCCCCCTCCTCTAAGTATGAAAATATACCCCTCAACAAGAGTCTGCCAAAGACAAATATTTCACTGTGGATTTAACATGATTATAACTGCTAGATTACAGGACTTTTTCACTTTTATTTTTTTTTTTTTTTTGTTGGTTGATAAGACAAGATCACAAGTTGAGTAGCTCATAAAACTCAAATTTATTACATTTGAAAAGAAGCTGAAGGAAGTTGTGAACAATACACTAATTAACATCCCCATAATAGCATAGAAATCATTAATACTACATTTCACACAGATGCTAGGAATTTGTGTTTGGACATGCAAAAATTCCCTTTCCATAGCTAGTAGCAGGAAGGAGCACAATGTAGTATTAATGATTGGAGGAGGAGGCAGTGCCAATTCAATCTCCTACGGCCACATTAAGGACAACCATGACAACAACCACCATGGCTGCTGCCTCGTCTGCCAATCATGATGAAGAAGGAATGAAAGACCCACCACCACCACCTCCAACAGTGCCAACCACGATGACAAGAAATCCAACCAAAACTAGCCGGAGATAATCACATGCCCTTCATCCACAACTATGGCATTACATGATGATAATGGAGAAGAAACCACCTCCTCCATCACCAAACACAGCCACAACGAGTCCAACCAAAACTTTTAGGAGATAATTACATACCCTGTACCCACAACCATGGTTTCAAATGACGATAGTTGAGAGGATGACAACACCTTTTCTTAGATATCCGATTTTTTTATGGGATTTTATTTTGTTTTTTATATTATGAGTTTTCTTTTTTATTACTAATTTTGCTAACATGGAAATAACATGTTGGATCATTTGCCACATTGCAATCTACTTATGCCAAAGATGCAGGCCTCATGTGTGTTGTAGGAAGGAATTTGCTCAAATTTAAAAAGAGGTGGTATTGACATATTTTGAAAGTTATCAGGGATGATCAATATAATTTACCTAATTATATATTGTAGGAAAGTCTTACGTTGCACTATATACATTATAGCCATAAGTTGAGAATAATGAATATGGGAATACCTGAACTTTTAATTTCAAACAGTTTAATAACAAAATATTCAAAACCTGAATTTCAATACTTAAAAATTGAAAATTTGTTCACTTGAGTGATTAAACTTTAGATTTCAAGCAATTAAATGCCCATCATGTATACAACATCTATTAAATGTAGACATTCAAATAAATAAATTTTCAATTTTCAAGTACTAAAATTTAAATTTTGAATGTTTAAGCACTAAACTATCCAAAATCAAAAGTTCAAACACTCATATATACATTATCCTTCATAAGTTGTATAAATTATTACCAACTACTATATTATTTTTAGTGTTTTAGAGTATCACCGTTATATCAAATAAACTTTAACATGAAGACAGAAAATCTTATAATAAGCTACATGTAAAAACATTTAAGCAGACAATTTACACATACATGATCAACAATACTTGAATTTTCAACCCTCTATAAGAAAAATTCTATCCAAAAAACATTGTCTTTTATAAAATCCAAAATTACCAATATGCAACTCAGCCTGCTCAAATTAGTCATGACCCATTGATTTCAAGGATACACAATTTATATAAAAATTCCTCACAGTTCAAAATCATGGAGGAGAAAAAGAATAACAAGAACTGAACTTTTCTCTTTATGTTCACATTTTACAGTCACGTGATTATTTCTTTCATTTTGAAAATTCAAACTTATCATTCTTTGAAATCACTATGGGGAAAAGTACTTTCTTCTAAGTGGGACTGCTTCTAATAATTTAGATAGAATTTACCATCTCCAACAACAGCAACCAAAATTCTAAAATAAGCAACTTAGGAATAGCTTATCACATAAGATTTTAAATATCATGTTAATCATTTAATATTAAACAAATTTTACTTTATATAACTGTGTTTTCACCATATTTTCACTTTACATTTTTGTGCTTTCTCTTTTTATCATTGTTAGTTAGTAGATACATATCAACTTCTGATTAATCTATAATAATTAATTTAATAAAATAATATTATTGGGTATATTTAACAAAATAATACTTTGAAAGATAATAAAAATACATAATATTCAAAAAATTGCAAAAAAGGAAATATGCATAAAAATAATTAAAGCCCAAGGGAACATGGCTAGTCACCCCAAGGCCAATGGCAGCCAGTAACTCAGGATGCACAAACGCCCAGGTGATGGTCAGCCACCATTAGCCTTGGGTTGGCCAACCATGCACAAAAGTACTTGGTGGGATGTGATCCACCCACCCACGTTGGTGGTTCCACAGCCTTTAAGTGGTCAGCCAACCCACTAAGAGTTTCTATTCTAAGCTTCTTCTTTTTTTTTTCTTTTGCATTTCTTGTTATATTATTAAATTTAATATATTTCATATTATTATTTTATTAAATTAATGTTGTGAACCAATTAAAAACCGGCACATATCCAGAATACTAATGTTAAAAACTAGTGATGAAAGAGGTTTATAAAGCATCAATTCAAAAATACAGATATATGGCAAAAGGTGAAACAGAAGATATGTAAAGTAAAATTCATTTCATAATTTTTTAGGGTGAAGGAATTTATTCCATAATGTTTTATCATTGATGTTAATATGGAAGTTGCTTACAATTACTTTTCCACCTCGTATTAATAATACAGATATAAATTATTCTTATTCCAAGGTTGTGAAATAAAAGAAAATTTTATGATCCAGAACATACAAAAAAGACAATCGAGTAAATTACAAATATACCCCATTATGTTTACTCCATGTGCACTTAACCCCCACATCTTTACAATTGACCACTTTACACCCCAAATCTATAGAACATGTGTTTTTAAACCATATTTTACAGGTAGATAAAAAAATACTAAAACTATCTTTTATAATTTTTAAGGAACAAAATAGTCATTAAAGGACTAAAGAGCCCTTTTTTTAAGATTTTGCAGTCTAAACGTTTAATTTCAAATAATAAGGGGTTAAGTGCACATTGAGAAAACATAAGAAATTTACTTGTAATTTACCCAAATACATACATACATATATATATATAAGACCCATGCATTCTCATCCAAAAAAGTATTGATACTTACATAAGAGAAGGAAACTAATCAATTTAAGAATCCTGAGAATACTAATATGGTCAAAGAAGTTTCATTTTATACAATTCATGACAGTCACGAAGGCCCGCTTCTTGAAGTTGTTGCACACTGGTCTTATAGATCTAGTTATGGGTGATATTTATATGGAAAAAGGTTAGAGGCTTGTTAGAGAGAGTCCTCCAACCCCATACGATAGGGGGCTTGTTAGTGAGAACTCTCCACTCTTATAAATTATTGACTTCTCCTAACAACTATTTTGAATTAATTTCAAAAATAAATTTAGTTGCTTGTTTATTGATACTTATATATACAAAGTTTTCAATCTTTACTTTCCTTAAATAGACAAAAATTATCAAAAAAAATAAAGATAATAATAATATTGCCCAAGTACATAAAATTATTTATTTAAAAAGAAGAACAACAAAGATAAATATTCATTTTTCAAATCTCGACATACATCTTTCTACCACAAAAGATTTTCCTAAATACTCCTAAACATTACTCCCCTCCTAAACAATGAGCCTGCCCTCATGCTCAGGGAATTACTTGACCAAAGAGAAAAACTTGGTACTTGAAAAGGACAGTGGATACTAGTGGAAGGCACAACCAAAATTTTCATTGGCAAGCAAAATAATCAAGCTCGGTATAGCATGGAATATAAGGTTCTACAAATCTTCCACTGTAACAATGCTTAGGCCATGGTTCATGCCAAAGATCATGGCATAGCTTGCATGGGTCAAGGTGTTTGCACACATTCTTATAAGCATGCAGTGGTTGGACATGTAGTGGGTCGGTTTGCACTGGGTTGTCACGCATTGGGTTAGCATAAGAAGTCCCAACTCATGGAAGCATGGTTATCTATATGTTATCCACCACTTCTCTAGGTTGGTCATTAACATTTGTAGTCTGATATGGTCGAATGTTTCCAAATTTACCCTATTTTCTTTGAAATGGCTAGATAGATTCGTCGTTTGGCTCTCCAACATGTCTAAACGTTTGCTTATCTAAGAAATTTAGTGGCTAGGCCTTTAATGCTCCTCTTGCTGCTTCGCTCTATCTTGGTAATACTTTTGGAGAAATGCTTTGAATGGTTCATGCCCAACATTACACATGACAATTGGCTCAAACACCAATTTGTTATGAGCTAGTCTTATGGATCTGTTGGGGCTCATACTTGTATGGAAAATGGTTGACAGCTTGTTGAGAGAGTCCTCTGACGTCATGGAATTGAGAACTCATTAGAGAGAAACCTTCAAATCAAAAGTTCCAAAGAGGAACCAACCATGGCTTCTTAAAAAGAATATGATAACACTATGGCTCAATCATCTTTTACCCCAACTATAGTCAGCTATTGACTATATAGCCAGGTCAAATCTCTAAGAACTTAGCAACATTTGTGGAGAAACTAGGGCTCCAATCCAACTATAAGCTAAAAATGGCAGTAGACACTGAATGATGCGGAATGTGAACTAAAACAAACCAAATGAAAATAGGACCACCATTCAACTGCAAAATGGCCATTCTTGGCAATATCACCAGCCATATAGATTAAGTAGAACTGCATATAAGGATACAGCAACTACAAGACTAGTAAAGCAGATAAGACTACATAGAGCAAATAATACGACCATTTATCAAGCCAGTCCTACTTCACAAAGGTGTTTATGTTGTCAGGTCATAATCCAACTAGTTGTTCCAGGGAATCCACTAAGGAGATCTTGCTTTTCTTCTTTTTTTGGACTGTAAGAAGGTGAAGATGTTACTTTTCATGACACATTAAATCAATCAATACATCTCATATCCCATAATCACATAGGACATCATAAACAATTAACAGGCATCATATCATAGACAACATCATGAGCATATCCAATTCCATAACGGCACTTGATGATGAAAGGCCACAATCTTATCCACAAGAGGCAAATAACTTGAGCGCTATAAGATAAAGACTGAGATGTAGCAACAAACTAATAAATAAAACTCAAAGCTGAAAATACCGGCAGTCACTTCATCAGCAATCCAATTCTTACAGCTATTATTGTTCATTTACCAAAATCATGGGGGTCACAAAGCTCAACATGTTACTGAGTTTGGGTCCACATGCTTTAGCATAGTTCAGCAAAAGGAAATTGCATCAAATCTGGAACAATCTCGACCCACATAACTCTCTAGATATTTCCAACAGTATACTGATAAGCAAAATGAAGAGGCATAATGCAAGAACTACCAAAAACCCAAAGAAAGAAGGAAAATTGCCTGAGAACGAAGCTATTAATCCTTGAGCTTCTGGGCTCCAACCGAACTCACAAAGAGCGGCATGCACACCAGCATAGTCCCGTGTCCACAGTCTCTGTCCAATTTTCCAGGCAGCACATACCTCTGGTTGGTTCTCTTTAACAGAAGAAGGTATTGATTTCCACAAAAAGCGCGCGCTATTACTGCAACAAGTTCCAAAGAAGAAGAAGAAGAAAAATTAAAATCAAACTAAAAGCCCCATCCGAACTAAACTAGTCCAGCAGTCTAAAAAACAGACATAGAGTCTATTTCAAATCGTACTCTATGAGTCATAAACAAAGGTGTAATAGTGTGGATTGACTTTAAACGGCCTCCACAGACTCAAGAACCCTAATTTCATCCAATACAGAAGAAACCGGAACTAAAAGTAAAAAACAAAGGAAAAGAGAAACTGGGCTCACATATCTTCCACGTAGATGTGAGCGAGAAGGTGAATGGCGTATGGCCAATTGTCTTGAAAGGAAACACCTTTTGCAGCAACCTTCATTGGGGTTTATACAAAATTAGGGTTTACAAAGTATATTTATTTATCAATTTATTTATTTGAAAATACGAAGGATGTACCTGGAGCATGAGATTATCGCAAATATCAGCAATTCCGGAGTATGATCGAGAGGATAAAGCCTCCTTTAATTCACTTAAATCCATTCCCTTTCTGTGGATCTTGTTCTTCACCTTGCAAGTTTAGGTCGTGCTCTAGAAATAGAATCTAGCATCCGGCTTATAGGAGCGCTACGTGATCTTTGTATACGAGGACTTCAGGAAGAATCTACATAGCCAGTAGTCACTAGCAATTGCGTTTCCACTTAAGCCGATTTTAGAGGACCTCGAGAAAAGGGGGTTAAAAAATAAAGACTAATAGAAAAAATATTATGGCCACGGAGTAGCGAGCGACTTCCATTTTTTAAAAACTATATATGCGCCTTCCTGTGTATAAAGATAAAGAAGAAAGCACCTTCGACAAGAGCACCTTCACTGTACCATAAGTTTTTTCAACGAAATTTTTTTAGAACGCAACCCAAATACACAACAAAATCCCTCAACTTTTCTCGTGGCATAAATACATTGTTTCTCTCCGATCTAATACTTCCAACCTCTCTTTTTGCGATTTTGTCACTCAGAATCAACGGTAAACAACTCTATTTCCCGATTACAAATTTTTTTTTTGTTACACAAATCACTTACATACATGTGAATTAGATAAAATCAACTTTAAGGTTTTATTTTTTATCAAAATTGTAATATCCATGTTTTGATATTGTTATCGTATATTAGTATGATGTTTGAAACACTTGTTGAGCAATTTGTTCGTAGATTATAAATTAGAATATTACTTATTGTGGAGTTCAAATTAAAGCATGTTAAACACCATATGTAAGATATTCGATAAAATAATATAATGGAGTTAGTTAATAGTATAGTGGATATTCATGTGAATGGGTGGTTTTCTCATGTTGTTTTATATGTATTAGAAACCATTGAAATGCGTAGCTAGTTGTTTTTCTTTTTTTTTGTTAATTATACAATGGCACATATTATACTCATTATGGTGTTAACACTTGATCGTATAGGATATCATACAATAGGTGGTTAGTAATATATAAATTTTAAAATAGAAAAATATTTTATATGAATTAGGAGTAAAAATTGCATGAATAAAAAAGTTACTATACACAAACCATGACATGCTAACCAAGATACTAATGTTGATGTGGATACGTTGAAAATAGTGAGTATGGTGAAATTTATGATTTATGCCCATTGAAATATTGTAAAGAAAAATTCAAGGCTAGAGTACAATCGGGACCTAATAAAAATATTAAAAGTAAGAAATTGTTGGAAAGGATTTGTCAAGGGGTTAGGATCGATTCAAATGAAGACAAGGTTGAGATATTGTATCGACATCCCAACGATTATTCTAGAATTGTATCTTACTTTTTAATTGCCATAAAAAACGGTGATGATGTGGAAAACTTATTTCAAGTAATCAAGCATTTAGGCAAACCCACATTCACCAATTGTAAGTGAAGATCGTAGAATTGAAAAGAACGTCACGATAAATGTAGCATATGTGCCTTCAACTCAATTTAATGAATTAATTGAATATGAAGATGACCCACTACTCATGCTTAGCCTTGCATAAGATGACAGTATTGCAATCAACAAGGCAGTTGGACTGGTATTTGAGAAGGAAGTTTCACGTGACTGAGAGGTTTAATGAATGGGAAGGTTGGATGGTGAGTAAAGGTATAAATGAACCAAGTCAATTCGTAAACTACTTAAGCTCGACTTGAGTTAAAATTAAATTTAATCAATAATAGTAGAGTTCAACTCGAGCTACCTAAGTAGTAAATTAAGTCAATCTCGAGTATTAAAAATTAAGCTCACTAAACTTGGGAGCCTAATTAAGCTTGGTCTAATTTTTAAATTATTTAAATATAAGTGAATCTGATATTAATTAGAAAAAATTTATAAAATGGTAGAGCTAATTAAGTTGAGCTTAAACTTGTTATATATATTTAAAAATCGAGTTTGAGCTTAAAATTTAAAATTTAGTCAAACTCGAGATGAGCTCCAGCTCAAGCCCAATATTGTTCAATTCAATCACACCCTTAATGATGAGGATGATGAAGATGATTATGAGCTTGGCATGGATGAAGAGGATGACAATGATGACAGTGACATTGGTGTTAAAATTAATATGCCTCTGCCACCTTTGATTATTCCCGTAATGGGTAATAATCATTCCTACATGCTAAAGATATTACCTATACACTATTACACCTCCGACTTAAGCTCAATGGAGCCCACATAAGCATAAGATCACCTTCGAATGTTTAGATAATTGGATTTGCTGTTAGGGATGCCATATCATTCTTTAACAGAGGTTGAGACGATGGCTACAAGCAATTGGATAGGTGCATTAACGAAGAGTTCAACAACATATAAGCCAACAAATACCTTCACATGCATATGAGATTCAATGAAAAGAATGAATTAGTAAGAGTTGTTAAGCACTACCACATCAAGCATCATGCAGACTGCAAATCAATGAAATCCAAAAAGAATAAGTATCAAATCATGTGTTTAAGGCACGAAAGCAAATGCAAGTAGAGATTAAGGGCATGTAAGAAAAAGATGGAGTGTGTTTGGGTCATAACAAGGCTAATTAGACCTCATACATGCATAGATCCACTAATAAGTCTAGACCACCCGTAGCTGGATTCGAATATGATGGCAAGAGAGTTTCTAAATGTTATTAGAGAAGACATTGATACAAAATTTTCTTAGTTACACAACATTATCAATGAGTAATTCAGGTATATGGTTAGTAATAAAAGGTTATGGTCTAAAAAGATAAAGCCTATTGAAACAATCTATGGTAATTGAGAGAGATCATATGATGATCTTCCAAGACTACTCGACAGCATATAAATGAGCAATCTTAGGACAAAGCTTGAATGGATGTAGGGTAGGTTGAGGGAACCGGGGACAACGAAGTTACGATTGGTTTGGTGGTCTTTCGGCTTATATATAGAGGCATTGAAGTTCTATAGGCCTATTATTACTATCAATGGGATATTTTTGTATGGAAAATACTATCACAAGCTACTAATTGTAACCACCATAGATGGTGTGAACCACATAGTCCCTATAGCATTTACATTAGTGGATAAGGAGACTGCAAAGGCATGGAGTTAGTTTCTAAGGAATCTGGTAGACCAATAAATACTTTCCCATGATGGTGGCTATCGATCTAAACACATGACATCGAACATTACGAAAGCTTTTAATGGAGTTTTAAAAAATACCTGGGGATTGCTCATTACAACACTAGTGAAGAAGATCTTTTATAATTGTATATTATCCTAAGACAAGAGACACAATGAGGCACTAGAGTGTGTCACTAGAAATCGACCCTTCATAAAATACACTACAAATATGTTGGAGGAGTATGTGCAACGAGCTAGTTCTCACCATATGGTGCGATCAAACAGATATAGCAAGATATACAAGGTTATGACGAGTCGCAAGCATATAGGCAACAAGATGAAAGGAGGTAGTCATGTACAAATGGTCGTCTTTAATAAATGCAAGTGTACCTACAACAAATGGCAAATATATAGAATCCTTTGCTTATATACAATAGCTACGGCTAAATTCAAGCAGTTCAATATCATGGACTCGATCGAGGAATGGTATAAATCCATCCATTAGGCACAGTATTGTAGAGCACACTTCTTCCTCGTCGAAGACAAGTCAACATGGCCAGTTATTCCACACTTACAAAAAGTCCGTCTCAATCTATCACTCGAGCATAAGAAGGGCAAGCCCAGTACAAAATAGTTCCATATGGAGATTGACGTAAGATGACGTCTAGATAGAACAACATGCACCTTCTACAGGAGAGAAGGATACAATAGAAGAACATATCTACTTAAGAATCAAGAGGGTAATTCAATGAATAATGATAAAGTCGATATACATGTCATGTTCTTGTTCAATTGTTACTGCTACTAATTGCTTCTCTCAATGATGAATGTCTAACTTTTTACTATTTCAAATATTGTAGGATAGATGGAGCCCGAACCTATTGACGGATCAGTTCTCAATAAACAGGGTAGGTATAGGTTGCAACGGGTTTAGGCATGACACCTGAGCTACTAACAACTGTTTCTCCTTATGACTGCTTTTTATAGTATTCTTTTCATTACTTTATAACATCATGTGGTAGATGTATTTTGCTGCCAACTAAGGCATTTGTAGTACGACACTGTAAACTTTGCAAATTTAGCTTTTTAAGTATAAAGTCAAACTTAAATGTTGTAAATAATTTCCCTAAGTCAACAGAACCAATAAATTTAAAGCTAATTGAAATTTTAGATTTGAAACTTGAAACGAATACGAAAAACCCTAATATACTAATTGAAACCATAATCATGTACAAGAAAACTTAAACCCTATGTATACGTAAATATAAGAGACTAACCCCAAACTTAATAAAAACCTTAAATCTAAACCCTAAGCTTATAAAATGTATGAAATTAACCCTAATAATGTTAAAGCTTTAATTGAGTACAATGATCAATAAATATGTATAATCACTAACAAATGAATAGAGATAACTTTTAAATATTTATAAATGTAAAGAGTAACAATTTAATTAACAAAATTTACAAGATTACAAATATTATTTTACAATTATTTGTGATTTCATATATGTATATATGTGTGCTAACTTTATATTGATTTAATTTTACTACATATTTTGTGTTCATGTATTAAATAGTATACAATAATTTTTCATTCTATGTTTTCTTCAATGATTACTTCGTCCTAAACATTATCCAAAAGCTAGGAATACTTTAAGAAAAGTCAACCAAATTATTTTGTAATTTTTTTTCTTTCTTCCTTTTTTCTTTTCCTTCTTTCTTTCCTTCCTTTCTCTTTTTCTTCTTTTCTACTTTTTTTCCTTGTAAATTCTCAGCTACTAAATGTTTATCATTCTCATCCCATGTAAAAAAAGCAACAATTAAAGATAAACATGAAAGATTATCCTACGTAAAGAAAAGAGAAGTCAAACTCTCTTTTTTCTTTTTCCTTACGCTAGCCACATGTTCTCCAAAATACATCATCATTTTCTTTTAGTCATCTTCAAAAGCTAAATACAAAATCAAGCCTTATTTCTCTCTATTTGAACCAACACACATTCTCTTCATTTCCAACTTCCCATCTTTGTTTTTCTTCCTTTATTCCATCAATTTTAAGAAGAAGAATAAGGGCTTTGTTCTACAACTTTTCAAGATACAAAAAGAGTGATTAAATTAATATTTATGTTGTATTTGATTTATCTTATAGTATCAATTTATATGTACTCTTTTATTGGATTTGTATTTTATAGTGTTTTATGTATATTGGGAGTATGTAATAGATATTATATATATTTTAGTATCTTTGTAACAAAACTATATGTACATGTATGTGAATGGTATGTACAGTTGTTCTCTTTCATGTTTATATATCTATATATATGTAACATATGTTATATTTATTTAGTTATATATATGTATGGTGTGTGTGTGTGTGTGTGTGTGTGTGTAGTACGGGTGCACATACATAATATTAAGTATACTTACTCTATCATACTTATATGAAAAATCATAAGGAATAGTATAAATAGATATATGTATAAAATAATATAAGTACAATTATTCATATAAATACCCCATATATATATATATATGTATAATAATATACTAATTCTTTAAAATAAGCCAATAAGTAAATATATATACATCTGCTGGACGTAGGTTTCATGGAAGAAATAAGGGTGATTTTCTACTATAAATTAATAATTAATTATTTTATGAAATTGTATATGTATATATTAATATTATAAAATTGGTAAAAACATAAAAATTGAGCAAAATAAGAAAATCACATTTTGGGACCAATAGGAAAACGGCACATTAATTTTCCCCAATTTATTTAATTTAACCATAATTTACAAAACTAATAAGATATTAATAATAATAAATTGATTAGGAAATTACAATTATAACAAAAAGTAATATAATTAATAATTTAGGCTTAAAATGCTGAAATAAAGAAATTATTACAAAATAGACCAAAAAATAAAAGCATTTTGAAATTATAAAATATAGAAATTAATTAAGCTCTAAAATAATAAAGAAATGCTCAAAATAATAATTAAAAATATTTGGGCAAAAAATAAATAAGTTCGAAACATTTTAGGCCCACAATAGAAAATGTAAGTTCCAAAGTCCAAAATGGACCTCGCTACATAAAAGTACGTTAAAAAATTATAAAAATCAACTATAAGTTTATAAAAATCAGATTTAAAATGAAAAAGTTATGAACGATTTAATACTTAAGCGGAAATGAGAATCATAAGGTAGATAGTTAGCTAATTAGGCCGTTTAATATTACATTTAGATACTTATTAGGTTTTTATTATTTTATTTATCAAAGGATACCGATCAGGAGGGCAAGCTGCCTATTGATTACTACAATTCATATTAGCTTTGTTCAAGTGAGTACTCCTGATAATTCTATACTTATTTTGTACTTATATTTAGTATATCTAAATTTTATATATTAATAAATTAATGGTTAGGGTTTAAGGATGTACATGTGCTTGATACTGATTGTTTATTATGCTAAACATTATTAAATATAATAATTGAAGAATTAATTGTATGATTAGCTCTGGTATGATTTAGATGGTATGCTGATATTAGTTGACCGCTTCGATTTAATTATATTCGACTTATCTTAAATTAAATGGATTATGCATAAGTATAAACATTACATTTATTGTTTTGGGTGTCACCTCACGCAAATGGTAATGAAGGGCTTTGTAGAGATAGAAATCCTATGTGATTTAAACATTTATAATTAGTACAACGTAAGAACACTTATACAATTGTAGATACCTCATTTTTCCATTTTTATTTTAGTATTTTTATTAGGCTAGGTTTAAAAAATAATAATAATAATAAAATTAAATTAAAAAAAAAACAAAAATTGAAAAAATAAAAAATAAAGTGTCAAGTCGTATTAAGTTAAGACGAGTCATTTAGGGTTAAATTAGATAATGGTGTGCGTTCAATTTAATAAATTATAAGTCATTAAAAAGATCAAGTTTCATTAAATTATTTTTTAGCTTAGTCCAATATAAAATGGATTTTTATCTAATTTATATTAGGCTAAATAGATTTAGAATTTATTAAATGAGTTATTAGGTTATTGAGCTAAATTAAATTGGATTAAGTCAAACTTGAAAATAGAAAGCCTAAATCAAAATAAGGTTTTTAAAAATGTTATTTTGAATATTCAAAGAATCTAAATCATATCTTTCGTATCTAGGATTTGTTATCGTATCTTTCGTATTTAAAGTTTGTCGAGATAAATTTATATTTAAAAAATTCAAAAATTCAATTATGCGGCTTATAAATAGGAATTCGGCAATGAAGTTTGGATACGTTTTCACAATTTCTAAACATATAATGTAACAACACAGCTCTACACTCATCCCCATACGACCACACATCCGACCAATCAGCCCCAAACATACAACGTAAAACATATAGCACTCCAAGACAAATCATACACATTCACTCAAACACTACACACACTTGATCACCCATCCACTACTTCACGTCCTGATCACTAGCACAATAACACACATACTGACTTCACTCGGCCATTTACACACGACTACACATTAGCCTACACTTGATCACTATCTCCACACCACACCAAAGTTAACACACACTGCACACACAACATGAAATCACATACAATCACCTGACATAAACACTGTTGATATTGCCCCCACTTGATTACAGCTTACACATTTCACTCTACCACTATACTCAATTGCATGCACACGGTATCAAACACGCTGTATGCTACTAGACTCATACTTAAAACACACACATTAACACGCTTAGTTGGCACACTGCTGCATATCCATTGCTCACCCTCTGCACGTTTATACATTGGCACATACAATCCCTCACACACGATCACACACAAACACAACCGCACACATGATCAGATCCATGGTTGTATGCATGATCAGATCAACATTGCTACATGCGAACGATTAACTCCACACCGAGCATACAAACGTAGTCTACACAATCATGATACGATCAACACAAACACGCCGATCACACGTAACTTGACTTGTTTAGGTAAAAATTATTATTATTTTATTTTAGTAGTTAATTTAATTATTTTTACTAATCTATTTTCTTTAGTGCTAGTTTTTTAAAACATTTTTATAATAATTTTCATATTATTTGCTATATTTTAGATAATTTTTCAATTTTTTTTTATCAAAAATTGCATTATTTTTGAAAAATCACGTATATTTTCTTTGAGATCCAAATCTTCAGAGAAGATACGTATCTTAGTATATTTTGTATGTAGGATTTAGGAAAGATAGTTTTGACACGTAGTGATTTTAAAAATATATATATGAAAAATCATAACTAGAATTTTAAAAAAGATTTAGTTAGTTAGAGTTTTCTTAGATTCGTAAAATTAGATCTTTTTAGGTTTTTTTAAGAAAATAATAAATTGTTAAATAAACGTAAATCTGGTTCGATTTTCAAAAATAAAAAAAAATCCACTTATTAAATATTTTATAAAAAAAGAACTACGTTGGTTTGATCTTAACTAACAGGTAATAGGCACTTTTAGGGTAATCATATAAAGGATAATTTTTTTTTCCTTTTCCATAAAAATTATTAATAAAAAAAAAAATCATTTTAGTTAGATTTTACATGCTTATATATATCTTAGTATTTTTAGAAAAATTATAAAAATAAAACCCATTAATTTTTTTTTTATTTTTGCATGGTGACTTAGTCTTAATAGATTAGCTTCCGAACTTAGTTTTTTCTAATTAATTTTCTAAAATTATTTTTTAAAGAAAATTCACGAATCAATAGCCAAATTAGGGTTTTTCCAATCAAAAACCCTAATTTCACTTTTTACCAATTTAACTGGTTAACGACTCCAAGTTTTTTTTTTAATATTTTTTTAAATATTCTTTTAGAAAAATGTTTTTCCTTAATTTAATCTCAAGTAATTTATATTAAGTAAGCTGGGCTTATAAGTTGAATTAAGAAAAACAAAATAAGACTCAACAATAACAAAACCCTACCATTGGCTTATGGGCTTACTTGGCACCAAAAACTCTAACCATTGGTGGTTGAAGGTCAAATCTAGAGACTACTGCTGTAGGCTTAGGTATAAAGAGTCTATAACGACCTTAAAGGGGGCTTGGTAAAATTATCTAAAATCTTCATATTACGTATATACCCATGATATAAAAACTGCTTTGCATGTCAAAGATTGCAAGATTCTAACTAATTAAATTAATTAATTACTATGGCTTTCAATGCATAATTTATTCATTTAACTTAAAATATAAATGATTATGGATACTCAATATTCCATAGTCTAACAAAACCGTGAAGAATCTATATCCCCTACCAAATAATGAGATTAGGTACGTAAATTTCAAATACTTCTATCAAATGTCAATTATAAAAGTATCATTTAGCCATATACATTATCTTTCTACTCCTACTTATCTATTATTCAACTAGCTAAAATACTTTACACTTGAATCCTAGCTCAAATCCTAGCTTTCAATTAACCTACAAAAGAAATTATAAAGGTATAAGCTACATCTATCTTAGTGAGATATTCCTCTTGTTACACCTTTCAAACGAAAGCAAGTAAGTTAAATTGACAACCATATGAATGTAAACAAATCGTATGTAATGTAGCAACCATGTATATACAACCATCAAGAAACTATATATAGCTCAGATTTCCACCCTCCATAACCAAGGTTAGAGATGATAGTTTATCAAACCTAGGTTTCAATCACTCTGGCTTCTAATCTACTAAATAGCCTCGCACATCAATCAATATTTTTCTTTTTTATTTCCTTTTTTTTTTTAACCTATGCTGTAAAGTATAGATGTGAGTAGCACACGCAGTCTACTTACCCCTAAGCAATGGACTCTAGGACTTGGCCTATTGTTATGCGATTGGCATTTCCAGCGCTTAGTAAGCCCGCAGGTTATGATGAGGCCATATTGCACGTATGCATTATACGAAAACTCAAATAATAATAGCCATGACCCTTATAAGACCCCTCTATCCCATACATGTAATGTGACGGCCAATAAGTCCCTACTCAAGCACGGTATGCATGACCATTTAATTTAATGAGTCAAATATAGTTAGGTCTAATTTATTTAAGTAACCAAGAAATCATAGTAAACATATCAAAAGGATACTATAAATTTATCACTCCATTTGATTTATATATCTTATGATGTTTCAGCAAACCAAATAGGCAATAATCAATCATACGCATGATTCCCAATTCCTCGTACAACTAGTTAGTAGTAGTCATACAATTAAGTGTGACTAATCTATAAGCACAATCAAATATAATAGTCATTAGAATACTCACCTAGTCAGGTTATCTTATAGTTATAATAATCCAACTGCAAGTCCATGTCAAGGTCTATATCACCTGATATTATTAAAGGAGAATACTAATAAGTATTTAGATAACTGTTTATATATTTACTTAATGACTATCTAGAGATAGTGGTATACGACCCCATTGTTTAGTTATCTATCTCATGATTCTCGTTTTTACTTAGGTTTTGAATCACCTATAACTTTTTTCACTTTATCTTTAATTTTGATGTTCTTATAGTCGATCATTATCAAGTTCGAATGCACTACTTCTACAATAGAATTTAATTAAAATTCTTAATGATATGTGTCCCTTATGGTAAATAGGAAATATTATTTAATCATAAGAGTAATAACATACAGCTTAGTAAGTATTATATGAGTTCAAATTATCTCACTATTTATAGATTTTGTATTGATATATTGTTATGTTATAATTTAATAATAATACATACGAATAGTGGGTAAATAGTAGTGTGACGATATAAGTTAAATGTAATAATAGAGTTGAGTAGAAGACATTAAAATTATATTGTTGATTAATTGATTTAATCATTAAAACTCTAGTTTAGTCATAGTACAATGTTATTCTAAGAACCTATTGCATGTGCAAGTGTATGTATATACTCATTTTAATTATTGTAGGTATATGATTCTATATCATTATCGACATCATTATTATTGCAATCGTTAATTATTATTATTATCATCATCTATTATCATTATTGTTGTTTCATATTACTGTAATATGGTAATTACATTTTGTATAAATTATTTGCACATATAAAAGTGCATCTTCTTTAAAATATTTGGACTTTACGTACCCATGTAGATGCATAAGACTGACGTCCCGAGCAATTTTATGTCTTATAATTTATGCTTTATACGTACTTTACAATATATGTTTATTGATTTTTTTTATTTTTTTATAGGATATATATGTAAATAGTTACATATGAGGTATTTATTTATTTGTTTGGGGAGTTTATTGTAATTATTTATTTATAGGACTAAATTACTAGAGTAACTTAGTTAACCTACTTATATTGCTTGGTTTCTATTAAATCTTTAATTGCGTATAATTTTTTTCGTTTTAAATATGATTTTTATGATCTTATAATCAAGCTTTATTATTTTTGAATGTACTTTCACGTAACGAAATCCGTTTTGGATGTTAGGACACATATTTTCTGGAATAGGCCTGGATAGTTACGAATTTTATATAATTGGACCCATTTGCCTTTCAATTACTTTTTATGGGCTTTTCTCGATAGTTTTCTTAACTGGGCTTTACTTATATTTTATTAATGGACTTAAAATTATCCAAGCTTACCTTTTATTTATTTTATTTCTATTGGGTCTAAAAATATCTTTATAAATTATTATTATTATTTTTAAATCTGGTCTTTCCTTAATTAGGCCAAAAATATCAATTATTGGCTTAAATGGGTCTTTTTCTCTAATTTCTCATTTTATCTTACGTTGAGCCTATTTAATTTTTACGTTTTAGCCAATATTTTAACTAAATAAAAATTTTAAGTGCTTTTTATCTCCTTTCATATTAGGATGCAGCATGTATATGGGTTTCCAAGCCCATATTTAGCCCACCTTCACATATTTTCCAAATTTAAGGCCTAAATGACTAATTAACATAATTAATCCTAGTATAAACATCCTAAAACAACTCTAAATCATCATTTCACATGAAAGATAATATTGTATAAATTCTTTCTTTTTCCATGTCATGAGCTCCTTCTAAGAGTTTAATGTGATCTTTCCTCATCTTTCCTAAAATTAATCATATTTATTAGTTTTATTGTTACGTCACTACCTTCTCATCTTATAATATCATATGAAATGTTGGAAATATCCTAAAATATTACATGAGAGTCTCGGTTAAGGGAAGAATGTGGGAAATGCCTACTTTGTTTTTGTTGTTGTTGTTGTTACTTTCCTTTTTATTATTATTATTATTTTATTTTATTTTCAATAAATGATGTACATTTATCATGAAATATTACCTATATGGCGAAAATACATAAACATCATGCTACAATACCTAATACTTTACGTAGAAGTGCAATCCTATTATAAGATATAACATTTACACACATCTAAATGCTAGAAATCATAATGAAAATATGAAAAAAAAAAAGAAGAAGAAGAAGCTAGAAACAAGATGACTAAAGGTTTACTTCTATGAATGGACTTGAAGATGATGGAGTAGAGCCTCTTGATGCTTATCCTCAACTTCTTGTCTAAATTATCTAAGAAGTCCCCTTGCTGCTTGAAAATAGTTGAAAATAAAGCTTGGAAATGTGTAGGTATGTAGCTATATTTTGATTTGGAAGCAAGAATGTGGGTGTACATGTATTGGAGTAAACATAAAAAATATGAAAGTTTGTGAATGCTGCTGGTACTGATTGGGGATGAGCGAGGAGGTGAGAAATGTTTGGTGTTGAGAAAAAAAAATGGAACAAACAAAAGAAAATTATAATATGTCATGTGCATACTTCGTCCGGTTTAGGAATAAGAGGAGAGAGAATTTGAAAGTGACATAGATTAAATTGTAATGTGTGGGTAAGTATGTTTATTGGCTCTTATGTTGAGTAAAAGGTAAGGAAAAGGGAGGTGATATGATTTGTTGACTAATATGTGAAAAAGAGTAAATCACAAGAGTGGAAGCACGTTGGTCCACCCAAAACTTGGAGAAAAAAGGGAAATATTTTAAGTATTACATTGTAAATAATAAAACAAAACAATGGGGTGTTTGTTGGCTTTTCATCCAACACATGAGGGAGGGGAATGAGTGATTTAATATTATATTTTATATAAGGCCAAGGTCATAATATTATCATATACATGGAGAAAAGTGTGGCTAACATTGGCAAGGGAAAAAGGGCAATTTTGCTTCTTTTTAGTTACATCTTGTATGATTTTGCCTAATAAAGGGAATATATTATACATTAGATAGCGAGTTATAGGGCAAGTCATGCTAGATTTGATGAAGTAAATCAAATTATTTAGGCTTATCACACCTACATAATATCTAATAAAATACACTAGCAAAATATAGTATATGTTTTATACGTAAAAGAGGATATATACACATATATCTATACATATAAGCGATTGCGTATAGATTAAGAGCAAATATGTAATTTTATAGATTTAGTATTCTCATTGTTTAGTTTAATCAATTTGATATTATACGGTCCGAGGCATTTTTGCCGTGTGCATCGAAAATTATTTTTACATACTCACACGTGTTTGGCGCATTTTACATGCTTATGGGTAGCATTGCAATTTATCAACTTACTTCTCGTTTTAGCTTAGCTTAGTCAATTTATATTGCTCAAGAAGATCTTTGATAATTTCATACTAAATTACTTGATTAAGATCATATCATACATATATATATACATACATATGGGCACCATATACCTATGCTTAGGGACAAAATTGTAATTACATTAATTTATTGTTTTGATTGAATTAAATTAATTAATTATTATTATTTAGAATTATCTTTAATCTTTCGCTAGTGGTTTTAAGTGATTCTACATCTTTTGGTGTCATTTTACTAAATTAAGTTTTTCTTTAGATTTAGGGTTAGATTTAATTATTTATTTTTACTTTTAATTATTTTTATTTCATATTCATTTTATGCTTTGAATTTCAAGTTTCAATTGGTTTTAAATTTTTTGTCATTTTGTTGACTTGAGGAAATATCAACGGCACCCGAGTTCAATACTATATCCAGAAGGCTAAATTTATGAAGTTTACATTATCTTTCAAAGACCATCATATCTTAGCCTCATTATTTGTCAATCTAAGGACATCATGCCCATACCTTATTTGACTTGTTTTTTCACCATGCTAATATATCCTATCCAAGTACAAAAGTTAATGATTTAACTCCCTCGCTTTCTTCTTATTCTAACCGGCCATGTCTCTCTCTAAATCCCCCACTTTGTTTTTTCATTTCCTCATTCTCACATTTCACAATTGAAAAACACACAACACTTGTCTACTTTCTTCCCCAATTGGCCATCCATCTTTCATGAATATACACACTCCATTTCACTTCCATTTGCATACTAAAATCACTAGGAACACCAACTAAACTGCCATCCAAATTTCTACACCTTACTAAGAACTCAGAAAGACCACACAACCCATCTTCACAAGCTTTCAACACTACCATCCAGACCATTTCAAGGAGCAACTTAGAGGGGCTTTAGGAGCAAGTTGAGGGACATCTTAGGAGTACTAAGTGAGGACCAAAACCAAGGGCAAGTAGGAGTTGAATAGGCTTCATCACCACCTTATAGTAAGTTCTCTTTCCTTGGTTGGTAACATGAATTTTTGTTTCTTTACGTAATATGTTATACTTATGAAAGCCTTAGGCTTTGATGTATTAGGAACTAACATGAGAATCGTAACTATGTATATGCTTATTATTTGTGTTTTATATTGTAGAAAAATATGTAGAAGTGAGCTTTGAAATACTCTTTTATGTGTAGTATAAACATTTGAATGTATACCTTAGTAGTAACGTTATGAGCTTATAACCCAAAAGAGGATTAAAATAAAACCCCATCAAACTCATGAAAACTTGCTGGACGTGGGTCATTTTAGGGGTATTTCTAAGTTTCCTTAGTCTTATTCTTATTAGTTTAGCCTAGAAATATTTCCTCATACCCCTTTTGTAAGTATATATGTTGTTTAGACAAAAATTTTAAGAAAAATATCCATTTGGAGACTTGACAAAACCTATAAAAATCTGACCATACTTTAATCTTCACTTATAATAATGTTTGTGAAAAGATAAAAGTGATTTGAGATTCCCAAAAATAGTATAACTATCATACAAAGATATTAGAAGGCAAAAATGAGCCAAAAACATGTTATGGGCCCAAAATTGACCCAAACAAGCCCCAAAAACATCTTGGACATAAATGGACCCAACTTGAAAAGTTATTTAAAAACGTGATTAAATAATTTTTAGACCTAAACAAGCATGTCAATCCTAGGTCATAGGCCCTAAATGACTAGAATGGGCCGAAAACTACAAACCGATAAAGCTTTGAACTTAAAAAGTAAAAAAACCAGCATTTCCAAATTTTAGTAATAAGGCCGAAGGCCTAACTTAACTAATTAAAAAGCTCAAAAGAGTAAATAAGAAAGCTTAACTTAAGAGGCCTTAACAGTAAGGCTTGAAAACTCAACCAAGAAATGCCAAGAGTAAAAAACTAAAGTTGGATTAATAATTAAACATAGACTTACAAAAAATTATTCCTAAATACATTCCAAGTCCCAAATAAGAGTTTAGAACCCACTAAGAATTGAAGAAATAGAAACTAAGGACCAAAACCATGCAAAATGGAACCAGTAAGCCCAGCAATTAAGAGGTCCGTAACTTTTTGGACTGATATAAAAAATTACGATTGTTGTGAGCCCCTAAAATCGTATTTAGGATAATTGGTGCGAACCATGACCAAGAACTATTGCGAACCGTGATAAAAAACAAATAAGGCCAATCGCTAGATGAGTCTAAGCTTGCAGAAAGCTCGAAAGGGTGAATGGGGAAAGTACGAAAGAGGGAAAAAATGATGAATGAAATAATAAGCAAACCCACGAACAACTCTAGAGAATATGATATACTAATGGAACTTTCGAGGACTTACGGCATAATTCGATATGATACACGAATTGGTCCGATAAGGTTACTCGCCACCTAACCTTACTTAAGGGAGATGATAAGAGTGATACCGAGAGTAAACAACAGTGTTTATGCAAGGAAGAAAATACTCAAAGTGTATTGAAGGTAATATGTTTTGTTTCAGCTACAAGTATAAGGGTATTTATACTTATAAGTTAGGGTAACTTACTCAAAAGGAAAAATAGAATAAGGATATTTTCTAAAGAAGCAATATATATAATACAAAAGGGTAAAAATGAATATAAAAGGAAAATAATTATTGGTGCTACAGATTCTACATATGATACTGTATACGTAGCGATGCTGCATTGGCAAGATTGTTAGGAGATACAGACAAAAAGTACCAATAAAAGGGCTTATCTAAGCAAAGATGGCTTAATAAGTCTGGATTCTCTATCTTTCAGCTTTTCAACAAGGATGATGCTGAGTGATTGGTCAGCTTGGCAATAGAGAGTAATAATCAACTCAGCATACCACAGAATAATGGGCAATCATATGACATAGCATTAAAGGTGACTCGACAAGGAAGAACTCAGCCTTGGCAGGGGTTGGTCGAAACATAAGGATTCATCGTGCTAGCCATTTTAATCCTCAAGTTCGGTTGTGGGTCAAAGGTCTCGTAACTTAATTCCTATCATTTCTTCTAAGTTGTCTTGGATTTGGGATAAAATTCGAATGGTGTTTGCTCAATTCTCCATCAAGGTGATATGGATTGAGGTCGGTAATGTTGAAGGCATTAGAAACCTTATAGTCCTTAAGTAGTTCCAACTTATAGGCATTGTCACTAATTTTCTGGAGGATTCTAAAAGGTCCTTTTGCTCTTGCAAATAATTTGTTCTTTCTTTTGTTCGGGAACCGTTCTTTGTTGAGGTGTAGCCATACCAAGTCTTTCGGCTAAAATTGTTTGGCCGACTTACCCTTGGCCTTTTCTCGCATTCTTCTAGCAGCTTGGTCAATGTACCGAGTAACCTTATCATAGATGTGCTAAAGAGATTGTGCTCTGGCTAAGGCGTTAAGGCGTGGGTGCTGGTATAGGGGCGTGGTCGAGGGATAACTTGGGATTGAATCCATAAACCACCTCGAAGGGAGTCTACTTAATGGTGTTATGTTCGGTTCGGTTATAGGAAAACTCGACTACTGGTAGGCAGATGTCCTAATCAACTAAGTTCTTGCCTACTACAGCTCAGAGCAATGACTCCAAAGTACGATTATCCACCTCTGTTTGACCATCGGTTTGGGGGTGTCATAAGCTACTGAAGAGTAATTTAGTTCCCAACTGACAATATAAGGTTCTCTAGAAATGGCTTAAGAACTTTGGGTCTCTGTCGGAGACTACAATTTTTGGTACGTCGTGTATTCGCACAATCTTCTGCAAGAAAAAAGAAGCAATAGTCAAAGCCTCGTTAGTTTTAATATAGGGCATGAAGTGTGCCATCTTACTAAACCGATCTACGACAACCATTACAGAATCTTTACCTCGAGTAGTTTATGGCAATCCGAGGACAAAGTTTATACTCAGTTTAGTCCACAGCTTCGTCGAAATAGGTAAGGGCATTACTTTCCCTTATTTGGTTCGATACTTGGCCCCTTTTGCATACAGCACAACTTTCAACAACTTGGTGCACATCTCTTCGCATTCTCGGTCAAAAGAATTAGCCATTCAAAAGTTTACAAGTCCTCCTCTCTCTAAAGTATCCGGAAAGTCCACCATTATGTGCTTCCATGATTAATAATTCCCATAGGGAACAAGTTGGCACGCACAGTTTCCCCCTTTAGAATAGATAGTCGTCCTTCATATAATACTCGTCCACTATCCTCCCATCTACGCATCGCGAAATTATTCATCCAAAGTGAGGGTCTTCAGAGTATTGTTCTTTGATACTCGTAAAACCAAACAGCCTGGTCTGCAGTTCTGATAAAAGCGCATGTCTCCTTGAAAGAGCATCTGTAACTATGTTACTCTTTTCCTACTTGTATTTAATTACAAAATTGAATCCCTTGAGGAATTCAACCCATTTTGCCTGCCACTTCGACAACTTAGTCTGACTTCGAAGGTACCTCAGTGATTCATGGTCAGTATATATGACAAATTCTTTAGGCAGTAGGTAATGTCGCAACACTTGCATTGCTCAGATCAATGCCAAAAGTTTCTTATTATACACAAAGTAGTTCAGTTGTGGTCGTTAGAGCTTCTTACTATGGAAGGCAATTGGTCGGCCTTCCTACATTAAGACAATGCCTATTCTAACACCCGATGTGTCACATTCCAACTCAAAAATTTTATTGAAGTCAGGTAGTACTAACATTAGGATAGAGGTCAATCTTTCTTTTGCTTCGGCAAAACTTCTCTCCTCCCTTTCTCCCCATTGGAAGTTGGTGTTATTCTTTATTAGCTCGATAAGTGGTCGATGATGGTGCTCAAATTCTTAATAAACCTTTTATAAAACAAAGCTAGTCCGTGGAAACTTTTTACGTCAGCACAAGTAGTAGGAGTTGGTTACTCGACAATTGTTTTGATCTTCTCATCATCTACTCGCAAGCCTCCTCCATTGATGATATAGCCCAAGAATACCACATCCTCTTGGCAAAAGCAACATTTCTTTAGATTACCGAATATTCTCTCAGCATAAAGGATATCCAGAATTGCTCTGAGATGTTCACAATAACTCAGTATGTCAACATTATATACTAGATGTTGTCAAAGTATACTACGACACACTTCCCTATGAGATGTCTCAGCATATGATTCATAAGTCTCATGAAAGTACTCGGGGCATTCGATAAGCTGAAGGGCATGACCATTTACTCGTAAAGTCCATGTCAAGTCTTGAACGCAGTCTTCCATTCGTCACCTAGCCTTATGTAGATTTGATGGTAGCCAGATTTAAGATTAATCTTGCTAAAAATCTTAGCTCCACTTAGTTCATCCAGCATATCTTTTAGCCTCGAGATCGGATACTTGCATTTGATCGTGATTTTATTCATAGCTCGGCTATCTACACACATTCGCCATGTCCCATCCTTCTTTGGTATTAGAAGTGCAAGCACAGCATGAAGGCTAAGACTCTTTCTAATATAGCCTCTCTCCAACAATTCATTGACTTGTCGTTGGAGTTCAAAAACCTGCTCAAGATTCATTTGATATGCTGACTTATTTGGCAATGCAGCGCTGGATACTAAATCAATGTAGTGCTCTATTCCTCGAGTTAGGGGCAGCCCTTTAGGTAATTGTTCTGGAAATAGGTTGGTGTATTCATCTAGCAACTCCTTAATCTCCTAGGGAAGCTTACCCTACTCTTTCATTTCCAATAGTTGCCTGACCAACAATAGGATTAGCTTGTTAGCATTGATGGCTTCTCGAAACTCGGCTCTACTCATCACCAGAGCCTTTTTTTATCCGTGAGCAAGTTTCGTCTGTAACTTGTTAACTTCTCTTAGCAACATTGGATTCAACTTGATCTTCCAATCATCCTTCTCAAACATATACGTGTTCTTGGAGCAATTATATATAACTCTCCTATAAAACAACCACAGCCTACCCAGCAATACATGGGAAGCGCACATAGGCAATATGTTAAGATCCTAAAGAGGGCCTATTAGGATTACTTAAAATTTCCATAACATATGTACACCCATGATATGAAAACCGTCTTGCAAGTCAAAGATTGCAAGACTCTAAATAATAAATCACTAAGATTAATGATTTTCAAGTAATCAATTTATTGTAACATGACATAATATATAATTATAAATAACTATGGATGTCCGATATCCAACAGTTCCTCAGAACCGCAAAGAATCGGTATCCCCTACCAAATAATAAGATAGGATTACCAACATTATAAAACTGCAGGTAGAATTAAATTATATTAAATTCTAACATGTGAATATTTTCCATAAAGAGTGTTTATGTATTACCTATAAAGATCTCAACTAATTCTAACATTAATGTACATATCTTCATCTCGCACTCAGCACTCGAGACTTATCTCAATCCCATCGTATGTAAACTTGCAAAAGAAAGACTATTAGGGAATAAGCTACAATAGCTTAGTGAGCTATCCCTTATACCATACTAGCAAATAAGTTATCAAACAAATTATTACAACCATATGAATGCATGCACACGCAGAATGCCAAACAATATATGCAGTTGACCGGTACTGCATATAATATCGGATTTTAACGCCCTCCGAGATAAGGGTTGGAGATTCATCGGCACCAATCATGACCGGACTCTAGCACCTGGGTTTTTACCCATAACTTTGAATTCCGTATTTCACACAAATACATTTTCATTTCTAAAAATTCAGTAGTTCACAAAGTCCCAGGCCTAGCAGTGAGGTGGCCCCCGCAGTCCACACACATACCCTGCAGCAGAGATCTCTAAACTCGACCCTCAGCCATACGGTTGGCGTCTCCATCGCCTAGTAAGCCCGTAGGTTCGGGTAAGATCATGTTGTACAAGTGCACCATACAAAAACACATTAATAGATATAAACAACCCCGCAAGGCCTCTCTTTATCTCCGCGTGAAGTGACGGTCGGAATAAGTAAGTGCAATGCATGGATAATGCATAACCCTTTTAATTTAAGATAAGCCAAATATAATTAGGTCAAATTATGAGGCGATTAATCAATATCAACAAACCATCCAAATCATATAAAAATCAATCATACCATCAAATCATCAATTATCGTATTTAACAATATTTCTTACAATAATCAATCAATATTAAGCGCACACACATATCCCAAAACCCAATGCATCAAGTTATTAATATTCAATTTAGGTACACTAACTACAAGCACAAACAAGTATAGAGTCATCGGGAGTACTCACTTGACTATGATGACTCGCTCTAGTTGTAATAATCGATCGGGAGATCCTTGCCCTCGTCGAGATCACCTGATCATTACGAGATAACAGAGATAATAAGTAGTTGACTCAACTAATGGTTCTAGATATCTATCTACCTAATTCTACTTAGATTACTATCAGCCTTTATTCAATTAAACCTAATTGTTAAACGTACGTAACTTTTTCATTTTATTTTCAATATTTACGAATTTATAGTCGTTTTTCATTGTTTTCGGACGCACGTTCACACGGTAATGTCCGTTTTGGACATTAAGACCCGTGTTTTACAATATGGGCTAAATTTATTGAAATTTTATCTTATTGAAGTTTAATTATTCTTGTTGCTTATGTTTAAGCTCTAGTTTAGGATTTAATGATTGAATTAGCTATTTGATTCTTACACTTAGGAAATTTAACATTAGTACTACTAATTCACATACTTGATTAAGTTTAATTCAATCTAAGAAGTGTATTAGGGTTTAAAGGATCTTCGACTCCTAAGTACATGTATATATATATAGGTTATATTCTTATGTCATCTTATAATCTATTCTTTTACAAGCATATGCTTATGTCATGGCTCATGTAATCTTTTTGATGATGTCATGGCTTATGTAATCCTTTGATGATATCATGGCTTATGTAATCCATTCATTACATGTAAATATATATGTCATTAAGTACTTATACATATACATATGTTATATACCTACCTACACTCATAACATACTAATATGTATACTTATGTACTTATACATATACTAATACATATACCCATATACACATACGGTGGTATACATATTTTTATACGTATTTTCGTATGCCTTATCTACCCCCTTAAGAAAGCTTCACAATTTCATTTTTTTTGTATTTTAAGAGTATATTTGACATGGTATATGTATGTATAGTTAGTATATACCTTATTTTAGGTTATGTACATATTGTATACTTATGTACAAAGATATTTATACATGTATTCTTCTAGCATATCCTTATATACATATACTTAAGGACATATGCACATGCATATCCTTTTTCTTCACCATGATTTCTACACTTTAACATGTAAAGATTGCAACTTTAAGCCTAGATCAACATATATATATATATATACACAACACATAACCTAACCTTTTCTCCTTCTAAGTAGTAAAGAGGATGAAGTAAGACATAAGAATAAAATAGCATACCTTAAGTTGCCCTTGACTATGGATGAAATGGTTGAAAAGTTGAAAAGGAAATAAGAGTGAAAGGGGAAGGGAAGCTCACGGCATGGTGAGGGCTTTTGTTTTGTTTTTTTTTTTTTTTTGCTTATGGAAGAAGGAGAATGGTGGGGTCTAGAAGATGAAAGTAGTGGACGGCAAAGAAAAGAAAAAAGAAGGGACAAGTAAAAAAAAAAAAAAGGAAAGAAATTATGAGAAGGAAGATATTTTTTTCTTAATGAAAGAGACACTTTTGTTGACTTTTCAATTGTTGACTTTAGTCAACATGTGTTGACTTAGTCAACTTTCAAAAAAATAAATATCCTTTTGTGTACATAATGCACTAATTAGGAAGAATTTGGAGAAAGATTAAGGAAATGAAAGGTAATAAGAAGTGATTAGTAAAAATAGATAATAAAATCTTCCATTAGGTATTTATATCCTATATACATCATTTGGTAAGCTACTTAGTATAATTAAGATGAAAAATATAATTTAGAGTATTAAGGTTTACTACATTTAACCTAATCTTCAACTATACCTCTAACTCTATGTAATACTATCTTAATCATATACTTAAGAGATAAATGTAATCTATGATTCATTATCTTAGTTTCTAAGGGATTACTTGAGTATTCTAAATGTTTATGCATGATTGAGGGTTATCTTTAGTCATTTACCGATGAAATGGCAAAATATGGAGGATATATTATCATTTAGGGTTTTAGGGTAAATTATGGTGAATTAATGTTTTTCTATCCTTAAAGTTATAGTTTTAGGGTTTTTATTACTTTAGGGCACAATCTCTAATGTTTTTACACATTTAGGGTTTCATATATTCTTACGCGATTAACTCTTCGATTGTTATCTTAGGGTTTTGATGAGGTTCGAGGTTTCAGGATCTTCGTATGCGGTTAGGGGTTCAATTGATGATTTAAGGTTTTTCGTATCTACTTTAGGTTTTGGATTGAGATTTTAATCGGTCTTAAATCTCACTGGCTCTTTTGAGTTCAGGAAATCATTTACAGTTTGGACGTTTGTTTCTATACTTAGAAAGCTAAATTCGTAGGGTTTACACAATACGTCACAAAAGATTTGGTTAGAGTAATTCCTTATTGTGATCGGTAATAGTATTTGCTGAGTGATATGTAATGCTCCTTTCTTACTCAACCAGTGCAATTTATATGGCCTGGGATGTGCAACAGTTGGTAGCTTTAGTTTGGAAACAAGATCGATCGATGATGCATTAGTGCAACTTCCACTATCCACAATGAGAGCACATATCTGATCATTCACCTTACAAGTGGTACGAAACAAATTCTCTCTCTGCTCCTCCTCTTGTGAGGGTTTCACGCTCATTGTGCATCGGATAACTATGAGTAACCGGTCTAAGTCCTCAAGAAACACATCCTCCTCAATCAGTTCTTTCACAGTAGGAACTTCCTCTTCCTCGGGTTCCTCATCCGTACTCTCTACATCTAAATTCAGGATGTCTCCTTTAATGACCATCGTCCTTCGGTTCGGACATTGAGTAGCCATATGTTTGAAACTTGGCACTTAAAGTACTTAATTTGGTTGGTCTTCCAGCCAGACCCTTACCCCTTCTCATACATTTGGGTTAGCACTATGTCTTTAGGTCGGCCTTTCTACTCGACTCTGACATCAATCTTTCTACTCGGTTTTATACTCGATTAAGCTCAATAACTTACTTATCCAGGTCGGTTAGTCGATATTCTGGTTGTTACTCGGCTCCTTCTTTACCTCTCTACTTGTTGGGCAATCCTAATAACTTCATCTATCGTGCCAAATCGTTGGAGCTCCACAATGTCTTAGATGTCTCCTCTTAACCAGTAACAAATCGTGAGACTGTTCGGGCTGGTGGCTCCTATACTTCGCAATGTATCATCAGCATTTGAAAGTCTTAAACATACTCATCAACAATTTGGCTTTCTTGTCTTTGCTCTTGAAGTCGAGTGAAAGTACCTTCGAGATATGTTTCCAGCATGAATCTGTTTCTAAATACTCTCTTTATCTCAGGCTAGTTGTTAATCTCTTGGTACCGTCTCTTCTTCTCATAGTCTGAAAGTTCTTCCACTACATGGCGATATACCCGTAGAATTCAATAGTAGTAGTTCTCACTTTCTCACAATCCTTATACTAATAATAATCAAACACACGCTCCACCTTCTCTTCCCAATCCAGATACTCGTTAACATTCCCAGATCCATTGAGACTCATAATTTGAAGCCTTACATGGTTGGATGCTATGGGGACTCGTATATGTTCCTCTTCAAAATACTTTCCTTCTTCATCTTCATGAAGCTTTCTTAGGTCTATCCTTCGTCTTACTCGTTCACCAACTCTTCCACCTCGAACTAGTCAAGCTAGGTTCTGACCTCTAATAGGTTGAGCAACTTGTAGGGTATTTTATGTGGCCTTAGTAAGTCAACAAGGCAATGCATAAATAGCTCGGGTCAGATCTACCAAGAGGTTAGCTACTTCATCAAGCCTCTTGTCAGTGCTTTTAGGAGTTTCCTAAGATTGTCATCTATGGTGGACAACTCTACTGTCATCACTAGCATTAACATTCATATTTGAGTCTATTATTTTTCCTTACAGATTTAGAATTTAAACGAACACTTTAGAAATTAAGCAGTTAATAACACAGCAGTCAAATGAACACAAAAACTGACTCTGTTTAACACATGAAAAAACATAGTACAATAGAGCTCGAAGAACTAACTACAGTTCACACAAAATCTCTGCTTTAATACCAAGATGTTACGAACCATGATCAAGAATAGACAAGGCCGGTTACTGGATGGGTCTAAGCTTACAAAAAGCTTGAAAGGGTGAATGGGGAAAGGTATAAAAGAAGGCAAAAATGACGAATGAAATAGTAAGCAAACCCATGAATAGCTCTAGAGGATATGATGCACTAATGGAACTTCCAAGGATTTACGGCATAATTCGATATGATGTACGAATTGGTCCAATAAGGTTACTTGCCACCTAACTTCGCTTAAGAGAAAGGATAAGAGTGATGCCAAAAGTAAACAACAGTGTTTACGTAAGGAAGAAAGTACTTAAAGTATATTGAAGGTAATATGTTCTATTATAACTACAAGTATAAGGGTATTTATACCCGTAAGTTACGGCAATTTGCCCAAAAGGGAAAAGATAATAAGGACGTTTTCTAAAGAAGCAATGTACACGATATAAAAGGGTAAAAATGAATATACAAGGAAAACAATCATTGGTGCTACAAATTCTACATATGATACAATATACGTGGCAATGCTGCATTGGCGAGGTTGTTATGAGATGTGGACAAAAAGCACGGACAGATGGGCTTGTCTGAGCAAAGATGGTTTAATTAGTCCAGATTCTCTATCTCTCAGCTTCTCGGCAAGGATGATGTCGAGTGATTGGTTAGCTTGGCAATAGAGAGTAATTATTAACTCGGCATACCACAGAAAATGGGTTGTCATACAGTACGGCATTAAAGGTAACTTGACCTCGGTAAGATTAGTTGGAACATAAGGATTCATCGTGCCAACCCATCTAGTCCTTAGGCTTAGCTATAAGTCAGAGGTCCAATAGCTTGATTTCCATCAAGAACAAATAAGGCCGATCGCTGGATGTATCTAAGCTTACAGAAAGCTCGAAAGGAGTCATGAGGAAAATGCACGAAAGAAGAATGATGGATGAAAGCTAAGCAAAACCCACGAACAGCTCCAAATGATATGAGGCACCAATGGAACTTCCGATGACACACGACACAATTTGATATGACGCACGAATTAGTCCGGTAAGGTTACTCATCACCTAAACTTGCTTAAGAGAAATGATAAGAGTGATGCTAAGTGTAAAACAGGAGACTGTTTACACAAGAAAGGAAAAATACTCAAGTGTATTAATGATAATCTATTTGCTTATGGCTTACAAATACAAAGGATATTTATACCTAAGAATTTAGGGCAACTTACTTAAAAGGGGAAAAGACATAATGGATGTTACCCTAAAGTAATAATGTATAACAATAAAAAAGGGTAAAAATGAATATTCATAGAAGTAATAATTAGTGGGGCGAATTTTACACGTGGTCCTGTACACATGGGGATGTTATATTGGTGAAGTTGTTTGAAGATGCGAACAAAGCAATACAACTAGCTAGCTTGTCCGAGCAAGGACAGCTTATGTAGTCCGAGGTCTTTCTCTCGGCATGGTGGCAAGGGTAGTGTCGAGTAAGTAAGTGGTCAGGCATGAGAGAGAATTGGATGTTGTCTTAGCCATCCATTTCTCAGCATTTTATCTACAAGAGATTGGCAATCATTCGGCACAGCTTAAGGAGTGACTTAGCAAAGAAGTACTCGGTATTAGTAAGAGTCTATTGGAGTAGAAGAATTAGTCTCATCAAGCCTTCCAGTCCTTGAACTCGGTTGCTGGTTAAAGGGCTAGTAGCTCAATTCCCATCACTCTTTCCGAGCTGATTTAGATTTGGGATCAAATATAGATGGTCTTTGATCAGTTCTCCGTTAACGTGATATGGATTGAGGTCGACAATATTGAAGGTGTCAGAAACCCCATAATCCTCTGGCAGCTCTAACCTGTACGTATTGTCATTGATCGTCTAGAGAATTTTGAAGGGTCCCTCAGCCCATGCGGATAATTTGTTCTTCCTCTTACCTAAGAACCATTCCTTATAGAGGTATAGCCATACCAAGTCTCCTAGCTAGAATTGCTTAGCTGTCCTACCCTTGGTCTTCTTTCACATTTTTCTAGCAGCTTGGTTTATGTGTTAAGTGACCTTATCGTGTATGTACTGAAGAGATTGTGCTCTGGCCGAGGCGTCAGGGTACTCTTACACGGGTACTAGTACAAGGATGTAGTTGAGGGGCAACTCGAGATTGAATCTACAAACCACCTCGAATGGAGTTTTTTTAGTGGTGTCATGTACTGTTTAATTGTAGGCAAACTCGACCACTAGCAAGCAAACGTCCCAATCAGCCAAGTTCTTGCTTGCTGCAACTCAAAACAGTGATCCCAAAGTGTGATTAACCATCTCTATTTGGCCTTTAGTTTGGGTGTGACATGAGGTATTGAAAAGTAACCTGGTCCCCAACTGACGCTATAAGGTTCTCCAAAAATGGCTCAAGAACTTTGAGTTTCTGTCGGATACTACACTTTTTGGCACACCGTATATCTGTACAATCTCTTATAAGAAAAGAGAAGCCATAGCCAAAACGTTGTTAGTCTTGGTGCAAGGTATAAAGTGTGCCATCTTACCGAACCTATCCACAACGACCATTACAGAATCTTTGCCTCATATAGTTTACGGCAGTCCAAGAACAAAATCCATGCTCAATTCAGTCTATGGTCTCATTAGAATAGGTAAGGGCATTGCTTTTCCTTGCTCGGCTCAACACTTAGCCTTCTTGCACACGGCACAGCTTTCAACAACTTAGTGCATATCTCTCCTCATTTTTGGCCAAAAGAATCCACCATTCAACAGTTCACAGGTCCTCCTTTCGCTAAAATGTCCGGAGAGTCCCCTACTGTAAGCTTCCCTGATCTATAACTCCCTTAGGGAACATGTCAGCATGCATGGTTTCCCACTTCAAAACAAGTAGTTATTCTCTACATAATACTCGTCCACTGTTCTTCCATTAATACATCGTACAAGTATGGGTCCAAAGTGTGGATCTTCAAAGTACTGCTCTTTGATACTTGCGAACCCAAACAGTCGGATTTGCAGTTCAGATTAAAGTACATGCCTTCTTGAAAGAGCATCTACAACTACGTCGCTCTTTCCTTGCTTGTATTTTATTACAAAATTGAATCCTTCAAGGAATTCAACTCATCTCACTTGCTGCTTCAACAACTTGGTTTGACTTTGGAGGTACCTTAGCGATTCATGGTTAATATATATAACAAATTCTCTTAGCAGTAAATAGTGCTGCTATACTTGTAGTGCTTGGATCGATGCCAAAAGTTCTTTGTCATACACAGAGTAATTCAACTAGGGTCTCTGAAGCTTTTCACTATGGAAGGCAATTGGTCGACTTTCCTGCATTAGGATAGCACCTATTCCAATGCTTGACATATCACATTCTAGCTTAAAAATTTTGTTGAAATTAGGTACCACTAATATTGAGGCGGAGGTCAGTCTCTCTTTTATCTCTGTAAAACTCTTCTCTTCCCTTTCTCCTCATCAGAAGTCGGTGTTTTTCTTTGTTAACTTGGTAAGTGGTACGGCGAAGGTGCTGAAATTTCTAATGAACTGCCTATAGAATGAAGCCAGTTTGTGGAAACTTCTCATGTCGACATAAGTATTAGAAGTTAGTCACTTGACAATTGCTTGAATCTTCTTATCATCAACTCACAAGCTTCCTCCACTGACTACGTAGCCTAAGAATACCGCTTCTTCCTGGCAAAAGCAACACTTCTTTACATTGCTGAATAGTCTCTTAGCATGGAGGATATCTAAGACTATTTTGAGATGTTCATAATGACTCGACATGTTGGCACTGTAGACTAGAATGTTGTCAAAGTACACCACAACACACTTCCCTACGAGATGTCTCAACATATGGTTCGTTAGTCTCATAAAAGTGCTCAAGACATTCGATAAGCTGAAGGGCATGACCATTCATTTGTAAAGTCTATGTCGAGTCTTAAACGTAGTCTTCTACTCGTCTCCTAGTCTCATGCAAATTTGGTGGTAGCCAGATTTAAGGTCAATTTTGTTAAAAATCTACGTTCCACTCAGTTCATCTAACATGTCTTCAAGCATTGAGATCGGATACCTATATTTAACCGTAATCTTGTTCACAACTCAGCTGTTTACACACATCCGCCAGGTTCCATCCTTCTTCGACACTAAAAGCATCGACATAGTGCAAGGGCTAAGACTTTCTCTAATACATCCTCTCTCAAGTAACTCATTGACTTAGTGTTAGAGCTCAAAAGCTCATTTAGGATTCATTTGAAAGGTTGGCTTATTTAATAGTACGATGTTGGGTACTATGTCGATACAGTGCTCTATGCCTCAGGTCGAGGGCAACCCTTTAGGTAACGGTTTCAAGAATAGGTAGGCATACTTGTCCAGCAACTCTTTGATTTCTTGGGGTAGTTCACCCTGCTCCTTCATTTCTAAAAGTAGCTTGACCAACATAAGGGTTAGCTCGCCTACTTTGATGACCTTTCGGAGGTTAGCTCTACTTATCACTAGAGCTTTCTTCGATCCACAAGCAAGTTTCATCTACAACTTATGAACTTCTCTTGGCGACATTAGGTTCAATATGATCTTCCAGTCATCCTTCTCAAACATGTATGTGTTCCTGTAGCTATTATAGATGACTTTCCTATCAAACAACCATAGTCTACCTAACAACACATGGGAAGTACTTATAGGTAGTATATCGTAGAGAATCTGGTTAGAGTAGTTCCAAATACTAATCGGCAGTATTATTTGCCAAATGACATGTAATGCTCCTTTCTCACTCAACCAGTGCAACTTGTATGGCTTCGGATGTACAACAATCGGCAACTTCAATTTTGAAATAAGATAGACTAATGCCACAGTGGTGCAGGTTTCATTATCCATGATAAGGGCATACACTTGATCATTCACTTTACAGGTGGTATAAAACAAATTCTCTCTTTACTCCTCCTCTTCTGAGGGTTCCACGTTCATAGTACATTGGACAACCATGAGCAACTGGTTTAAGTCCTCAATCCTCAACAAACACGTCTTCTTTAATCAGTTCTTTCTTGGTAAAGACCTCCTCTTCTTTAGGTTCCTCATCAATGCTGTCTACTTCTAGTTTCAAGATGTCTTCCTTGATGATCATCATTCTTCATTTCGGGTACTGAATAGTCATATGTCCAAACCTTTGACACTTGAAACATTTGATCTGGCTCGTCTTCCTACTAAACCCTTGCCCCTTCTTATAAGTTCAGGTCAGTACTTCATTGTCGGATTAACCTTTTTGCTTGGCTTGGACATCAACCTTTCTACTCAGCTCAATACTCGGTAGAGTTCAGTAACTTTCCTATCCGGGTAGGCTAGTCAGCGTTCTGGTCGGCACTCAGCCTTTTCTCTACCTCTCCACTAGTTAGGCAATCCTAACAGCTTCATCTATTGTGGTGAATTGTTGTAGCTTTACAATGTCCCGAATATCACCTCTCAGTCTAGTAATAAATCTTGATACAGTTCGAGCCAGTAGTTCCTTCACTTCACATCGGATCATTAGCATTTGAAATTCTTGAACAACTTGTCAATAGTTTGGCCTCCTTGTTTCAGCTCCTGAAGCCGAGTGAATGTATCTTAAAGATAAGTTTCCAATACGAACCTGTGTCTGAGTATTCTCTTCATCTCGGGCTAAGTGTTAATCTTTCGGTAGCCTTCTCGTCTCCTCATCATCTAAAAATTCTTCCACCACATCGCAGCATATTAGGAGAACTTAACAGCAGTAATTCTCACTTTCTCGTAATCCTTCTACTAATAATGATCAAACATACATTCTACCTTCTCTTCCCACTCTAGATATTCATTAACATTCTTAGATCCATTGAAACTTAGAATCCAAAGCTTCACATGGTCAAATGCTCTGGGGACTCGTACGTACTCTTCTTCGAAATACTCTTCCTCTTGCTCTTCTTCGTCCTCTTCACCAAGCTCTCTCATGTCTATTCTTCTCTTTATTTGTCCACCTACTCCACCACCTCTAATAGTTGGGTAACTTGTAGGGTGTTTTGTATGGCCTCAGTGGATCTGCAAGACAAAGTATGAATAGCTCGGGTTAAATCCATCGAGAGGTTAGCTACCTCATCAAGTCTCTCGTCAGTGCTTTTGAGAGTTCCCTAGGACTGTTGTCCATAATGGACAACTCTACTATCATCGCCAGTACTAACATTCATACTTGGGTCAATTATTTTTCCTTATAGATTTAGACCTCAAACAAACACTTTAGGAAATTAATAGTTAACAACACAGTGCTCAAATGAATACAGTAACTTGCTCTGTTTCACACATGCAAATAAAGTATATTAGAACTTCGAAAACACACCTCAACTCAAATAAAACCTTCGCTTTGATATCAAGATGATGCGAATTGTGACTAAGAACAGATAAGGCCGGTCGCTGAATGGTTCCAAGTTTGTAGAAAGCTTGAAAGGAGTAATGGGAAAAATGCGCAAAAGAACAGTGACGAATGAAAGCTAAGTAAAGCTTACGAATAGCTTTAGAGGATATGACGCACTAATGGAACTTCTAAAGACTCACGACACAATTCGATATGACGCACGAATTAGTCCAGTGAGGTTACTCACGCCTAACCTTGCTTAAGGTAAATAATAAGAGTGATGCCAAGCGTAAAACAACAGAGTGTTTATACAAGAAAGGAAAAATACTCAAGTATATTAATGATGATCTGTCTGCTCGTGGCTTGCAAATACAAAGGATATTTATACCCAATAATTTAGGGCAACTTGCCTAAAAGGGGAAAAGACATAATGGGTGTTACCCTAAAATAATGGACAACAATATAAAAGGGTAAAAATGAATATTCATAGAAGCAATAATTAGTGGGGTAGATTTTACACGTGGTCCTGTACACATGGGGATGTTATTTGGTAAGGTCATTTGAAGATGCAGACAAAGCAATACAATTAGCTGGCTTGTCCAAGCAGGGACAGCTTATGTAATCGGGGGTCTTTCTCTTGACATGGTGGCAAGGGTGGTGCCGAGTAAGTAAGTGCTTAGGAATGAGAAAGGATTGGATGTTGTCTTAGCCATCCGTTTCTCAGCATTTTATCTGCGAGAGATTGGTAGTCATTCAACACGGCTGTAAACTCTACTTTTAGTAGGCCTAAGGTTTGATTAAGAGTACTTTCCGAACATTCCTAAGGATCAACTAAACTAAAAAGTCAAGTTTACATTTAGAAACGAATTAAATTTTTCCAATTTAAAAGCCAATTATCGATAAAACCCGAGCTTGAAGAATTGCGAGCTCTAAAGTCACTTAAAACCTAAACCCTAAAACCATTAAGGAATTTTAACCCTAAGTAATTAATCAATAATTTAAATTGAATAATTTTATTCAACTTTATAAAATTTCACAATTTTATAAAAATCAAATCATAAATTACAAAACAATGCAAGATGAAAACCCTAAAACAATTTCTTATAAGACCATGCCCTTATCTTCATGTCTAAGCCTTACACATCAATAAGTAGACCAACCAATCACCTTAGATGACTTATCAATTGAGAGTTGGAATCATTTATCTATTGATAACTTATCAAAATCTAGTGATAAGACATTTTCCTTATTACCTCTTCACTTATACTACATATGGACAATTTTTCACAAGATTTCATACGCTTAACTTCATTAAATGAGACAAGACCATTCCATGACCCCAAAGGACACTAAATGGCAGATTTGAACAAGGAGAAAAGGAGGGCCATACTCTTGTCTTTCAACCATCAATCACTTTCTCTTACACACCATTATTCACTCCTTAATGCTTACATCATTAATAGTTACAATTGTTGACTTTGTGTAAGCTACAAGACAACACTTTTAAGACATTTTAAACACTCATTTCTCTCATTCCCCAACCAGCCACTCTTCTCCTTATTTCTCTCACTTTCAATTTCGTTTTCACTTCTTCTTTCTTTCATTTGAAACAAACATAAAAGGAGAAACAACCTTACCCCACAAAATCAACTTTGTCACCATTCTTCCAAACTTCACTCACGGCATTTCCTTCTCCTTTTCTTGTGTCATTTTCTTCCAACATCTAAGCTCTTTTAGAACCATTAGAACCTTCCACAAACCTCATTCTAAAGGATCAAACAACTTGGGTTTCCAAAAGGTTGAAAAAAGAGGAAGCAAAGTTAAGAGCTTAAGTGGAACCTTTGTGCACAACCACCGTATTTTGCTTTAAGGACGAGTAAGTGTTTCTTGTGATTAGTGGGTTAGTGTTTATGTTAATAGACTTTGGTTTCTTGAAGATATAAGTATGATTTAAGTTGTTATAACACCAAAGATCATTCTAAGAAGCAAACTTATGAAACCTTTACATGAAGTTGAACATGAGCATATAAAGTTGGTGTTTTGTAAAGATACTTGTTTAACACTTTGAATGGAAGATTTTAAGTTGAGAAAATCTTGAAACAAGAACTTAAATGGAAGATGAGCATGCTGGACGTGAGGATTCAAAAGTCCTTTGAATGTTGATTTGATTTCCATTAAGTTAAATATGCTCAAATTTAGACTTAAGTTAACGAAAAATTCATCACATGAAGTTTTATGAAAAAACCAACTTTGTATGATATGAGCTATGATATGAAAGTTTTAATAAGTGTAAGATCTTCTATTTCTTTGTGTGAAGCATGAGTTAAAGAATCATCTTACGGAAGAAAAGTTAAGTTAAGATTTGAATACAAGTAGTTTAAGTGCATAATCTAACACCTAAACTTAAGGAAATGATAAAACAAGTTGAAAAACTGTTACGCCCCGAAGTCGCAGAGTCGCAATAGTCCCGCCGTGTAAACCATTCTATGATAGTAACTGGCCTCATAGTGCCTACCATAGACATAATTTACACAAGGCGTCGACGACTCATCGCTTTGAAGTAAACAATTCGATTGATAATTATACTACAATCATGATAAATATTACGATTTCTAATAAACATAGATAATTATAAGTAAGTCCACAGAGCTTCCCAGGAAGTTTTACATAATCACCACAGTTTACTAATTTACAGAATAACTATCAGTCTTTAACCTTTAACTACAAGGTCAGTCTAGTCACACATTATACCAAGTAACTTGTTCCTCACACCTCTGGCTTCAAAAGGACTAACCTCTGGGTAATTGTAGGGCAACATAATACTTGTAGTGATCACAAATCAAAACCTGCAAAAGGATCTATAAGGGTATGAGCAACTATAGCTCAGTAAGTTGAATTGGAGACTCATGAATGCATACAAGCACAAACAGGGTTATCAAACAATTATTTTCATGCAATGCAACAATCAAGTGTCATCGCACAACGTAGTCCGGTCCGTTGTGAAATCAGAGAAATTTCACCTACTCCAATCCGGGTTGAGGAGTTCTATGTTATGCAGCAGCTCACAACTAAACCCAGGCTTGTGCAATAGAGACCTCGCTCCTCCTGCGACTACCTTCGAACCATTGACTTCACCCTCGCCGCGACCTCCTCTCCTGTCACTTAGTTTGACTGAGGATGAAGAAGGGACCATTATGCAATCCTGCGCTATCCCTTTCGAAGGGGTCGGTATTTGGTTGGAGAATCTTATGATCCCCTAACGGGTTGCAATGCATGATATTTTTGGTTATTAAGGTCGACTAAGATTAAATTCCGTTTAGGGTGTTCAAACAATTTCATACCAATTCAATTAGTCACAAATCACTCACAAAGCAAGTTTCCGCACGAATTCAGATACATTAAACACATGCGTAAACTACTTACAAACACAAGCATATACAAGCCTAAGTCTCCGAGCACTACAAAACTAGTACTCTATTACAATAAGTAATAACCCAACTTACTTGAAATTGCTCGATCGCTCGATCCCTTAATCGCGAGCTGATTTGTCTCTAGGTGTCCTATAATACAAATAGATCTTTTTAGTTCTTATATTTTATGGATTTTTATTCTAATTCATAATGCAACTCATTTTCCCCATGTATACCTATAACGCTCTAATGATTCGTTATACTCTATTTCGGGTTCGACTCCTAAACTAGATTCTAATTTTAATTCCTAAGTCTTAAATAAGCTCGAATCCCAGTGTGACATTAATCACATTACGCTCGGGTATTAAAATATCCTATTGGGTCGTAATTTGGTATTTTAAACTATTCGGTACACGTTAACCCTAATTGAGATATCGGATTTATTCCCGATATGTAAAAATCTTACATTTTGAGATATTTACTTAAAATTAAATGTTATTTCAGATTTATTATTTTTCTGATTTCTATTATAATATTATCTAAATAACCTTATTTTTTTAGATTTATTAATTTACACTTTCACATATTATTAATTTCTTACATTATTTACCTAATTTCCCTAATTAACCATACTTAGTACCCAAAGGCTAGGATTAGGGTTCCACTTCAGAGATTAACATCCCTAAACATATAATTAATATCCTAATCAGTAATTAACATCCTAATCACCTAATTAACCCTAAATCACCCAATTTTACCATCATTTTAGGGCTAAAAATTAACTTAAAAATTTTGAAAATTAATTTTAAAAAAATGGCTTCATAGCACTGTTCTATATCATATGAGAATACTACAGAAAAAATTTGAGCTCTAAACTACACTCCTAAGCCTATTTATTTTTCAGTTTAATCATGCTCGGTTTTGAACATTTTGTTAAGGACCCTATATTTCCAGACATAATTAAACTAAATCAATATTTTTCCCTAAATCTACATACAATAAAACCTCAGAATAAGAAGTTTCATAATTTTCTAAGCAAAATAACTAATTTTACAAAATTATACAAAAATCGGGGTAAATAAATGACTAACCGGTTCGAAGCTTTCTGGCTATCCAAACCCTGTCCAAACCCTGTCCAAGGTTGTTAGCTAGTCCAAGCGGTGGTTCTAGTGTAGGGTGGTGGTGGTGGTTCGGTCCTAGGTGGTGGTGAGTGGTGGGTTTAGTTCACTTGCCTAATCTGTACAGTTTTTTTTTCTGGATTTTCTCTCGATTTTTTCAATGTTTCAATTTTTCTCAGATCCTAAACTGGCTAAATGACTTCTGGAAATTTTTCCCTTATTTATAGACAATTGTAGTAATTAATATGCATTAATTTGATAAGACTTTGCCCCAATTCCTTGATTTTTAGCTTTTTGGTTGTCTAATTCTTATTGGCTAATTTTTCTTTTTCTGATTTGAACCTGTCACGACCTGGTCTTAGTTCAGCTTATCATCTTCTGATTTTTCCATAATTATTTTATATTTTTCTTTAATTATTTGCTTAGTTTTCAGTCAATTTAGGTAATTCCACGTATTTTTATCTACATGTAAATACATGTGGGGTATACGTGAACATTCCTAATTATTATTTTGGTCATTCTAAAATTTTTAGTATACATATAATCTATCTCTAGTAATTTATTAGTTATTATATTACACTTTTCGCCTTTTCGGTAATTAGCAATTATTATGCTTAAAATTTGAAAGTTTTATAATCTCCTATTTTACTACTTATTTTCTTAAATTTAAGTTTATGGGGTCATTTTTACTAATATTTCTCTAAATAGTTTATAATTTGAGTTTAATTGGATCCTTTAGCCGATCGCCCTAAACCTTGGGTTTTAAGCTCAAACCTACGGTTACTTGGCTTGGCTTGGCTTGGCTTTAGGGCTTACAAAAACCAAGTGAGAACCCCTTGGAATCATCATGACCAGATCTGGAACATGGGTAAAAGACACTTAAAAATATGATAAAAGTAAGTGAACAAAGTGAAAAGATCAACTAAATCAAGTATAGTAAGTATACAAAACCTAAAACTCAAAATCGAACCTAAAACTCTTAAATCAAGCCTAGAACTCTAAGTTGGGCCTTCAATAAAATTTTGATCAGCACTTTAAAACATTAAGAGAGGTTGTTTTGAAGCTCATAAGAAATCCACCTAAGACTCCATAAGCCCAACAAAGTCATTAACTTTAGTTTGAACAAAAAACAAGTCTATTTGACAACTTAAGCCTACTAAAGAGCCCATGAAGTGGTTGTTAGCCTTAGGAGTATAAATCAAAGTTGTAAATCTGATCTCAAGGAGTATTTTGAGCTTAAGATAAAATCTTAAGACCAAGCCCAAATGATTTCTTAAGTTATTAAAAAGCCCATTTACTAAATAAGGCCCAAAAGCACTCTAAAACATGAGGATCACTACTGTTTTGACCCATGGACAAATTTGTGTGCCTCATTTCAAAAATCTAACCTCACCATGTTAAAGTACACTCGAAAACGATGAAGATTGACTATAAGATCAAAAAAATCGGTTTTAAAACGAAAAAGTTATACACAATTGCACTTTTAAGTAAAAAACTGGGAAAAGTTATGAAAACTAGTCATAAGTGTAACTTAAGGAAATTTAAATTAGTTTCCTAAGTTTATTTCAATCCCTTATAAATATTATTTCAATGACCAAGAGACACCGTGTAGAAGACGACTTACCTCCGGATTACTTTGATTGATCTACATAACAGAGTAAGTAAATTCCTAATGACTCTTTACTTGATTTTGCTTGTAGAATAGATACACCTAAACTTATATATATGAAATTGGATGCTTGTGGGATATGGGAAATGCATGTATATGAATTTGTGAATGAATGCAATGACTTGTTAATTATATATAAAAATGGGAATTGTTTGCATTATATATACATGTGAATTGTATGGAATGAAATTGTCTGATCACCTTGAAAATTGAGTTAATCATTTATACGATTAAGAAATCAAAATGAATCATGCATTCCTCATATTGCATACGGATAACATCGACTGCCGCTTCACGTAGAAGATGGGAAGGGATTCACAAGAGGACGTGTCTCCTGCAGGATTTGGCATTAGCTATGTCATTAGCTATGTCATCATATATATTGAGTCTTTGTCCTAAGTTGATAGGCTTACTAGGCGCTGGGAGACGCTAACCGTCGGCGAGGGGCCGAATCTTGTGACTTCTACTTAGGGTGTGTTTGTGGATTGCAGAGGCCACCACACCGCTAAACTTGGGATTTTAAAAACATGATTTGTTAAAGGAAGTATATACATACATATATATATATAGTTTTGTTTTGGCTTAAGCCCAATAGTACAAATGGAATTAAACCCAAGGTTTAGAACCCGGATTTTGGTTTAGGTTGGTTAATTATCTCCAAACCCCGACTATAGGGGGTGTAATTCTGAGTCATATGCAGTTCTTAGATCACTGCATGCGTTGTTTGGCATACTGATTGTTCATGCATTCATATGATTGTACATCTAATAAATTTTTGCCATGTGGTACTAACGAGGGTATTTATCTCACTAAGCTTAAACTTACACCCCGATATATTTTTGTTGTTGCAGGGAAACCTCTTCACGAATCCGGGCTGAAGTATGCCCATGGTAAGTGTCGCGTAGGGACTGGTTGGAGCGATCAGGGAGTGAAGGGAACATTTTGTAATAGATTTATAGATATTTAGTTACTTTTACGTTTTTGCTCACAACACAGATTAAAATCTCTAATGCAGTTCTGTTATGAACTGCATTTGCTTGTAATATTCTTTTGGTGTAGGTCTTACGAGCCCCACACAATTAGCTAATTTATACCATAGAAGTAATTTTAGTTAAATTGCTCTATATCACTCATCTATGGGCCTAGTGGTAGTGTATAGTGGAAGGAGCCTTGTGTATCGTATGAAAGGCTTATGATCAGCAAAGGGGTTGATAATAGACCTTTATACGGTATACAACGATCTACCACGGCAATGATACTGTTGGGTCGTGATAACGGCTTAAGGAGTGACTCGACAAGAAAGTACTTGGTATTGGCAAGAGTCGACTGGAGTAGAAGAATTAGTCTCATCAAGCCTTTCAGTCCTCGAGCTCGGCTGCAGGTCAAAGGGCTAGTAGCTCGATTTTCATCAGTAACCGAACCTAAATTTAGGGTCTTCGAGGAAAAGTTATTCAATTAAACTCAAATTTTATGATTAGGATAGAAAAGTTAGTTGAAGCGACCAGTGAAGTTAGATTTCGAAAATAATGACCCAAAATCTCAATTTTTACCTTAGAAGTACGATTACTCAATATATTATAAAATTAATCGAAACCCAAAAAACTTAGCTTGGAATGCAACGGGAACTTAGAGATAGGTTAATTAAGTTATAAAATGAAATATTATAGCATAATATACTATAGGAGTACACACGTATTTTTATGAATATACCCGATATATATATTAATTATACTCGTAATTTAACTCAAAATTACACAATTATATATAATATGTGTTAAATTCATAAAAACTAGTAAAAAATATATATTAAAAATAAAAGATATGTTAGAAATATAATTTTATGTATATGAGTACACATTATGTATGATACACATAAAGCATATATACACATATTAACAAATTACAAAACATTAGCATAATATATATAATATTAATAATTAAATAAAAAACTAACCTAAAAGCTATCCAAATTGTTGAAACAAACTTGGAATCAACTGGAGAAGCCTGTAGCAATCCCTTAAACTGTAAAAACATAAACCACCACCTTGAATCTTAAAACAAAGACACCTCCTATTTAGTAAAAAGGAAGGAAAAAAATTTAAAAAACATCTCCATGTAGCAAGTTCAGCCCCTATAAATAGCAAACTACATCGAAAATGCAATAGTTTAGCAAATTGAAACCAAGGACATAGAGAGGAAAAATTTTGGAAAATAGAATTAAATTAGAAAAATTGCATGAAAACATAGTAAAAACCGAGCTAAGGTGGTTGCCCTACCAAACCTTGTTTTATTGTTAAACCCTTCTACCACTTAACAGTCTACCCTACGCCTTAGTTATCTGATAACCACCCTTCCATTGTTGGCTACCAAAGTTTTGACGAACAAACATGTCAAATTTCTACCCAGTTTTTATTTAATTTTAAAAAATACTAAATCCACCAAAAATTTTTTGGAAAAAATTATATTTGGGTTATTTTATACATGCTTTCGCATGATATTTTTATATTTGTAAAATTTGAATATTTTATACACTTGCTTAAGAAAGTTATTATCTATTTAAATTTTGACTTTCAAAATAAATGTATTAAATAATGTTATTTTTAGCCCAAAAATTTTGTGTAGAATATATATTTATTTATGCATTTTTAATATTTATTGTATTTTTACCCTTAAAAATAGCTAGAATTAGGGTGAAAATGTGAAATAAATAGGTTTTTATGAAATTAATTGATGGAAATGACATATACTGACTTTTGGTGAATTATAATGATGTTAGGATATATTGGAAGTAATTTTGTATAAAAAGAATAATATTTTGGTAATTAAATGCAATTTAGGGATAAAATTATAATTTCGTGTATATAGGCGATAAATTGATAGCATGAAACCAAGTGATGACTGAATCTCCCATATTTTTAGGAGTCTATAGAAATTTTACAATAATTATTTGGTGACTCGAGGTATTTATTACGAATTTATGTAGTAAAATAGCTTAAATTACAAACCATGGCTTATTTTTAGTAATAATAGGCTAAAATGTGATAAATATTGAAATTAAAACTGTAGAGATACATGTTGGTCAAATTTAGTAAAAATAAATGTTTAATATGTTTAATGGTAATTTGATGATTGAGATATGTTATATACATATTAGGGTTAGATAATATTTATATTATTGAGTTATATTGACAAATTATGTAAAATATAGTTAATTACATAAAATACGTATAATACGATAAAATTCATTTAGATACGTATAGGTGTATTAGAAATTTGAAATACCCTTTAGAAGTCATCTTTAGAATTAGAACCTGTAATACATGTCGCTAGGTATATACGAACCCAATAACACTATTTTTACTAAAATCGAAAAATCTTAAGTAATATAACCTATATCCTTATAATATTATGAGAATTTACGTATTACGATAATCTTACTGTAATTGAAATATGATTTTACTGATTAAAAGTACGTTTCGATCTTATCAAAATGATATATTATACATAATAGTGTAACTATGTATATTATTAATATTTAATAACTTAATTTAACTTATATAATAAAACTATATTTTAATATATAAGGAAAATAATAATATACTTTAGATATATATATAAAACCATTTAACGGAATACTTTTAGATATAACCTTAATGTTTTTGTAACTGTTATGAAAACTAAATTTATGTTTTGTATATATAGGATCTCCCAACGATCAAACTGTTGAAGACATAAGTCTTCCGTAGTGAGTGTTTGGATAGATAAGTTGGGATTGTAGCTTTACCACTTGTTAGGATACTGTATTAAAGTATCTAGAAGCTTAAGAGTATTTTGATTATGGTTGTAAATTAGCTGTCTGTGTGCATACCATATACGTAGTTGACATTTTGTTTGTAACAAGTGTTAAATTCCTTCGCGTGTTGTTTTACATGATTACTTTATTTTGTATTATTGTGAACTTGTTTAGCTACCCTTAAACAAAAATAATAGTAATTTGACTACTAACGAAACTGGACATACATAGCAACTATTAAGGGAACGATTAGAAATTTTAGGCCAAATACTGACTCTTTTCGATGAGGATAATTGAAATGGTCTTTTCTCTATCCTTAGTCAAACTAAGTGATAGGCGAAGAGATCGTAGCAAGAGTAAAGGTCGTAGTTTGAAGGTGGTTACAGGAGGAGAGTATTCTCCATTGCATAAACTTAGGTTTAGTTTGATTTGAGTTGAGTCGTGATAAAACTCTTAAATTTGAGTTAAAGTGGATGTAATTTTTCTGACCTTACATTAGACCGGATAACATTGTGCGATGTTTCAAGTGATTGATTACATTGCATTTTATCATAATTCATAGCTTTTCTTGTGATTGTTTAGTACTCTTCTGATTTCGTCCTACTTATTGAGCTAGTTGTGCTCACATGCCCATAGACTCTTTTACAGGTAAGGGGTAAAGGTTGAGATGTTCATATATCATCACTTTCAAGTTAGTATGCTGTTGGTTAGGAAAGTGAGGAAATGAATAATCTACTGAATTTGGGCTTTCGACTTTTCTTTTGAGTTTTGAAGAAACTAATTGGGAATTCCCTAAGACGCTTACTAGTTTCCTATCTTATTGTAAATAGATTTCAAAACTTGCAGCTTTTGGAAAACTCTAATTATAAATTATAACTTTAGTTGTGAAATGTTTATATAAGTACTGTTATGTTATGAGACAACAAGTTATATAGAACGGGTATTTTGTAAAATTATACCACAGGTTTGATCACTAACAGGTATTAGAATGGATGCTTTAAGTTGGCTAAGTTGTGTACACCTTATATAGACTATATCTACGATAGCAGTTGTGATGTCAACTTCTACTTAAGTTGGTTTATACGATAAGACTGTTACAACTGCTCCTGTTCGGGGTGTAACAGTTGCAATCTATCAAAATAGACTATACCACGATAATCTACATCCGAAAATGATGGAAAACAACTATAAGAATGCGGAAATCAAAGTTAAAACGAAAAAGTAATGATAAAAACAAGTTTAAGTCAAAACTAAAAATTATAGCGAGGATAGTTGGTTTAATATAAAGTTTCCCTTTTTTTATTCATACTCCTTCATGATTATTGTAGGCGATCCCAACATTGATCTGGACCTACCTATGGAGTATTACGACCCGTAGTTTATCATGGTCGAGTGAGTATTCCGATGATTACTATGTTTGTATTTGTTTGTAAAGTAATTGTACTAAAAATTAAGTGATAAATTGTATGCTTAGGGAACTTGGGATTTGCATGTGTATAACATTTCATACTTATTGTGTTAAGATACCCTAATATAAATTAATGAAATGCTTAATGTATAGTTGATTGCAATATACCTTACGATTGTCTGTTGGAAATGAGTGGTCACTAAAATAAAACGAATATAATGATTTTTGACCTTAACCAAACCGGATCATGCATGGCATAACTTATATTATTATAGGTTGGTCGTCACATCATGCATGTGGGATAGAGGGGTCTTGTAGGGGTCGCGATTATTTATATTTGAGTTTCGCATAGTGAACATGTGCAACATGGCCCTACCCTAACCTGCAAGTTTACTAAGTATTAGAGACGCCAACTGTATAGCAATAAGTCGAGTCCTAGAGTCCACTGCTTAAGGGTAAGTAGACTGCGTACGCTACTCACATCTACACTTTCGGTTTAGGGATTGAGAAATAAAATTTAATGATAAAGAAACCATGAGTGAAGAAAGAATAGAGTAGATGCAAGATAAGTATAGTTAATAGCTAGGGTTATTTGGAACTTAGGTCTGACAGTTCAAGTAACTCTAACCTTAGCTTTGAAGGTGAAATCCCGAGTTATATGTAGTTACTAGTTTGGTTGTATATAATTGTTTGAGCATAGGGCTATTGCATTTATATGGTTGCATAATTTAACCGTTTGATTATTGCGTGAAAGGTTTAGTAAGAGGAATTACTCACTAAGCAAGTTCTAAGCTTATACCTTCTTAGTCTTTTAAAGTAGGACGATTTATGGCTCATACTAGAGCATGCTATACTTGAGCTTAGTACTGAGAGCTAGGATATGCGAGTCATGGAAGAGCGACTAAGAGAATTATATTATTTTCTTAGTATATACTACTTTAAGAAAATTTAATTTTTATATGTGATATTTAGTCAGACTCCCTAGGATCTATTTTTTTTTTATTGTAAACTGTATTGTACTGCAATATCTTTTGGTAGGTTGATACTCTTACTTATGTTAAATTTGAAATGATGAATGTGTAGCTATGATATGTAATTAAATAGTGAAATATTATGATCTACTTGGGAATGTACACCTAAGAAACTACTTAGTATTGGAAGATGCCTTATATATTGTATTAAGGGTTTCAGACTAGTCATAAGGCTAATCTAAGGCACTTGAGGCGGTATACGATGGGCTGTCATGATTGAGACAGCTCTCAAGGCATGACAAAGGATGGTCTGACCACATCGGTTAGAATCTAAAGGGCCTAAGGGGCTTAGGACTAACTCCAATACTAGGGCAAGAGTTAAGAAGTAAAGGTAGGGGATTAGAATGTAAAGAAGTCAGGTGAAAAACTTTTGCTTCTAGAAACTTGCTTCTCCATTGATAATTCCCCCAAACCTTATTGATAAGGGACTATACTAGATTTGCAATATTTTTTGATTTCTTAAACTAGGTAAAGTTTGGGCCTATAAAGCCCAAGTTCGTCATCTAACAAACATTCATATAGTGTTGATATCTCTTTGCCTTATTTTGGTTTATCGCAGTGTGGCCCCACTTCTCACTCTTCACTAAGACTTCATTAAAGTACCTAATCATAAGCTATGAACCATCAATCAGAAGCACAACTTTCTAGCTCTTCCTAAAGTCTTATTCTTGCCTCAAACCTAGGACTAACATAAATAGTAGAAAGGTACTAAGAAAAGGAAGAATGACATACTTGTATTTCAAGAAGAATTTGTTAGCAAGATATACTCGAGCAAAGACATTGTAGGTGTTCCAAAGCACATGGATCCCTTCACTCATTCCCTCAGCTTCCGAGCATGCCATTTTATCAAAGTTCAAGGAGATTCTAAGTACTTTTGCAATAGCAGTAGAAAGTTTTAACTCAGTGATTACCATGACTTTCGGTTCATATTGAGTAATCAGGTCTCTAAGAGCTCTCTTCCTCCCTTTAGAGTTTGCTCTACGAGCATTCTAGGTTAGCAGCTTGAAAGGCTTAGTAGCCATGGAGGTAGAAAGGGTATCTTCCAATTCCAAACTCATCATGGAAATAAGGATGTTGTAATAGGTGTCACTCGAGAAGTCTGGATGTTTCCTTTCAACATTTGGCCTCCATTCGAACGGTTTGAATAGTGTTCTAAACATAATGATATGCATTTCCCATAATGTTAGGACCCCCGGCTATTGATAATCCTCCTTTAGATTCACTACAAAAGGTACCTTTTGGATGTTTGGTAGGAAGAATAGACACGTCATGACCCTCTCTAGTATAACCTTGCACGTCTACTCCATCGTATCCAAAATCATGTTCCCTATTAGCTCTTATTGGAATAGGGGCATTTTCACAATAACACTCCCTCCATTGTTGTGAGTAAAAGCCCTTTGCCTTGCATGTAGAGTTGCACCTCTTGAGTTAATGGCCGAAAGATGATTTTTGGGATCCTTGACTTTTTTTAAATTACCTCCGTCATGATGATGGTTTGGACTTTTGCTACAATTCGTCTTAAAAACAAATCCATCTAGATTTGCCACAGTTGCATATCTGAATGCATCATTGGTTCGTATGAACTGTTATGTAGGACTTGCAAATGAATGTCCACCTTTAGCGTTGGCGCCATTCTTTTAGGTAGATTGCTTGAATTCGAGTAAACTTTTTTTTGAGAATTCAAAGGGTTACGAGGCTCAAGGAGATTTTCTTTGTTTTAGAAACCAAAGTTCTTAATTTGAGAGGAATTCATGTTTTCAAGCATCATTAGGATGTTATGTCTTGTCAAGAAATCGAGCAGGCGTATCTTTTCAATCAGAAGGGCACTATTCTTGTTCGCATTGATATTGGAGTCAATTGTCTTTCTTGATCCATGGTTCCCAATGCCTTTAATGTCATGGGATGCGTTGTTCTGTTCTGCTTTTTGTTTCTTTTTTGAATTGCCTTTCTTAGTTGAGACTTTAGTCCATTCCCCATATGGGGAATTAGAAGTCTTTGTAATTTTAGGGATGTCGCCTGCCTTACACATACTTCCTTCTTGTTCACTAAGGTGCTCTAAAGGATTTTCCCCTTCAAGAGCATTATTCTATGGTTGACTCTCTTTTTTACTCTCATTATTAACCATATCTTAAGGAGATACATAATCTCTCAGGGATCCCTCCATTGGTCTGTTTGGGCGATTGGCGTAATTATGGTTAATATAACCACAATATACACAAAGACATAAGAGGCCCTCATACTGGATCTTATAAAGTCTATTATCAATGAAAATGGTGTGTTTCAAAGGGGAATCCATATCAACCTGAGTATAAATTATAGTTAATCTTCCATGTTCTAGTCTTACCGTATAAGAGTTAAAATGGAGAACGGGGCTGATCTTTTTACTAATTCTTTGAATTGCTAGAGGGGAAAAAAATTCAAAGGGTAATCCACAAATCTGAATCTAGAGTATTGTTGCTGAGGAACCTACTGTCTTAAGATGAAAGCCTAGTTCTCACTTTTTAAAAGCAAAATAGTGGCCATTGATGAACCTTAGTCTATTCCTATTAATCCATTGAAAGTTTGACTCATTTTCTATCAAAATTATATAGAATCCCGAGTAAGCATAAATTAGTTTAGAGTCATTTAAGACTTTCCACATTTTATTAAGGAGATCTCAAATAATCTTGTAACCTGGATTGGATCCCATTACTTTTACTATAAGAGCGTTTTGCTATGGGGCATAAAGAATATTTTTCTCAGATCTTGTAAAATTGACATAATAGTGTCTTGAGTTCGCTTTCTCATTCAAATCAACCTTCTCTTCCTGTAATGTAACGTCTTCCTCATCATGGTCCATTGAAGAATTGTTTATTACATTGTTAAGGTATAGTTTTGCATATGCTCCTAGTATGTTGGTAAGGATCGTATTTGTAAACAAGAGTTTTGGTTTACGTCCACCATTATCAAATTGAGGTTTCGAGACCATCTCTAAAGTATTACTTTCTTCATTAATAGCTAGCTGTTTCTTATTCTGGTGAAGCAAATCTCTAACATCGTCTTTCAGGAGGGTTTTACCACTAGGGTTTTTATAGGGGGGAACCATTGTACTTTTACCTTTTATTAATTGTTATATTGTTATTTCTTAATAATATTGTTATTTATATGAGTAATAACTTATAACTAGTAATTACCTATAGTATTTTCAAGAATTGCAATTTTTAAGTCACAGTTACTTCTCTAGCAAAAAAAAAAAAAAACAGAAAGAAAAGGTTATAGTTATTTCCTTCCTTTAAATAACCATAGATGAATTTTTCTTAAATAATGGATTAGGAATCTGTCTAAGTGTCACTTATATTGGAAAAATTACATGAAAGGGTATCAATATTTACAAATTGGTTTAAATAAATAATTAATATTTTAAGAAATTCAAATAAAGGATTATTGTTTTATTAAGTTGTTAAAATACTTGATTGCCATCATGGCATCATTAAATCCGATAATTACCACATTAGTTAATGTTAATGGTATTATAATAATGATTTCTTATTTTAAACATTTACTAAAATATTAGTTTTTTATCAACCTTTTGAAACGTGTAGCCTTTATATAAATTTATTTTAAATGCTGATTCTCTTCGATATAATTTTATCTATTTATATAGTTAGGAGTAAACCGAGTAGATTTGAGAATCGATTTAGCACAGGACCACTCAAAACCGAAACTTCGTTGGTAACCAGCGGAGGGTTTTGCTTTTACACAATTACTTACCCAACATTTCATTGGCTTGTGTGGTGTTTTTCTCATAACGCGAACTGCTAATATCAAAAACACAATGGCGACTTCCGCTGTTGAGAAAACAGAGGAAGAGCTCCGCAAAGAGATCGATGAGCTCCAACGCCAGCAAAGAGAGGTGCCCCCTCTCTCTTTCCGTCTAAACCTTTTTTTCTTTCTATTCCTAATTCCTTCTTCAATCAATTATTTGATACAACAGATAACAGAGAGATTGAGAGACCCTAGAGGCCTTCGTCGTGGAGGATTTTCCAGCACTGGACCCCGGAATGCCGCATCTAATGGAGGACTTCGTCAGCGTGGCTTTGTTCGCCCTGTAAGTTTGTGTCTTTTAACTTTCTTGGTACGAGTTTGTTGGAGATTTAGGGTTATAAGAATGGTGCTTCTATTTATTTATTTTTTTCTTTTTGTTTGTTTGCAGGCAGATAGGACTGAGTCCGAAGATCAGCCTCCTGCCAAACGTCGCCTTTCATCTGCTGTTGTCAAGGTATATGCTTTATGTCTTGTATTTTGATTTTGTGTACTCGAGATATTGCTCTCTTGATCAAGTTATGAATTGCCATTTAGGAGGGTAAACAGTGTCTAGGTATACGTGGTTGTGGGTTGGCGATTTCTGTGCTGATAGTTCCTAAGTTGCTATCCCAAATTAATTGGTCTTTGTATGTAAAATTGCGGTTGACGTTGACATGTAAGCCATAGATGTTTTGGTTTTGTGTCAGTTCCCCCCTTTTTTTTTTTTATCAAAACAAGCTACTCTTCTGTTTCTGTGATGTATGTGCTCCAGATATCATGTTCCATTATGTTCAAGTTGCCAAACATGGTCTTTTATTGAGAGACGTTCCTTTTTGGTTCTTAAAGTTAATGAAATAGCACTAGTCATGAATTTACTAAAGGGGTTTTTATTTTGCATTTGAATGGGATAGATAACTCGATAAGCTTAAGACTCTGCAAATAAAGGAAGGGAAGTAAATATTCTTGCTTTTGGACTTTTTCTTGTTTGTGAAGTGCAATGGAAGAATTTTTCATGGCTTTGTGTCCCATTTTTACCTTCCATCTTAATCTTTAATACTGTATAAATTTGCTTTGATTTCTACTCTTTGAAGATCGAAGATGGGGAGATCATGGATGATCTGGAAGAGACAAGGGATTCTGCTGCTGAAGGTGATGATGTTGGAAACCAAAACAGTAAAAAGGCTGCTGATTCGCACCTGAGCAGTCGGCTGGTGAAGGATGGTAGAAGAAGAGCATCCTTTGATCCTCTGATAACGGAGCATGTTCCTAGGGTTTTGCCAAAGAATGAGGACCCCAGCTTGGTCAACCGAAATAGAAGAATGCTGGGGCAGCTTTTGGGCACGTTAGAGGTATACAAATTGCCTGGTTTTCGGTTTTCTATGTTGATGATGTGATTTAGGCTTTTTTTTTTTTGATTAAATGTGATTTAGCCTGTTAATAACATATATTATATGAAATTGATTGGTTCTGAATTATAGTCGGTGATTGCTCAGCTTTTCCTAAGGCATTCTAGTAATGCTCCAATTTCTTTTTCAAACATGATTCTGCAGATACCTTTTAATGAAACAGTTTGACAGTACATGTAGTGGACTGTAAATGAAACCTCAAAGAATTCCATTACATAATTCTATTCTTTGAGGTTTCATTTATTATCAGTCTATACTGGTTGGTTTACTGAAAGTTGCTTTAGCTCTACTTTTGGTTAAGTTTGAAAATATTGTAGTAAGTGAGAAAGGTTACAATATTGGGAGCATGCGTTCGTCTTTACTAGAACTTCCCCATTCTATAAAAATTGAAAGGATTAGGATATTAAAGGATGCATTTTTTCAGCCTTGTTCATAATTTGAGAACCTGGAAATTCCAGAGGTGTGCCACAGCCTGCACAAATCCTGCTATCCAGTGGAGGTGGTTTAGTGGTATAACGAGTTGTTGAAAATTAGGATATCTCCCTTGATAAGTAGGGCTTTAAAAATTTATTCTTAAGTATGTCTTTCGAAAGGGGGAAAATGCCTAGTAGGGCGGCCTACTGAGTTGGAACGATCATTGGTTTGTTGAAGACCCAAATACAATTCTCCACCAATCCAAATTGCTATTGAACTCGGTGTCACTTGTGGGAGACAAATCATATGATTGCATCTTTCTAATCCAATATTAAGGACTCTTTTTTTTTTTTCTTTCTCTCTCTCTCTATATCTTTTTTTTTTTTGTTGCATGCGGTGGGGGGTGGTTTTTGGGGAGGGGGGGATTGATGAAAGCCTTTCTTTGGAAGGCTCTAAGAAAGTGTTGATCATCCAGAAAGTTCAGCAGGAACCTCCATTTAGTGATCTAAAAAAGAAGTGGTCTATGGACTTTATATTTCATTTTCCTTTTTAGGTTTTCATCTAACAGTTGTAGGATTTTATTGAGACTCCTCCCTATAATTCTTACTGAAGGCAAGATGAAAAGGTGATAATTTCTTGATCATTCCCTAGGATCGCAAGAGCTGGAGTGTTGACTAAGCCATCCTCCAGTTTATCTGAACTCATAAAAAAAGGCTTCTTGATTGGCTGCAGTTTAACATTTAAAAGCATGAATAGTCGAGCCAAAAACAAGTTCTATCCCATTGGAATCTCAAAAGCTATGGCTTTTAAAAAGTTATCCCGAAGGATCCCGATAATTTTCCATATTATCACATCATGAGTTCAGATTGCAAGATTAGAACATCTAAAGTGCTATGACATTTTCCTTTTCGATTGTCATTTCAAGTTCTTTCTTTGGAGCTCTACTGTAGCTTCTGATTATGCTGACTCAAGCAAAATTCAGTCGCAGCAAGCTCCAGAGCAGAGAATCAAACCCTCCAACCCTGCTGACCCCCCAGGAAAAACTCTCTAACCCGTTCCTGTCTCCCAACTTTGAAACACTTTGCCCAACTTCTCTTTGTACTTAAATCAAAATTCCAGTGGCATACTTAACAACATCGAAAGTCTATAGAGTCCCAGTCCTATAGCAGGTAATATCAGAACTCTCTTTCGTCCCTTGTGAGAAATATTACTGCCAGGTCTAATTAATTGGTAAAAGATTCTCTGTTCTACTGTATAAAGATGCTCCATTGTTCTGGTCAATTCCAACTTTAGAGGTTGAATTGGTAGTTAAGAGTCCACTCATGTTTCTTTTCCCCTCATCATGGCATTAGGTAATAATTGCAACCAATCTGCTTGCACCTGAAAGACATGCCTCCTTAATGTGTCTCCTTTTTTTTTTTTTTTTAATTTGGAATCTTTGCATAGATATGCTATTGTCTAACTTCATGTACCCATATAAATGATATGAGGTGGAAAATCAGACTTCTGCTCTTGAAGGTTGCATGAGTAGTTTATTTATTTATTGTGGAGTTTTATTTGTCTGTGAAATTTGGTCTTGTCACATTTATTTGCATTACTTTCCATAATGCAGTCTTATGAGATTGAATTGAAACCATGTATTAGCTACTTGTGGATATTTGTTGGTGGATGAAAAAATTCTCATATCAGCTATTTGATAAAAAAACTGAGCTAACTCAGAGCCTCTCCCCATTCTGTCTTGCATATATGTTTATGTATGTATGTGTACCTGTGTGCATCTGCATGTTAATCTGTTTTTCTGAAATACTGGCATGTTTAAAAAAAAAAAAAGCCATAATTTTGTGATAATAATCTGGCTGCAACTTTGAGATAGCTGCCTCTACCTGCTTTTTGCATTTGCTGCATTTACCCTAGCCAAGGGGTAAGAAATCACTTTTGAATTTTGTGTTAATAAGCTCCAAAGAAGGATGGCTCGCTGGGTTTTCTCAATGCTTACATGTTTGAACTTTCAGAAATTCCAGAAAGAGGACATGAAACTTTCAGGAACAGAAGCATTTATGCGAAGGTCCAATACTTTACAAAGAGTAAGTACTGTGGACTCACCATTATTGCCTTACTGTAACTTGTATGTTTATATATCAACCACAAGTTTTTGAGCTTGTAATAGTTGTTGGGAGTATAAAAATTCACGTCTTTACTGCGATGTTCTGTCTGTCTTGAACATATATCTGAAATGTCTTTTTGAGTTATGTTGCCCTACCCACCACCCCCCCTTGCCCCCTTCTCCTTCCCTCTGCTTTACAGGAGGATGTATAGTTTGTTAGGCTCTTCATAAATAGTTTGTGACATTGCTGAAGCAATTTATACATCTAATTTACAGTCTTTTCATTTAATTTATGTTGTAAGTAGTCTGACTTGCTACCTTCAAACACATGAAACACTCCACAAGACACATACAATAGTTGAGTGTATCTTGGGTCTTAAAAGAAGAAAATATTTTGTTCGTTTTTTCTATGGAATCCAATGGATATCAATGTCTTTTTCTAATCACTGGTCAAGCAATTCATCATTTGATTTTTTTCTTTTGGATTTTATGGAGTCTTCTTGATTATAACTATTGGGCATTGTACCTTGCTCGGTAGATTTTTAAGCTTAAAATCTCTGATTTTTTGCAGGCTGAACAAAGGGCACGTGAAGAAAGTGAAAAGCTGAGGCAACAAGAGCGTGAACAAATTGCAGAGAAGAGAAGGCAGGATCTGGTTTGTTTGTCCAACCATTTTTTTCCCTTGAGGCTAGCTGGTATTGCATAATTCTTTTTATATATATTTATGAAGGATGCTCATGTTGTGCTTTGCATTAGACTCTACGGGCTCGTATTGCTGCAAAGGCAGAAGAAAAGAAGTTGGAACTGCTGTTTTTGCGCTGGAGTGAGCACCATAGAAGACTTTCCAATTTTATAAGGTACTTTACTGGTCTGAGTTGGTACCTTTTTTTGCTATCTGACTAAAATGGCTTCTCTGTCACATCCTTAATCTTCATTGCTGTTGCAAATTTTGCAATTACTTGACATTATGTTGACCTACTGCAGGTTATTTTTACTTTTGGTCCAAAAGTCTCCATATTCACAGTTTTATTGAGACAAAGATAAGTTTCCATTCATGTGAATAATAGTGAAGATTCAAGTTGATGCTGAATTACCCTGCTTTTAATAGGTAGAATTATGCTAGGTTTTGTTAATGTTTCTCTGCTTGATTTTGAATTTTTAGCCTTGTATCTAATCCAGGACAAAAACAAAGCCCCCAATATATTATCTACCCATGAAACCATTGGAGGAAGATGCTGCCTCCATTGAGCTATGCAAGGAAGAAGTAAGTCAAAGCTGATATGACCTGAGAAATTTATGCTCATATTGATATCATGTTGAGACTATCAACTGCAGAGTAATCTGTAGCTATTATCAAATAACAACTTGATCTTTCCTACTCCACCCCCCTCATTGAATTTTGGGAGTTTTTAAGACATCCTGTTGATATGAGGCCAATTTCTGGATTCGTGATGAAAGTCAGACAATGTGAATGCTAAAATAGACACAGCTAATGTTCCCTGGTTTTTATGTTAGACTAATGCTAGGTTTTCTGGTGCAAAACAGATATTTCAAGACTGGAAGACTGCCAGGAGACAGGAGCTATCAGACTATCAGAAACAAATTGGAGAGCAGTATATTGCAAATGTTGAGAAGCAGTTAGAGAGGTGGCAAAATGCTAGGAATGCCAGTAAAGGAAATGAGGGGCTCTTGAACCTGCAAGAAACCATGGACAAAGAATTGGATACACACAGACTCGAGCATGGACCCAAGAAAAGAAAGATTCCTGGTGGAGGCAATAATGATGATGAAGATGTTGAAGATATCAATGCAGCGGAGGATGACATGATGGACGATGTGCTTGAAGTTGATGAAAACAATCGGAGAGCTGAGGAAGTAATAAAGACAGAGGCAGCAGATAATTCTCGCCCACCGCCCAGCACTAATTAGTTACTAGTGTGTGTCTAAATATATTATTTGAAAGCAGATGCCCCAAAGTCTCCTCTTCAATATGTTTTCTAGCCTCTATGTTTTGTTTTTAATTTGATCTGAGATTTATTAGGAGCGAGTCCCGGTGAAGATATGATGGTGTGTTTAGAGTAATATAGGAAAAACATGCTGGGGGATTGGGACGTGTATGACATTTTCTTATTTAGTAGTCTGTAGCGTCATGGATCAAAGTAACCTTAGGTCTTGTTTTGGTTAATTAAGAATGAAATCCCAATAATCTAGGAATGTGATTTCAGCGTTTAGCAATTAAGAAAAAGGGTTATGGATAAGCAGTGTTGTAAGGTGAAGGGTTGAATGGAGATCGAATCAGAGTCCATAAAAATAAGGTAAATTATGCTTTGGTACCTGTGTTTTATTTTTAAGTGACTTGGTCCCTTATTTAACAGTGAAAAACGAACGTCTGTTAGAAAGATCATAAGTTTTAAAAAAATGTAAGGATCAAATGCGATATTTCTTTTCTCCAGACTAAACCAAAACCTGTAATCAGCTCTTTGCTCCTGATCGAAAACCTGACTGCATGATGGTGATCATGATGGTTACTGTGGTGACGTTTGTAGTGTTGATTGGTTGTTCATCCAACCTTCTTTTATAGGTAACAATACAAAAAATTATTTATGATATTTTATTAGGCATTGGCTTTTCTTTTCATGGTATATTAATAGCGTTTCGTGGCAGAGATTGTTTCCACCGAGGACAAGGTAATAGATTGCTTGTTCCCCAGTTTCACTTGATTTTAGGCCTTTTTGGCCATATTCCATAGCTTCGTATAATCCCATTCCCATTTGCAGGATCTTCCACCACAATATGCAACATGTGCTTTTATATTTATCTTTATAATTCTTTCTTTTGCGTAATACAAAGCACATTACTGGGCACATCGTAAATGATAGTGTAACTCGAGAAATTCTATTTGCACATGCAAGATCTCCAGGATACCACCCACTTTTAGCTATCTGCTTTAATATTTTGTCCAATGAAAACTTACAAAAGCAACTTATTTGTTATGGTTAGTAAGACTTTACAACTAAATAATTTTATCACAATTCATGCACTAGTGTTTCAATAAAATGTGTAATGAAACATTTTTTCATGATACTAATAATTTTTGTTATATGCTGTAGGACTAAGCTACAGTTATTTCAATTCCCGTGAATTTGCATATCCACTATGGCTAGTCTATCGAAGTAAGAAATAATGTAGACCTCGATTTGATAAGTTTTGTTTTGTTTTTTCTTTTCTTTTTGTTTTTATTTTGAGACTCGGAGGATCATTGAGGATATAGGATAAGCAACGATACATTTATCTACTATTTAGTCCCTAGATAGTCATTAGATAGTCGCTTAGGCCCATCGAAAATGACATTGATGTTGCATCCATGTTAGAGTTATACCATTCCTTAGGGGCATGCATTGCGACCCTATACATTGATATCCACCCATTGGTTTTATATACTATTAGGCCTCAGGGTATGAATATTAGGGAAAACCTTTTAGATGGGATTGTGAATCGGGAGTTGAATCAAACTATGAGTAAGGGTGTGAATCATGTGTTGAATGAGTGTATTGATATGGAGAAGGATGTGGGGAACGATGGCATTATTGACAATATTAGTAGAGATATTTTTCATAATCGTATTGAGTATCCAAGTGATGATGGTATTGAAGAAGACTTTGAAATTGTGGCTCTATATTGTTTGCAAGATGGTAGGGTTTATCCAAGTGGTAATATAATTGAAGTTGAGAGCTTAGAGTACATTGGGAATGATTAGGACGGATCTCCTCTTGGTGATAATTTGTAAAGCTTAGTTGCTTCTAAGGAGGAGGACGAACTTGATAGATATGTTGTATATAGTGCTGATATAGAAGGCAAGGAGCCTCACTTGATGTTAGGGATGGAATTTCCCAATGCGAAGATGTTTAGAGATTATCTTAAGGCCTTCATTGCTAAGAAGGGCATTGACTATCGATATGTCTTGAATAAGAAACACAAAGTTTCCATGTATTGCATTAACTGGTGTGGTTGACGAGTTTATGCTTAAAAAAATTAGCGATGACTGGATATTCCAAGTTAAAACATTTAATCTCAAATACAGTTGTCCTTAGAGTTTTAAGAATGCACATATTAATGGGAACTTCATTGCACAAAAGTGTTTACAAGAATTTCGTGATAATGGTCCAAATTGGGGAGTAACTACAATTCAAAAACATATTATGAGAGAAATTACTGTAGAAATAGGCATTGATATGACACATTGAGCTAAGAAAAAGGCTTAAGTGATGCTGCAAGGAGATGAAGCTTTGATGATAGTAGAATTTTGTCCTCCCTAATCATAGCTTGACACATTGCCTATCGAGCTATCTTACTTTGTTAAGGTTGGCAATGCAACCTGATTTGATGACCAAAGAGACCTTAGGCTTAGGCAACCTAATGGGCTAGAAAGGTTAGGCTTGTCCCATTCAATTACTTTGAATTTAAACAAGGGTGTGAATAGTTTAGCATTCGCCTAGCTTAATTACATAACTATTATAGGTGAAGGGATTCGACTAGATCGGTCACATGCGAGTATTGCTTTAAACATAGTCACGGAGTAGTGATGTGGAGATGACACTTGATAGGATGATTGGAGAGAGAGTAGCAGAGAGGAGGAACAGGCAATCCTAGAGTCTTAAATGCAATAGTGACAGATAAGGGAGTCTAGGGGACTCAGGACATCAACCTTGCAGTTCTTGAGCAAACCAAGATTATTTTTTTGCTTGAATGTTATATGATCTTAGAGAACAGAGGTTTTACAGTGGAATACCGTTTCTCTGATTTTTAGAGCTATATCAAATGAGGAGGAATAATTGAGTATTTATAGGTTATTGGCTTGATGACATTCGTTGGATTGTCTTGACGATTGACCGACGAGATGGAGTTTTACTCATTCTATAATTATCTAGAATGAGTTTGTAAAGGCTTAAGGCTAATAGCCTTTCTTATGGTGCATTAGCCTGCCTAGGAAAGGTTGGACGCAGATGGATTGGTTCAACGATCCCTGTTTTGAGCCCATTAAGCCAAATTCCTCTAAATTATCCCAATTATAAACTAGACTCTCTAGGCCCTGTTACCTAGCCCAAAGAGTTAAGCTAGATAAATATTAGGTTTGACCCAATATAATAACATAATAAATTTTCAGTCCTCTATATTTTGCCTTTTACTAAAATTCTTAGATGGTGTGGGCATCAATTTTTTACTTTGAATAGTTAAGTCGCTACTTGGCACATGTACATTGTTAAGAGTCTTACTGTTACCAAGTATGCTCACATAACCGAAGACTTCATTGAGTTTAGTGCTACCACTGTAAATTTACTTATTATATAGCCTAGTGCACAAGCTTGTGGCACCATTTGACTGCGTGTATCGCTTTTTGGCATGTTGGAGAGATGTTGCCCCCACATCAACACTAATAAATAAATCTTCATTACTAGACAATTTTTCATGAGTCAACTTTGCTTCAATGTGTATATTATCTGTCTCATTGGGTTGATTGCCATATTATAATGCTATATTAATTTTTTTTATTACCTCTTTTTTTTTTTAAGTAACTTAGCTATCCTAATCTCTTCTCTTGCAATTTCAAGAATCCAAAGTCTTTAACCATTAAATAATGTTTGCACCATGTAGCGAAGATATGACATGTTTGGATCCTAATACTTTCTCTTTCCTTGTGTAAATATCAGCCAAAAGAATCTACTCCAAATCTTCTTATACTTCTCTTGTATTCTTTAATAATCATCTATGTCCTTTTTTCAAAATCAAACTTTACACCATTCCATTCGATCAAATCTACTATATCTTTTATGTAAATCTTCGATCTTTAAGCTTTTTCTCTAATTGCACTAGTTAGCTATAAATATTTGTATGTGTCCTTGATTTTCTTCATTTCTCCTTATGCTTATCATATCAAAATAGATTTTCTCAAATCCCTTTTTTTTTTCTTTATTATTATTTAAAATATTGTAACAAATAATATCGCTTCAAATTTTGTATTCTTTAAATATTGCCTTTCCCAGAAAATTTCACTTATAATATTTTCTCTTTCCAAAAAAATATGATCAAATCAATATTATATCACATTTTAGATACCAACATATCTTCCAATTCTGTTAACTTCCAAGATTAAGTCATCTCCATATTCTTTGTTGCATGCTTGTACTTACTATATATATACACACAATAATTGCTAATTTTTTTCTTTGTATTCCATACTCGCATTGTTCGAACTTTAATCTTCTACTCATAAGTTCGAATGGATTAATGCTTGAGTTGCGATACTTCTTCGGAGGAAGCACTGAGTAGTTTCAATACTCATCAAGCGGCATCCAGTGATCGTGACTTCATCGAACTGCCGTGTAAGTACTTTTTTAGGTACTGTTCCTACTAAATTCTATTATATTTGATGCTTTATATTTCTTTTTTTTTTCTCCCCTCTCATTTTGAAGAGATGATGGTCTTTTTTAGCTCCCACTCAACTAGTTTCTTTTGATATTGAGAACAAGCCAAATACCCTAAGAAGGTATTTAAGCGATCCCTCTAGATGCCCCTTAGATCATAATAATCTAAGAAGCTTTATGTTTATGACAACCCTCCAGGTGGCTCCTTAAATTACAAAGTCTAAGTAGCCTTAAAATGCTATAAGCTCAATGACTTACGAGAATGTCAATTACAATGACTTTTGTTGTTTCTGCTAAGTGAAGGTAATAATACCTTCTTTAGCTCTTTTTTTAGGGGATCAATTACAAATACCTTCTTGAAAGGGATTGCTTGAAAGGGATTCTTAGACAATGAATGCAAAAGCTCTTACTTGCAACGATAATATTTAAGCGATCCCTTTCAAGAAGGTATCCAATCATGCTAAAGCAACAATAATAGCATTCATTGTCTGAGATTGATAATTCTCTTTCATTAGTCGAGAGGATATTTGTAAATCCCTAGAATTTCCGACCTAAATACTAGATTAGATTCAAGTGTATTAGACAACCCTAATAAGATAAGATAAAAATTTCATTAAACTGTGAGTTGAAATATATTATGAGTAATAAAAGCTTAAGAATATTGATTGAAACTTAGATCGCGTACAAAACTTAAATTGTGTACAAAACCAATAAACGCTATATGCGCGTAAATATCTAAAATTGAACTTGAACTTAATAAAATTCCAAAAATTATGACTTTAAGTTTATAAAATGAATAAACTTACCCCAATAGTAATAAAACCTTAAACAATTACAATTATTAACTAATATGGGTAATCGTGTAAAATTATTAATGAATACGTTAAGATAACTCTTAAATATTATAAATGTAACGGGTAACAATATAATTAATAAATTTTATAAAATTTTAATATTATTTCATAATTACTAAATTTATAATTTTTATGATTAGAAAAGTCTAATTTTTTTCTATTATTATTTTCCTTTTTCCTCCTTTTCTTTTTCCTTCCCTAATTTTTCCTTCCTAGTCACGTTGAAGCTTCCAGAGTGTGCGGCAGCCCTGTGTGAATTTGTATTCCTCCACATGTTAAATACAATGATGAGTATTGGATAAGCCCATCAAATCACCATTTGATGCCTTCCTTATCTCTTTTTTTTTTTTTTTTTTTTTCCTTTCATTTAGATTGCATTGTGTTTTGTTTTCCTGGCCGGTCACAACTTCCTGGCTTTGTCTTTTCTTTTTCTCTCCAAACCAACTTTCAAAAGACAAATAAACTCCACCGAAAATCCTTCTCCTTTTCCCCCTTTTATCTAATTTTTTTCCTTAAGATTTTACTTATTTCCTCACAAGCATAGGAAGAAGAGGAGGCTTTCCAATTTAGTACACATCAAATTATTAAGGGAATAGATAGGTAGTATGTATATTTTATTTATTTTATAATAATTATTTATAAATACTCTTTTACATAGATAGGATCTCATATGTATGATAAGAGTAGATAGTGAAATTATATGTATTTAATTATTTTTGTAAAGAAAGAGTATATGTACATGTGCATATATGTATAAATTACTATGTGTATATGTATATTATAATTGATTGAACAATATTTGGCACAAAAAGGAGTTGTGTGTATGTATAGATATACACGTACATATAGATATTATTTTCTTGATAAATATATATATATATATATATAATACGTAACCGTGTATATGTGTGTGTGTGTGTATGTTATATTAAATATTTTTATCATATGGATATCCATATAAGTAGGAAACCACAAATATATATATGTGTATGTATAAAGTACGAAAACACAAGTATAAAATAAGTATATGTATCGTATAGGTATATACATATATAGGCGTATAGCACTTGCAGTATATTTAGTGTTATACTATTAAATTACATAAGAGTATATGCATAACTAAGTGGGGAAAATTAAGTACAAATATATATATATACGTATAAAAATACGTATGCTAATAGTATATTATATGTAAGTATGTGAGTATGCATAAATAATATATATGCAAAATACCATAATATTAAATTAATAGATAAAGTAAGATATAAATATATTTGTATCTATGCTGTGAGATTAAAGGAATGAAAAACAATTAATTTGGAAAATTTAATAAAATATAGTAATAAATATAATTATATAAATATTAAGTAAACTACAAAATAGAAAAAATATGAAAAACTCATGAGAAGGACACGTGGCACCTCCTCATGCCATGTCAGCATTTAATGGAATTTAGTAAAATCCGTCATAATAATAATAATAAAATAATTACTTATTTGGAAAAGTAATAAAATAGTAAAAAAAATGAATTAAATAGGTACTACATCTTAAAAAAAAAAATAAAGTGTAATAAAAGAGACTTAAAAATAGAAAAAAATACAAAATATAAAAACTTAAGTATTTATTAAATCATTAATATGCAAAAAGAACTTGAAATAACAATTTATATATAATTAAGCTAAAATAATAAAATTTGTAATATTTTTGCATTATGATGAAAAATACAGGTTACAATGTTCAAAACGGAACTCGCTGTATAAGCGTATGTTTGAAAATGATGAAAATCAATTATAAATGCATGAACATTGAAAATAAGACAAACGTTACATGCTATTAACAAAAGAGTTCAATTGGAGGAAAACTAATTGAAAACCTAAGTAGATTTAGATAAGCAATTACCTAGGATAATTAGTTCACTTAGTTACTTATCATTGTTTCCATTTTCTAATAATTAGGTGATCTTGACTTGGGTTTGGATCTTTTTGAGGATTACTACTATGCTTAAGAAATGTCATGGCCAAGTGAGTAATCTCTATGAATCCATGCTTGTTTGTATGTATAGTTAGCAAATCTAAATAATATGGTGAATTGGATATTGTGTGGGGTTGGGAATATGCATGTGAATGATATTATTTGTTGAATTGTGAATTTACTTTAAATATTGATAACGAGTTGGTTGTGCATAGTAGATTTGATAGGAATTGTATTGGTTGTAATATTAAATGGTCACATCATAATTGAACTTAATTATATTTAACTTATTAAGTAAATTAGAACATGCATTGCATAAATCAATTCCGATCGTCATATTATATGGAGGTAAGGAAAGGTCATATAGGGGTTGTTAATTTATGAATATAATGGTTTAGTATGGTGTACACATACAATATGACCTTACCCTAGCCTGCGGAAATACTAGGCTTTGGAGGTACCGATTGCTTAACTAAAGGTTGAGTCTAGAAGCCTCCATTTAAGGATGAATGTGGACTGTAGGGGTCTACTCATAATTATACTTAGAACTTAGTTTTGATTAACACAAAAAGATTGATTTATTTGAATACGAAACTTGGAGTTTTGTAGTAAAATAAGTTCTAGTATAATACCTGGATTTGACTAGTGTCATGTATATTCTAACCCTGACTTCAAAGGGCGTTAAATTTGAGTTGCATATAGTACCGATTTAATTATATGTATTTGATTGACATACTGCTTATGCATGCATTCATATGTTCGAATTTAACATATTTATAACTTGCTTGCTAGTGTGGTTGAGAGATTCACATACTAAGTTGTTAGCTTATACTATCGTAGACTTTTGATGTAGGGATATCTTTTTGTATATGCTAGCCATAGGATACTAGAGGTGGGTACTGGATTTTGGGTAAAGTATGAGCTAGAGTGGTTCTTGAGAGGATATATGTAGGCTTTTATGTGTACTTTTATTTTTTTCTCGTTACAGTTACTGTGCTTCTGACTTGAATTACTGCAACTCTTGTTTAATATATGTATATTACAAATTAAATATCATCTGAATGTACTTATGTTATGATATCATTTTATCTTATTACTCTTGGGAAGCTAGTGGTAGTAGTAGTCCTGTATATCATATAAAGGATTTACGATTAGAAGGGAAACCAATCTATAGTCTTTTATATGATATATGGCGTTTGTCATGACTAGGTTGCTTTCGGATAGTGACAATATTTCCCACTACTCAGCTACTTAGAATTGTCTTACTTAGCTATGACAAGTTGTAATGTGCCTGGGAGGCAATGCTCTTACCAATCAACAAGCTTGTCTTTTCATCGCGCGCTTAGGAGCCATGCTCTTACCAATCAACAATGATGTTTGGTTAAGTGTAGCTTAACTACTGAAGTAACTTTTTAGTAAACGCAATTGAAGACATCTTACGCTTTAAAGCAACAGTGATGTAAGAAGTAGATGTTAAGGCATTGCTTGGTCTTGAGACATGGAAGCCAATATATCAGGGCATTGCTTGGGCTTGAGGGGTAGAAGCCAAGATGCTAAGGCATTACCTAAGCTTGAGGCATTGCAAGCTCAGATGTTAGGGTATTGCTTGGGCTTGAGGGGTAGAAGCCAATATGCGAGGGCATTACCTAGGCTTGAGGCATTGCAAGACAAGATGCTAGGGCATTTCTTGGGGTTGAAACTTAAGAGTTGAGTTGGTGTGGCATTAGTGATATGGGAGTTTCAGCTTTGGTACTCCTATAGAGGACTTAACTCGTATTTCCTTCAGATAAATGTCTAGGTGTTCCTTTGTTGTAAAGGAAGTCCTTGGAGAAGAGGCCGTAAACGTAAGTAGTGGAGTAGGAGCAGCATTGGCATATGAAGGAATCTACTTAAGGTTAGGTTGGTAGGATTGGATGGAGGACCGGGTACACGTAAGGATGAAGAGCCACTTAACTAGACTCTTACATTCCCTATTGCAGGTACTAGATTTTGTCTGAGCTGCAACTTGCAGTAAGGGGGTTCATTTATGCCCTCCTTAGGGTATATCTTCTTTAGTAGTGAGAGGGTAAGTTGGTTGAGTAAAGGCAGGACAGCACCTATTTGTGCAACAACAATAGAGTCTAGTGAAGCTACTTTAAGTTGTATAGCAATAGAGGCAGCCAACCCTATCATAAGTGAAGTAAACATAACCATGAAATGATCTAAGGCTTTTGTTTCTTCTTAAATAGCCTAAATCACCTCCATAATGCCTTGAAGTGGTGGAGATGGATCTTACTCAACTTGTTTAACATTGATATTTTGCTCTTGGGAGGTAGCTTCACTTGTAACATCATTCTCCTCTTAGGAGGTGTCATATGTCTGATATCACTCTCTATCCCTAGTGGAGTCGCCAAAATGTAGATGAGGGGCTCTGACTGGAGTGGTCCCATGTGAGTCATGTGAGTATTGTGTTACATGTAGCCTCGGAGTAATGATGTGGAGTTGACACTTAGTGGGATTATTAGAGAGAGAATGGTAGAGAGGAAGAACAGGCAATCCTGAAGTCTCAAATACATAAGTGATAGATAAGGGAGCCTAAGGAACCCAAGATGTCAACCTTGCAGTTCTTAAGTAGTTGAGATCATTCCTTTTCCTGATCACTATTTGATCTTAGAGATCAGAGATTTCACAATAGAACACCGTTTCTCTAATCTCTGGAGTTGTATCAAATGTAGAGGAATGGTTAAGTATTTATAGGCTGTTGGGCTTGATGACATCCATTGGATTGTCTTGATGATTGATGGATGAGATGGAGTTTTACTCATTCTAGAATGAGTTTGCAAAGGCCTAAGGCTAATAGCCTTTCTCATGGTGCATGAACTTGCTTAGGAAAAATTGGATGTGGACGAACTAGTGTATTGATCCCCTTTTCGAGCCTACTAAGTCAAATCTCCTCAAATCATCTCAATTATAGACTGGATTCTCTAGGCCTTATTGATTAGCCTAAAGAGTCAAGCTAGATAAATATTGGGTTTGGCTTAATATAATAATATAATAAATTTTCAGCCTTCTACAACTACCAACTCCCCTTATCTTTTGGCATGTGACTAAATTGAAAATTTACCACGTAGCCTAGAGCAGATAAACTACCTGTCACTATGGTTATTGGAAAAATGCCTATAAATAAGGAGACGCCAATACTATAAGAACTCTCTACTCTATCTAAGAAGTCACTTACCTTTTCTTTTAGCTTCACTTAACTACTTTGACTTAGGCATGGGAGTAGCTATGTTGAACTAACCATGACATCCCCTTTAGCTTAACTCTTTTCTCTCTTTCAAGAATTAACCCACAACACTACTTTCAACCATCAACATTTTGGCACCGTTTGTTTTAAACCTTTCTATTTATGGCTAAGATATGCTTAACCAAAAGTACGGGTGTTGGTAAATCTCTCCAGCATTTTCAGGGGGAGATAGGTACCTTGATGAAGATCACTTAGCTAGATTAGAGAAACTTTGTGCTGATTTAGCTAAGGAAAACGAAGAATTTTCTAAGAAGAATGATAAAATCTTGAATCTCATTTGGAAAAATAGTTTACCTAATCAAAATCAAGAGCACGAAGACAATAGTGTTGAAGACTCTGGTAATTCAATCCACTTACCTAAATTGCCAAGAAAGCAGGTTGGAGTTACTTGAGGGACTATGACCCATAAGACTACGACCCTTGCACTTAAAAGAATGGATAAAGGAAAATAACTACAGTAGGCGCACCATGCTAGACCATTGCATGCTAGTGCTCTTGCTATGACCAATTGTCAATTCAAGATTAAGAAAAGTCCTTTTGTTTTTGAAATTTTGGAGGAAGTAATATCATGGCTTGTTAAATTGCCGCAATTCGAGATGTATGATGGAATAAAGGACCTAGTAGACCATCTTGATTATCATCATACTCTTGCCAAGTTACATGGCTTGAGTGATGCTATGGCTTGTCAAGAATTTCCTTGCACTTTATGAAATGTCGCAAGTGCGTGGTTCAAATACTTGAAATCGAATACTATCACATGTTTTGAAGATTTGACAGAAATGTTCTTGCAACACTTCCTTATAAGTAAACTTTTAGTTAAGGACTCCTCCGTCCTTAACACAATTAAGTAGAGATTTGATGAATCCATAGGAGATTACTTGGCTCGGTTTATGGTCGCGATGATTCAGATTTTAGAATTAAACTTGAGTGTTTCCTTGAATGTAGTGATTAATGGAGTGAAGCCACATAGGGATTTCTTCAAATCCCTGGCTAAAAATAAGTAAAAAACGTTTGCAGAGTTTAAGGCCAAAACCACCTCTTACATTAGACAATAGGATAATATAAGATCTTAACATGAGGATGATCAAAGCACGGGCAATTGGAAAAATGATAAGAACAAGAAAAGTGTGAAGGATAGACTTAGTGGACATAATGACTAGTTTTCAGAAGGTAGTGGTGGTGAAAGGAAGATGCATCATATTTTGACCTATTCTGCTCAAACTCCCCTCAACTGTCTAATATTTGACGTATTGATGGAAGTGTAGAATCAGAAGGTGTTGCAATGGCTTGAGTGTATGAGGGAAAATCCATTGTGTAGGAATTCAAATAAAGATTGTGATTTCCATTGTGACAGAGGCCATAACACCAACATATGCATACAACTTAAGAATGTTATTGAGGATGCAATCTAAAGTGGTTATTTGACCAAGTTGTTAGCTCACGATATCAAGAATATTGAAGAAATAACCTAAAGAAATAGAGATGAACAAGATCATGATGATTAGCCTCTTCAGGCCAAAAAGGAGGTAATAATAACAGGGCCCCAAATGGCATTATAACACCATTGTTGGTGGGCCCTCCTATTTAGGCTGATCTTGCTCCTCGAGCTTGACTAACATTGTACATTATGTTTGTAACATGCAGGGTAAGAAGGTAAAGGTCGACAATTTCATCTCTTTCACAAAAAAGGATTTCAAAGGCATACAAAGGCCTCACGATGATGCATTGGTAATCAGTGTGAGGATTGCCAACTTCGAGTCAAGAAAATCTTAGTCGGCACTAGAAATTCAATAGATATCATATTTCAGCATGCCTTTGATCAAATGAAGCCAAAGATATAAGCACAATTGAGATCTTATGATTATGATTTGTATCTTTTAAAATCCAACTTGTATGAGTTACTGGAGTGATCTCTCCTCCAATCTAGATTCTAGATGATGAGAATGTGGTGAAAGACATAGTAGATTTCTTCATTGTCAAATGCTAGTCGTCTTACAATATGATAATGGGTCGACCATGCCAGCACTTATTTGGCATGGTCCCGTTAATGACACATCTAAGGCAAAATTCCTTACTTCTACTAGAGTTGGAGTGTGCATGGGAGATCAGTAGTTGGCTAAGTCGCTATATTTAAGGGTGCTCAAGGAAGAGGAAGTTTTCTATATTAAGGCAAATTCAAAGAGGAAGCCTGGCAGTTTAGAGAATGTCGAAGAAGAGGTCGAGGAAATTCAACTTGGTGACAACCTAGATAAAACAACTAAGATAGGGAAGCCATTGTCGATGAAGATCTTAATCGAAATCAAGTTTCTTTAGGATAACACTAATGTTTTTACATTGACTCCCTCGGAAATTCCTAGCATCCCAAGAGAAGTTATGACACACAAATTGTAGATTTGTCCTAATGCAAAGGTTATTCAACAGAAGAAGAGGCATTTCACCCTTAAGAGGTAGGTGGCAATCGAAGAAGTTAAAAGCTATTGAAGGTGAGGTTTATAAGGGAAGAGCCTTATCCAACATGGCTGGCCAATTGTATGCTGGTCAAGAAGTCGAATGGCAAGTGGTATATGTGCATAGACTTCACCGACTTGAATAAGGCTTGCCTTAAGGATTATTTTCCCTTGCTGAGGATTGATTAGATGGTTGATTCAACTGCTAGACATGTCTTACTTTCTTTTATAGATGCATTTTCTAGTTATAATAAGATGAGAATGGAAAAGAAAGATGAGGTATACACATCATTTGTTACAAACTTTAAAACATATTGCTGTATGATCATGCCCTTTAGGCTAAAAAATGTTGGTGCAACGCATTAGAGACTTGTAAAAAGAATGTTCAAGCCTTGAATCCATCGTAATGTCGAGGTGTACATTGATGATATGATAATCAAGAGCAAAGAAAAAGGCCAGCACCTTGCCAACCTACATGAGACATTTGATACATTGAAGAGGTACAACATGAAGTTGAATTTGTAGAAATGTGTCTTTGAGGCTACTTTAGGCAAATTCTTAGGGTATATGGTAACCCAATAGGGCATTGAAGCAAACATGAGAAAGATCAATGCGATAAGGAATATGAAGACCTTAAGTACAATTAAGGAAGTTCAGAAGTTAACAGGTTGGATTGTTGCCTTGAACAGATTCGTTCCAAAGAGTGCGAATAAAAGTGTAGAGTTTTTCAAGACCTTGAAGAGCCTTAGAGAGTTGAGATGGATTGATGAATGCAAAGCTACATTCAAAGAATTGAAGGATTTTTTGTCGTCTCAACTGATCCTTTTGAAGCCTACTCCTGAGGAAGAATTATTTTTATATTTATCTATTAGTAACCGAGCTCTTTCCTTCGTCCTTATTCGTATAGAAGGAAAAAAGTATAGACTGATTTATTATGTGAGCCATCTCTTGCAAGGCCCAAAGCAAAGGTACACCAAAATGGAAAAATTTGTCTTAACCATAATGATTTCAGTAAGGAAGCTAAAGCCATACTTTGAAGCTCATCAGATCATTCTTATTGATTAACCATTATGATAAGCCTTGCAATGACTTGATACCTCGGGTAGAATGGTGAAGTATGCCTTTGAGTTAAGTTCCTATGGTATGTAATATAGACATAGAATGACACTCAAGACATAAGTTTTGGTTGATCTTGTGGCCAAATTTACTTGAGAAGATGATAGTGTTGAGATGGTTGGGAAACCTGTTGGAACCTGTACGTAGATGGCTCCTCCATAAAAGAAGGAAGTGGAGTAAGACTTGTCTTACAAGGGCCACATAATGTGAAAATACAATATGCATTGAAGTTTGGATTCCGAGTAAGTGATAATGAAGTTAAGTATGAAGCTCTAATTGCTATACTAAACTTAGCAAAGGAACTTGGAGCCAAGAAAATTGAGGCCTCTTCAGACTCACAATTGATTGTGAACCAAGTAAATGGAGATTATGTGGTGAAAGATGAGGTAATGAGCAAGTACTTAGTTGTTGTGCGGACGCTCTTGGAGGAATTTTAGTCCTTTATAATTGTGAAGATTCCTAGAGCTCGAAATATTGCAACCGAAAAATTGTCAAAATTGGCTGGTACGTCGCTTGTTGATTTAAATGACAAAACTCTTCATTGAATATTGGTTGAGCAAGAGTTTGGAAATGACTAAACAGTATTATGGGGTGCAGCCTTACCTGAGAGAGAAATCATGGATGGACCTGATAATTGGGTATTTGAGAGATGGGGTCTTGCCTATAGACGAGAAGGAAGCTTAGAGGCTTGCATACCAGGTTACGAACTATACCTCGATTGAACACAACTTATATAAATGCAGCTTTGCACAACTTATCTCTATTGCATGCATTAAAGGACATGCAACAAGTTCTTTTTTATTTACATATAAAGGTGTGCAGTAACCATGTGAAGACTTAAACTGTAAACCCTACTTTTAGTGGGCCTAAGACTTGATTAAGAGTACCTTCAGAACGTTCCTAAAGATCAACTAAACTAAAAACTTAAGCTTATATTTAGAAACGAATTAAATTTTTACAATTCAAAAGCCAATTGTCGATAAAACTTGAGCTTGAAGAATTGCGAGCTCAAAAGCTACTTAAAACCCTAAACCTTAAAACCCTAAACCTTATTAACCCTAAATAATTAATCGATAATTTAATTTGAATAATTTCATTCAACTTTAGAAAATTTCACAATCCTACAAAAATCAAATCATAAATCACGAAACAATGTAAGATAAAAATCCTAAAACAATTTTTTATAAGGCTATGCCTGTATCTTTATGCATAAGCCTTACACATAAATAAATAGACCAACCAATCACCTTAGATAACTTATCAATTGAGAGTTGGAATCATTTATCAATTGATAACTTATCAAAATCTAGTGATAAGACAATTTCCTTATCACCTCTTCACTTATACTATATATGGGCAAATTTTCACAAGAATTCATAAGCTTAACTTTAATAAAGGTAACAAGACCACTCCATGGCCTAAAAAGACTTCCAATGGCAGATCTAAAAAGGGGAGAAAGGGGGGCCATGCACTTGTCATTCACTCATCAATCACTTCTTCTTACACATCACTATTCACCCCTTAATGCTTACATTATCAAGAGTTGCAATTGTTGACTTTTTGTAAGCTTCAAGACAACACTTTCAAAACATTTAAACAATCCTTCTCTCTCCATTTCCAACCGGCCACACTCTCCATCATTTCCCTCATTTTCAATTTCACTTTCACTTCATCTTTCTCTCTTTTGAAACAAACATAAAAAGGAGAAACAACCTTACCCCACAAAATCCATTTTTCTTCCATTTTGAAGCTTCACTTACAGCATTTTTTCTTGTGTTCTTGTGTTATTTTCTTTCACCATCCAAGACCTTTTAATACCATTAGAATCTTACATAAACCCCATTGCAAAAGACCAAAAGATTCGGGTTTCAAAAGGTGGCTAAAAGGAAGAGGCAAAGTTAAAGGCTTAAGTGGAACCTTAGTGCACAACCACCAAACTTTGCGTTAAGGACGAGTAAGTGTTTCTTGTGATATGTGGATTAGTATTTATGTTAGGAGACTTGGATTTCTTGAAGATATGAGTAAGGTTTGAGTTGTTATAGCACCAAAAATCGTTTTAAGAAACAAACCCTAAAACCCTTACATGAAGTTGAAATATGAGCATGTAAAGTTGGTGTTTTGTATGGACATTTGTTTAATGTTTTGAATGGAAGATTTTAAGTTAAGAAAATCTTGAAATGAGAACTTTAATGGAAGATAAGCATGTTGGACGTGAGGGTTCCATAGTCATTTGGATGTTGATTTTGTTTCCATTAAGTTAAACATGCTCAAATCTAGACTTAAGTTAAGGAAAAATCCATCACATGAAGTTTTATGAAGAAATCAACTTTGTATGACATGAGCTATGATATGGGAGTTGTATTAAGTATAAGATCTTTTATTTCTTTATGTGGAGCATGAGTTAAAGGATCATTTGATGGAAGAAAACTTAAGTTAAGATTTGGACATAAATAGTCTAAGTACATAATCTACCACTTAAACTTGAGGAAATGATGAAACAAGTTGAAAAACTAAGTAAGGACCCCTTGGAACCATCATGAATAGATCTGGAACGTGGGGGAAAGAAGCCTAAAAATATGATAAAAGTGAATGAACAAAGTGAAAAGATTAATTAAAGCAAGTATAGTAAGCATATAAAGCCTAAAACTCAAAACCGAGCTTAAAACTCTCAAAACAAGCCTAGAACTCTAAGTTGGGCCTTCAATAAAAATATGACTAGCACCTTAAAGTACCAAGAGAGGTTGTTTTGAAGCCCATAAGAAATCCACCTAAGGCCCCATAAGCCCACCAAAGTTATTAACTTTAGTTTGAACCAAAAACATGCCCATTTGACAACTTAAGCCTACTAAAGGGCCCAAGAAGTGGTTGTTAACCTTAGGAATATAAATCAAAGTTGTAAATCTGATCTCAAGGAGTATTTTAAGCTTAGAATAAAATCTAAAGACCAAGCCCAAAGAATTTCTCAAGTTATCAAAAAGCCTATTTACCAAACAAGGCCCAAAAACACTCCAACACATAAGGAACGCTATTATTTTGACCCATGGACAGAATTGTATACCTCATTTCGAAAATATAACCTTACCACATTAAAGTACACTCGAAAACGATGAAGCTTGACTATAAGATCATAAAAATCGGATTTAAAATGAAAAAGTTATAAGCGATTGAACTTTGAGTAAAAACCGGGAAAATTTTCAAAAACTAGTCAAGGATATAACTTAAGGAAAATTTATTAGTTTCTTAAGTTTACTTCAATTCCTTATAAAAATTATTTCAATGACCAGGGGACACTGTTTACGGAGACGACTTGCCTCCGGATTATTTTGACTGACCCACATGGCAGAGTGAGTAAATTCCCGATGACTCTTTACTTGATTGTGCTTGTAGAATAGATGCACTTAAACTTATATATATAAATTTGGATGCTTGTGGGATATGGGAAATGCATGTGTATGAATTTGTGGGTGAATGCGATGACTTGATAATTATATATAATAATGGAAATTGTTTGCATTATATATATGTGAATTGTATGGAATGAAATGGTCTGATCACCCTGAAAATCGAGTTAATCTCTTATACGATTAAGAAATCAAAATGAATCATGCATACCCCATATTGCATACGGATAACACCGACTGCCGCTTCATGTAGAAGATGGGAAGGGACTCACAGGAATACGAGTTTCCTGTAAGATTGGGCACTAGCTACGCCATCATATGTATTGAGTCTCTATCTTAAGCTGATGGGCTTACTAGGCGCCGGGAGACGCCAACTGTCGGCGAGGGGCCGAGTCTTGTGGCTTCTGCTTAGGGCGTGTGTTTGTGGACTGCGGGGGTCACCACACCGCTAGACTTGGGATTTTAAAAGATATGATTTGATTTTGGTAAAGGAAGTATATATATATATATATGTAGAGTTTTGTTTTGGTATGAGCACGATAGTGCAAATGAAATAAAACCTAAGGTCTAGAACCTGGATTTTGGTTTGGGTCGGTTAATTATCTCCAAACCTTAACTTCAGGGGGCGTAATTCTGAGTCGTATGCGGTTCCTAGGTTACTACATGCGTTGTTTGGCATACTGGTTGTTCATGCATTCATATGAGTGTGCATTTAATAAATTTCTGCTATGTGGTACTGACGAGGGCATTTATCTCACTAAGCGTAAGCTTACATCCCTATAGATTTTTGTTGATGCAGGAGAACCTCTTCGTCAATCCGGGCCGAGGCATGCCTGTGGTAAGTCTCGCGTAGGGACGGGTTGGAGCGATCAGAGAGCGAAGAGGACATTTTGTAATAGATTATAGATATTTAGATACTTTTATGTTTTTGTGCATAACTTAGATTTTATGCAGTTCCATTATGAACTGCATTTGTTTGTAATATTGTTTTGGTGTGGGTCTCACGAGCCCACAGAATTAGTTAAATTATAATATAGAAAAAATTTTAGTTAAATTGCTCTATATTACTAGACTATGGGCCTTGTGGTAACGTAAAGTGGAAGGAGCCTTGTGTATCGTATGAAAGGCCTATTATCAGTAAGGAGGTTGATAATAGACCTTTATACGGTACACGGCGACCTATCACGACAACGATACTGTTGGGTCATTATACAAACCTTATATGTTTAGGCTTTGAGACTTAGCTATTATTGGTTGATCATGAAAGAGGATGCCAAGAATGTAGTAGAACAATGCTGATAATGTTAAAAGCATGAAGTTCTAAGCCATGCACCCTTTGATGATTATACAGTTTGACTAGCCCCTAACCTTTTGCCTAATGTAGACTAGATATACTCGAGCCATTTCCCAATGCTACTACACAACGATGATTTATAATAGATGCAGTAGATTATTTTACCAAGTGGGTGGAAGTCGAGGCCATAGAAAAAATAACCGAGCAAAAGGTCAACTCATTTGTATTTAGCTTTATCTTGTCAAGATATAGAGTTCCCTTCATGATAATCATCGATAATGGTCTACAGTTTGACAATGATAAGTTTAGAGCTTTTTGTGGGAAGCACAACATCTAACTAAATTACACTTCGGTGGCTCATCCCCAAACCAATGGACAAGTGGAAGTGGTCACTAAGACCATCTTATACAGCTTAAAGCGGAGAGTTGATCAAGCAAAAGGGAAATGGGTTAACGAGCTCCCTAACAATTTATGGGTATACAGGTTCACCTATAGGACTTTGATAGGGCAGACTCTTATAGATTGGCTTTTAGATTAGAAGTTGTCATGCCGATTGAATTAGAACTGCTTAATTTGAACATACAAAAGTTTGATGTTATGTTGAATCACATTGGCTTGACGGCAAATTTGGACACCATAGAAGAGATACGGGACATTACAAGAGTAAGGGTTACCACCTACTAACATAGGGTGGTGAGATATTACAATTAGGTTAAGCACAAGATATTTTAACTTGGGGACTTGGTTTGCAGGAAGATGGAAGTAACTGGCATGCAAGACAATTAAGGGAAGCTCGCTGTAAATTAGGAGGATCTAGTAAGGATCCCGAAAGTCGTAAGAAATGGGGTCTACAGATTGGAGAGGCTGGATGGACAAGTTATCCCTCGAGCATGGAATGTTGAGAATCTTAAGCTGTATTTCCAATAGTTGTTCTCTGTTATTTGAAAATGTTATGTATTTGCGTTCAGTGTTTGTCCTAAAACTATGTACGGCAACAACTTAGTCTCAATTAAATTGAATTGTTTATTTCCTAATTTATTGTATAGATCTCTATTTGTGATCTTATTAATTCCTGGTTTAACTGCGATTAATCGATGATATAATTCAAGTCTATGTGGTGAATGAGCTATTACTTATAAAGTTTCAACCTATGATGGTTAAGAGCTTAAAATCTTAAGTGGCTAATAAGCCTGATTGTTTTAAAAAGAGTTCTGATGTGTATGTTTAACGAACTTAAATTACCCCCCAACAGGTATTAATCTAGTTTAGCTAACAAACTTTAATATTCAAAATAAGTTCAGATCTCACACGATTAACGAGCTTCGCTTATCCATATCTATGATAAATAGGTGAGTAAAATGCATGTGATATAAAACGTGCAACAAAAAATAGTAAAATATCAACGGAAGTAGAGCAAGTCTTAATATAACCTCTAAAAGGTTGACACCCCAACTTAGCCAAATGTAAAAGTAAGTTTAGAAAAAGTTAGTCAGATTATGGGTTAGAGATGTTTTCTTTAATAGATTTAATGGAACTAGGATCTTGATCAGCTACACTTTCTTTAACATTGATAGAGTTGGATTCCTCATTAGCTTTAGTTGTCTCGGTGGAACACCAAGAACCTCTTTGCGAACATAAGAGGTCTCTTTCATGGCAGGTTCTTCATTAAGTACAAGGGTTTCCACATCGGCCGATTGGTTATCGTTCTACCCTTGACCTTTTACTCCTTCATCGTTGCTGACCTCTTCATCTTCATCACTATTAGCATCATCATTATCTATGTTGGTTAAGTTGAGGCAAGAGAGTTCATAGTCAGGGTAAACTTTTAAAACCTCCTCCTTAACCAGTTGCACCCCTTCCAATAACATCTTACAAAGTCGCTTCTCATATTGTTGACTTGGAGTAACAATTAATAATGCCTCCTCCATAGAAGGCTTGGCCTTAGAAGCTTGCTCCAGTTTGGCCACACAAGCTTCAAGTTTGGAGTTCTTAATCTCTAAGTCCTTTATTTGGACCGTCAACTTATCTTCTTCCTCACTCATTGATGTAATCATTTGCTTTAGGCTCCAATACTTTTCCCTTCTTTCCCTTAGCTGATCCTTCAAATCTTTAGTCTCTTTAAAGAGCTTGTCATTCTTAGTCTTCAAGCTCTTCACGTTGTTAATCGCCAATCCATGTGCCAACTGCTTAGTAGCAAGCTTTCCCTATAACTTTTCAACTTCCATCTCGACCTTTATCCTTGCATTTTTTGTCACAATGTTTTGTGCCTTTGAGGAGTTATATGCCTTCTCCACCTTTTGCATTGACATGGTAAAGTGATGAGTTAATTGGCCTCATTTATGGCCATTAGAACATGATTGCTAATTTGTAGGACAAGTGTAATGAATCAACAACAAAATAGATGATATGAGTTAAAGTGAATGACATTGATTTAAAAACTTACATCATACAACTTGGCAGTGATGTAGCCTTTATTATTGCCACTAACTCTATCAATACCCTTCTTCACAATTTCCTTATCTTTTAGTAGAATAATTCCCTATAATAGGGCCAAGGACTTCGTCTTATCCCTTAATGCAAAATTAGTGTTCAACATGGTGTGGTTCTAACAGCAAATATAATAGTAACTCTCCTTAAGCTGATCTAATGCCCAAAGCATTCTCTGTAGAGCCTTCTTTATGTTGTCATCCAGGTTTTTTCTGTTCTTAGGTGGGGGTTTTGCAACATGCTCCTTCCTTTTCCTATTTTTGGGGCTTGACATTGATGTTCGCTCTATCGATGCCGAGCTATTTGTAGCCTCTATTGGGACAATCTCCATGGCATCATTAGGAGTGACAATTTGGTTGGACTCACTTGTGGTTTCTCTTTCATCACATTTTCCAAAGGAGGTGACATTTCTTTCTACAAGAGTTCAGGAACATTTTCTTGTTGAACAATTTGCTTAACTTTAGGTTGAGTTGTCTCTTTTTTCTTCTTTTGGATAGCTTGTCCCTTGATGACTTCTCTTTACACTTTGCCTTGACTCGGGGTAGCCTTAACAACACGTTGATTGAGTTTTTGATTTTTGGCCTTAGTCTAGGCTAACTGCTTTCTAAGGTTTACATCCCTGCACCCATGTTTGCAGAAAAAAAAAGGAGTATTATAGCTTAAAATTGAAAGTATATATAACATACAAATCTATGTTGAGTGAGCTCAAAGGTAAAGGATCTCCCCCTACGAGTTGTAAAGATCAACTTCCTTCTTGTAGCTTAGCTTGGTATGGTAGATAGATTGAGCCCTACATTCCTCATAAAAAAAAAAAAAATTAGCTCCCCTTTTTCATAGCAATCAATAATTCTCTTGGCATCCCAGTAAAACATTTTATTGCTCTTCCTATCATGAATCTTTTCAATGGTAGCGGTGTTGTCCGGTAATTACTTTATCTCTTTAGTCTTGATGGGTTTTATGCACTTGGTCTAGAAATCAAGATCTACATCCGATTTAACTAAGGTATACTTGTCATGCCACTTGTAAATCTTGAACTTTTAGCCATGCCATAACGTTGCATAGAACCACATATCGAGCTTTTGACTATAAGGAAATATCTGAACAGCTATTGATATAGGTATTATCATGGATGAACATACGAGCAGTGGTATCGCGTAAACTAGGGGTAGGTTAGAATAGTAAGATGATCCAAAAATTAAATGATAGTTGAGGTTTTGAGTAGGGGTTCTCATGTACCGACAATGGATATGATGCACCAATGCCTTACATGAGCTCAACTCATACTTGATACGATACATAAATGCGACAAGAGGTTACTTGCCATTAGTCCATGCTTACAATGGGCTAGATAAGAGTGAGAAGAGTAATCAAAATTCTTAGCTCAAAGGGGAAAATTTCTAAATATTGAAGATACTGATGTGCGGTTATTATAATGGGGAGTATTTATATGCCCCAATTAGGGAAAGTCTTATGTTTCTACAAATTACAAAAAGATTCATGCTAGCAATGGAAAATATACATTACGTAAAGGGGCAAATTAGTAAACAACACAAAAGGAATATACCTATGTAAGGACACGTATCGATCTCTCAATTTGTGATCTAAGTTGGTACTAGGTACAAAGTAGAGTTAACTGGGTCGACATTAGGTCCATGGCTTGGGAACATGAGGTTGCTTGTTCGGATTGTTTATACTTGGGGAGCTTAGCTTCGGGAGGTCAGTTCAGCATGAGTTAGTATGGGCTTGGACATATAATAGATTGAGATCATGGGACCTCAAACCTTGGTATAGATAGGAGCTATCAACTTCTATGGGAACTTCCTCCTTTCGAGAGATTGTGAACAAGTGGAAAGAGCTTGGGACATATATCAAGTTGGCTTGGAGGAACCCTTCTTCTTCTAGGGTTAGGTCCTTTTGGGCAGCTTAGTGTATTAGGGCAGCAAGTCCTCGTACTTGGAATTGCATAATTGGCCTTTGATTCCTATCATTCCCTTCGGGTTGTTTAAGATTTGGGATCAAATCTTGGTCAGCTTCAGGTAGCTCATCTTTTAGGAAGTACGGGCTAAGATTAGTAATTTTGAAGGATCTTGGGTTAGTCTAAATGGTCCATATTCCTCTGGTAGTTCAACTCTATAGGTATTGGTGTTGTTCTTTTTTGATTACTCTAAATGGTTTATCTATTCGCAGGGACAACTTGCTTTTCCTCAGATTAGTTAATCAATCCTTATTGAGATGAATCAAGATTAGATTACCAGGCTAGAACTCCTTGGCTCTTCATCTTTGGCCTCTTTTCTTGAGCTTGGAAGCAGCTTGGGTTAGTTGGTCCACAACCTTCTGGTGCATTGCTTGGATGGCTTTTGATCTCTTAACAACCTATTGATCCTCAAGTCAGCTGGGTAAGGGGATTTGGTCAAGTGGAAGCTCGAGGTTGTATCCATATTGTAAACCCTACTTTTAGTAGGCCTAAGACTTGATTAGGAGTACCTCCCGAACGTTCCTAAAGATCAACTAAACAAAAAACTTAAGTTTATATTTAGGAACAAATTAAATTTTTACTATTCAAAAGCCAATTGTCAATTCAAAAGCCAATTGTCGATAAAACTCGAGCTTGAAGAACTGCGAGCTCTAAAGCTACTTAAAACCCTAAACCTTAAGACCATTAAGGAATTTAACCCTAAATAATTAATCGATAATTTAATTTGAATAATTTTATTCAACTTTAGAAAATTTCACAATTCTACAAAAATCAAATCATAAATCACAAAACAATCTAAGATAAAAATCCTAAAACAATTTTCTATAAGGCTATGCCCTTATCTTCATGCATAAGCCTTACACCATAAATAAGTAGACCAACCAATCACCTTAGATAACTTATCAATTGAGAGTTGGAATCATTTATCAATTGATAACTTATCAAAATCTAGTGATAAGACAATTTCCTTATCACCTCTTCACTTATACTACATATGGACAAATTTTCACAAGAAATCATGAGCTTAACTTTAATAAAGGTGACAAGACCACTCCATGACATTAAAAGACTTCCCATGGCAGATCTAAAAAGGGGAGAAAGGGGGGGCCATGCATTTGTCATTCACCCATCAATTACTTCCTCTTACACATCACTATTCACCCCTTAATGCTTACATCATCAAGAGTTGCAATTGTTGACTTTTTGTAAGCTTTAAGACAATACTTTCAAGGCATTTAAACACTCATTCTCTCTTCATTCCAACCGGCTGCACTCCTCCCCATTTCTCTCACATTCAATTTCACTTTCACTTCATCTTTCTCTCTTTAGAAACAAACATAAAAAGGGGAAACAACTTTACCCCACAAAATCCATTTTCTTCCATTTTGAAAGCTTCAACTCACGGCATTTTTTTTCTTTGTTCATGTGCCATTTTGTTTCATCATTTAAGATCATCTAAGACCATTAGAATCTTTCATAAACCCCTTTCCAAAAGACCAAAGAATTCGGGTTTCAAAAGGTAAGCAAAAAGGAGGAAGCAAAGTTAAAGGCTTAAGAGGAACCTTAGTGCACAACCACCAAACTTTGCATTAAGGACGAGTAAGTGATTCTTGCAATGTGTGGATTAATATTTATGTTAGAAGACTTGGATTTCTTGAAGATATGAGTAAGTTTTGAGTTGTTATAGCACAAAAATTCGTTTTAAGAAACAAACCCTAAAACCATTACATGAAGTTGAAATATGAGCGTGTAAAGTTGGTGTTTTGTATGGACATTTGTTTAATGCTTTGAATGGAAGATTTTAAGCTAAGGAAATCTTGAAATGAGAACTTTAATGAGGGGTAAGCATGCTGGACATGAAGGTTCCATGATCATTTGAATGTTGATTTTGTTTCCATTTAGTTAAACATGCTCAAAACTAGACTTAAGTTAAGGAAAAATCCATCACATGAAGTTTTATGAAGAAATCAACTTTGTATGACATGAGCTATGATATGGAGGTTTTATGAAGTATAAGATCTTTTATTTCTTTATGTGGAGCATGAGTTAAAGGATCATTTGATGGAAGGAAACTTAAGTTAAGATTTATACACAAGTAGTTAAGTGCATAATCTACCACCTACACTTAAGGAAATGATGAAACAAGTTGAAAAACCAAGTAAGGACCCCTTAGGACCAACATGAACAGATCTGGAATGTGGGTAAATGAGGCCTAAAAATATGATAAAAGTGAAAGAACAAAGTGAAAAGATTAACTAAAGCAAGTATGATTAGCATACAAAGCCTAAAACTCAAAACCGGGCCTAAAACTCTCAAAACAAGCTTAGAACATTAAGATGGGCCTTCAATAAAAATCTGACCAGCAACTTAAAGTACCAAGAGAAGTTGTTTTGAAGCCCATAAGAAATCCACCTAAGGCCCCATAAGCCCACCAAAGTCATTAACTTTAGTTTGAACAAAAAACAAGCCCATTTGACAACTTAAGCCCACTAAAAGGCCCAAGAAGTGGTTGTTAGCCTTAGGAATATAAATCAAAGTTGTAAATCTGATCTTAAGGAGTATTTTAAGCTTAGGATAAAATCTAAAGATCAAGCCCAAATAATTTCTCAAGTTCTCAAAAAGCCCATTTACTAAACAAGGCCCAAAAACATTCCAACACATGAGGAACGCTGCTGTTCTGACCCATGGACAGAATTTTATACCTCATTTCGAAAATCTAACCTTACCACATTAAAGTACACTCGAAAACGATGAAAATTGACTATAAGATCATAAAAATCGGATTTAAAACGAAAAAGTTATACGCGATTGAACATTAGGTAAAAATCGGGAAAAATTTCAAAAACTAGTTAAGAGTAAAACTTAAGGAAAACTTACATAGTTTCTTAAGTTTGTTTCAATTCCTTATGAAAAAATTATTTCAATGATCAGGGGACACTGTTTACAGGGACGACTTGCCTCCAGACTATTTTGATTGAACCACATGGCAGAGTGAGTAAATTCCCGATGACTCTTTACTTGATTGTGCTTGTAGAAATATATGCACCTAAACTTATATATATGAATTTAGATGCTTGTGGGATATGGGAGATGCATGTGTATGAATTTGTGGATGAATGTGATGACTTGTTAATTATATATAATAATGGGAATTGTTTGTATGAATATCTACATGTGAATTGTATGGAATGAAACTGGTTGATCACCCTAAAAATCGAGTTAATTGCTTATATGATTAAGAACTCAAAATGAATTATGCATTCCCCATATTGCATACGGATAACACCGACTGCCACTTCACGCAGAAGATGGGAAGGGACTCACAGGAATACGAGTTTCCTGCAGGATTGGGCATTAGCTATGCCAGCATATATATTGAGTCTCTGTCTTAAGCTGATGGGCGTACTAGGCGCCGGGAGACGCCAACCGTCGGCGAGGGGTCGAGTCTTGTGGCTTCTGCTTAGGGCGTGTGTTTGTGGACTGCGGGGGCCACCACACCGCTAGACTTGGGATTTTAAAAGATACGATTTGATTTTGGTAAAGGAAGTATATATATATATATATGTAGAGTCTTGTTTTGGTATGAGCACAATAGTGCAAATGAAATAAAACCCAAGGTCTAGAACCCGGATTTTGGTTTGGGTCGGTTAATTATCTCCAAACCCTGACTTCAGGGGGCGTAATTCTGAGTCGTATGCGGTTCCTAGGTCACTGCATGCGTTGTTTGGCATACTGGTTGTTCATGCATTCATATGATTGTGCATATAATAAATTTCTGCTATGTGGTACTGATGAGGGCATTTATCTCACTAAGCGTAAGCTTACTCCCCTATAGATTTTTGTTGGTGCAGGAGAACCTCTTCGTCAATCCGGGCCAAGGCATGCCCGTGGTAAGTCTCGAGTAGAGACGGGTTGGAGCGATCAGAGAGCGAAGAGGATATTTTGTAATAGATTATAGATATTTAGATACTTTTATGTATTTATGCATAACTTAGATTTTATGCAGTTCCGTTATGAACTGCATTTGTTTGTAATATTATTTTAGTGTGGGTCTCACGAGCCCACACAATTAGTTAAATTATAACATAAAAGAAATTTTAGTTTAATTTGCTCTATATTACTAGTCTATGGGCTTAGTAGTAACATAGAGTGGAAGGAGCCTTGTGTGTCGTATGAAAGGCCTATGATCAGTAAGGGGGTTGATAATAGACCTTTATACGGTACACGGCGACCTATCACGACAACGATACTGTTGGGTCGTTATACATATGCAACCTCGAAGGGTGACTTCTTGGTGACATTATGGGCTATCTTGTTATGGGTAAACTTGATTATAGGCAAGCATAGGTCCTAATTAGCTTAATTCCTCCTAATTGTAACTCGTAGCATATTGCTTAAGATTTGATTGATGACCTTGGTTTGACCGTCCTTCTACAGATGGCAAGATGTGCTAAATAACAATTTGGTCCCTAGGCACTTCTAGAGTGTCTTCCAAAAATGGCTTAGGAATTTGGGATCTCGATTTGACACAATAGTCCTTGGCACTCCACCCAGCTTTGCTACTTTTTGCAAAAAGAGAAAAGAGATAGCTGAAGTGCTATTAGTTTGATTGCACGGTAGAAAGTATGCCATTTTATTGAGCCGATCCACAACCACCATGACGGAGTCCTTCCTTCGGAACTTCCTTAGTAACCCCAACACAAAGTCTATACTCAGCTCGATCCATGGTTTAGTTGGGATAAGTAGCAATAAATAAGGTCCTTGTTTAACTCAGCTCTTGGCCTTTTTACATGTAGCACACTTTTCCAATATAGATTGCACATTACTCATCATCTTTGGCTAAAAGAATCTTGACGTAAGCACTTCATGGGTCCTGTTCTTTCTAAAGTGGCTAGACAATCCTACTTCATCTGCCTCATGTACTGGTAATTTTTGCATGGAGCAAGTTGGGATGCACAACTTCCCCTTTTTGAACAAGTATCTATCCTCTTTGTGGTAGTCATTAATAGCTCATCCTTCCTCACACCTAACATAGATTGGACGAAAATATATATCATCATCATATAAACTCTCGATGACGAAGAATCCAAGAAGCCTTGTCTGCAGCTCGGTCAAGAGTGAATGTCGTCGTGATAAGGCATTAAGAACAACATTGGTTTTAACATTCTTATATACTTAACAACATAAGAAAATTCGTCCATAAATTCATTCCATTTGGCGTATATCATAGATAACTTCGGTTGACTCTTTAAATACCTTAATGACTCATGATCTATGTAGATGACAAATTCCCTTGGTAATAGATAGTGTTGCCAGACAGTCAGAGCTTGGATTAAGGTCTAGAATTCCTTGTCATATACAGAGTAATGGGGAGTAGCTGCTCGGAGCTTTTCACCATAATAGGCAATAGGCTAGCCTTCCTACATTAGCATGTCACCTATGTTAAATCTAAATGCATTGCATTTTACTTTAGAGACTATCAATGCTCGAGAGAGCTAGGATAGGGCAGTAGTCAACTTCTCTTTTACTTTATCAAAACTCTATTGCTCCTTCTCTCCCCATCTAATCTCAATGTTCTTCTTTGATAGTTCGATAAGTAGGGCTATGATGATACTAAAGTTATTTATGTAGCAATGGTAAAATGATGCTAGGCCATGGAAACTACAAACTTCAGTAGAACAAGTCGACATTGGCCATTCAGTAATTGCCCTTAGCTTCTCCTCATCAACTTGAATACAACCACCACTCACAATAAAACCTAAGAAAATCACTTCGAATTGGTAAAAATCGCACTTCTTTAAGTTGGCATATAGCTTTTTAACTTGAAGCTTAGAGAAAACAGCTTAGAGATGCTCACAATGTGTCTCCAATTCAAGGCTATAAATAAGAATATCATCAAAGTAAACAATAACAAACTTTTTGATCAACTATCGGACCACATGGTATATTAGCCTCATAAATATGTTTGGCGCATTTGACAATCCGAATGGCATCACGAGCCATTTGTACAACCCATGACAAGTTTTGAATGTGGTTTCCACTTATCGTCTTCCTTCATTCTAATATGGTGGTACCTGGACTTGAGGTTGATCTTAGAAAAGACTCTTGCATAATGCAAATCATTCAGCATGTCATTAAGTTTAGGTATGAGGTACTTGTACTTGATGGTGATTCGATTGATAGCTTGGCTATCTACATACACTCACTATGTGCCATCTTTCTTTAGCACTAATAAAGTTGGTATTGCATAAGGGCTTAAGGATTCTCATACATATCCTTTCTTTATCAGCTCATCAACATGCCTTTGAAGCTCAGCGGCTTGCCTAAGATTTAATCTATAGGCTGGTTTGTTCTGCAATGCAGCTCTTGGCTATAAATCAATTGCATGCTAAATTCTTTAGGTCGTGGGTAGCCCCTTAGGTAGTTCTTTAAGGAATAGGTTGGCAAATTCCTCCAATAGATCTTTCACCTCGGTAGGTAGCTCAGTGTTTAAGGCTTTTAGCTCGAGCATCATTTGAATCAATAGAAAGGTTGGTACATCCAACTTCATCTCCTTTGATAGCTTGACTTGGGTGACCACTAGGGTCTCTTTCTTCAAAGTTCAGTTGAGTTAAGCTTGCATGACCTTAATTTGCTTAGAGGACATGGGACTAAGTCATACCCTTCTTCCTTTATGATTAAAAGAATAGGTATTCTTCTTCCTATCATAGATCACATATTAGATATTGGTCAAACATTCATGGTCTACCAAGAAGAATTTGGGAAGCACTCATGAGCAACACATCACAGAGAACCTTATCCTGATACTATTTGATGCAGATTAGTACTACAGCTTGCTTGGTTACCTACAAGTCTCCCTTATCACTAAGCTAATATAGCTTATAAGGCTTGGGGGTGTAGTGTGGTCAACAATTTCAATTGCTGGACCATAAATGCTAATGCTGCATTGGTGCAGCTATCACTGTCAACAATAAGAGCACACAATGTCCCATTAACCTTACAATTGATGTGAAATAAGTTCTCTCATTGTCCATCCTCTAATGCTAGACTCATACTCATTACCTGCTTTGGTACCATGGTTACAGGCATGAAATTACCCTCTTCACTGTATATGACTTCATCCTCTTCAGATAGGTTGGTTTTGTCAGGACTCCTTTTACTCTTCAACTTCCTTGACAGTGCTTTTGACCTTAATGGTCAGCAATTTTCCCTTCACTATCATTATTCGTTTGTTTGAGCATTGAGCTGCCATGTGTTGAAATCCTTAGCACTTGAAACGCTTGATCTCGCTTGTCTTTCTTCTAAAGCTTTATCCTTTCTTAAATTTCCTTAGGGCTTCTTTTTCCTCAGCTTTGGTAACTAAAATAGGTCAAACTTCACTAGTCTTGCCCAGTTTTGATCTCATAGGTCTATTTGGATCAGGTTGGCTTTGGAAAGCTCAACTAACAGGAGTTAAGAATCTACTCATTTGATGTCTCTATCCTTTGTGCAGCTTAGATTGCTTCATCTAGTGTGCTAATGTCCCTTGTCTCCAAAATATCTTGCATCTCATACCTCAACCCACTAACAAACCTAGAGATAGTTCGATCTTCAAGCTCTACCACTTTACAATGAATCATCAACGTTTGAAATTCTTTTACATTAGCATCAACACTTAAGTCCTCTTGTATCGACTCTTATAACCTCTTAAATGTGTCTTACAAATAGTATCTTAGGACAAACCTCCTTTTCATCTCTCTCTTTGTCTCATCCCATCTTCTAATATGTCTTTCTCCTTCTCTTTATCGTGTTGCTTGCAAATTCTTCTACCACAAGGAGGCATATCTTGTGAAATCTAAAACATCAAGCTCACTTTAGCATTCTCAAGAACTTCATGACACTAAATTTATTTCTCAATCTTGTCTACCTAATTTAAGTAATCCTCAGCATCACCATAGCCAAAGAAGCTTGGAATTTATAGTTTTAAGCCTTCTACTCTAAGAGCTTGGATATTTTGTTCTTCCACTTCATAATATTCTTCCTTGTTGTCTCCCAACTCCTTTTTTGCTTGTTTTATCTCATCCATTTCAAGTCTTGGTTGAGTAGGTCTTTCTACCCCTCTAACTCGATGAGTTCGAACTGGGTAATTAACTCTGCCAGGGCAACCATTACCTTGCTGGGGTAAGGCTTCTGTATCGTCTTCATTCAGTTCATCTCTAAGTGTTTGCCTATTGCCTTATAAGGCAATAACTAAGCTCTTGACTAGGTCAATGAACGTATTGATTTTCTCATCAGTTGACCTTGGTATGTTACTCCCTTGATGGCCATGATTAATATGAGCACCACTCTCTTGGTTTCCAATAGCCCCTTGAACATTAGAGTCCGACATTATCCAATATTTTAGTATACTAACTCTTCCACTAAAAAAATTCACTCAAATCCTTGTTTAAACTCTTCTTTGAGCAACAACTTAGTATCTTGTACTCCAACTACTTCTAGAACAATACCAACAATACTCAACACGATTGTAAACCAATGAAATCCACATACTCTATTTTGTGAGTTTAATAACAGAGAAAAGCAATGTAATCTTACACTTACTTCCTAAAACTCAGAGCATTGCACCCATTACGTACAACTATTCCTCAGTATAATTTACTTCACATAACAACACCATAGTACAAATACTCAAGAATACAAAATGCTAAAAACTTACATGAACATAGTTAAGCTCTAATACCAAGATGATATGAGCATTATTGTGGATGAATAGATGGGCAGTGGCATCATACGAACCAGGGGTGGGTCTAGATCGGAAGATGGTTTGAAAACTAAATAATAGTCAAGGTTTTGAGTAGGGGTTCTTGTGTATTGATGACGGATATGACTCACCAACACCTTACACGAGCTCAAGTATTTGATATGATATACAAATGTGACAAGAGTAACTTACATGAGTCCACGCTCATAGTGGGTTAGATAATAGTAAGAAGGGTAAGCAAAATACTTAGCTTAAAGGGGAAAATTTTTGAATATTGAAGATACTGATGTGCGGCTATTACAATGGGGAGTATTTATATGCCTCAATTAGGGTAAGTCCAAGGTTTCTACAAATTATAAAAGGATTCCTACTAGAAATGGAAAATACATGTTACGTAAAGGGGAAAATAAGTAAACGACACAAAAGGAATATCCTTATGCTCAATCAAAAAACATACTCTTTCATCTTCCTTAGGCTTACAAAGATGCCGTTTGATTGGAAAGTTTGAGAAGTATTTGTTATATTTAGATATAGCTGCCCTAACGACATTGCTCTTCACTCCATCTAAGGAATCAATATTATATACTATGTTGTTATATAGATACCTAGTAGGTAGGTCGTCCTCCTCATCTTTAGGATAAACATCAACTGAAAGTGCATCTATGCGGGTAAGTTTCTCCTACCTTCAATTACACTCTCTATCGAGCTACCAAAAGTAGAAGCCGACTTAATGGCCTCATGGGGGAAAGAAGTAGTAGCCTCAGAAATGTTGAGGACTCGAAAGAAAAGAGAAGAGTTGAAGAAAGAACTTTGAAGTTTTACACAAAATTGTTTTGAGAGAGAAGATTATAGAGCACTAGGATGAATGATTAGAAAAATGCATAGAGGAGTCTTCCAGGGACTTTATAAATGTCATCCAAGTCGATCCTCTTCTCAAAGAATGAAAGGAAAGGTAATTGGATTTGGGCATGATTTGATTGCCAGGCCCCGATGGAGGACAGGTATACAACATTAGATATTTAAATTGATACCATCGGTAGTTACAGAAATGCATAGTGCCATAATGACTAAGTTGACAACTATCCTACGTACGTAATACAATACAAGTAGGCAGGAAAAGCAAAAAGTTATGACCTTTGAGTTGGGAATTCATACAACGCTTCATGACGAATATTGAATAAAAAATGGAGGCATCGATTGAGAGCCTAGTAGCCCTACTCAGTAGCTACACGATGATTCAAAAAGCATAGGCATGGGTGGCTTACTTGTTGACCAAAATGAATTGGAGAATACCTCCTTATCCACTCCCATACTTGAATTCTTGATTACGGGAGTCGGGGAGCAAATGATGATGGTGGAATTTTGCCTTCCTTGATTACAGCTTGGTACATTGCTTACTAAGTTGTCCTACTTTGTCAAGGTTTGTAGTATAACTTGATTTGATGACTACAAAGACCTTAGGCTTAGCCAACTTGATAGGCTAGAAAGGCCAGCTTGTCCCATTCAATTACTTTAAATTTAAATAAGGGCATGAACATTTTATCATCGGCTTATCTTAACTATATAACTACTTACTCCTCTTGTCTTTCAGCATGTGACTAAATTAAGAAGTCACTACGTGTCCTAAAGCAGATAAACTACCTGTCACTACGGTTACTGGAAATATGTCTATAAATATGGAGGCGCCAATACTATAAAAACTCTCTACATAATCTAAGAACTCACTTACGTATTCTCTTTACTTCACTTTACTTTTTTATGCTTTGACTTAGGTATTGGATTGGCTATGCTGAACTAGCCCCGATACCCCCTTTAGCTTAACTCTTTTCTCTCTTTTAGGAATTAAACCAAAACATTACTTTCGACCAACAACATGCACAACAGTATGCTTAGGTATCGGATTATGTAGCAATGGTTAAGGCCTATGATGATGGTAGTGAAGTTTTGATCAAATGTGATGCATCAATGGAGGGCTACACTCCTATTATTGAGAGGATTTATATACAATTTAAAGAATAGGTGGATGTCATCCATTAATAGGCCTAGATGGTTGCTTCCTTAAGGAACCGTTTAGCGGCCATATGCTTGCTCTAGTTGGTAGAGATGAGAATGATAACATTTTTCCAATTGCAATTGCCATTGTTGAGTTTAAGTGTGATGATTCATGGTATTGGTTTGTAAAAATATTTAAAGAAGATTTTGGAGACCCATTGACTCTTGGTCTTGTCTTCATTTTAGATAGATAGAAGGTTTGGTTCTTGAAAGACTTATTTTCATTATATTCTTTTATGTTATTAAATCATATTAATTGAATAATCATATGATTATGTTGTACAAGGACTTGAAAATGTGCTCAAAGACTTGTTTCCAACATGTGAACACAGATATTACATGAGACATCTTTTTGAGAACTTCAAGAAAAATTTTCCTGCTTAAGAGTCAAAGGATGCAATGTAACAAATTGCTAATGCAACAAGAATGAGATAATAGAAAAGTAATGTAAATGCAATGAAAGATTTAAGTCCAACAGCATGAGAGTAGATGTCAAATATCCCACCATCATAGTAGTGTAAGTCTCATTTTAGCACTCGAGGAAAATGTGATACCCTTGTAAATAATATAAATGAGTTATTCAACAATATGATGATAATGGCACATAAATTATCCATCATTTCCCTTTTGGAGTGGTGTAGATTATGTTTTATGAAGAGATTCGATCCTAAGAGGGAAGGAATGCTGAAGTATGATAAACATATTTGCGTAAACATTTTGAGGGGACTTGAGAAGACTTCTGCCATGGTTAGGGGCTACTCAACTATTGCTTATGGAGTAAACATGTATGAGGTTGATAATGGTTTGAACATCATGTGGTTAACCTTAATGTACATACATGTACTTGTTGAATGTGGGAGTTTTAAGCTACCAAGCTTTACCTTGTAAGCATGGTATTGCAACGATTCTTCAAAATTTCTAAATTCTTGAAGAATACATACATGATTGTTATAAGATGGATGCTTACTTAATAGCTTATCAACAAATTATCTATCCAATGTATGGGAAGGGACAATGGCCTATGATTGGTATTGAACCTATGCCTCCCAACATTATAAAATGACTAGGCTGACCCAAAAATCATGAAGATGAGGTCTAGATGAGCTAAGAAATCCAAATACAGTGACTTGAAGAAAAAGGGTAAAGTGTTGTGGGAAATGTGCTTTTGCTACGCACAATTCAAGGTCCTACAAGGCTAATAGTACAGGAGAGATGTCTTAGCAAAGACGACTTCAATGACAAAAGTAAAATGTGGTAATTTTTCAATAGCTTTGACTCTAATTTATTATTATAATTTGCTGCATAATTTTATCTATTATTGAACTACAAGCATGTGGTAGTTGCAGTAGTTGTGGAGGAAGAGGTGCTAGGAGAGCTATAGGTATGTCTATATGGGGAGGTGGACATTTAGCAGCTTTATGGTGCCTACCTTTGCATCACAACCAAATACTTCCATGCCACCATCCTAGGTACCAATATTCAAAGGTTTTTGTTTAATTGTTATGTATGTATTTCATTGAATGGAAATGTTATTTTGTTAGATTAAGGTTATGCTTAACTTACCATATGGTTTTCATAGCCTGTTAGTGATGGTAGCTCTATTAGTGAGGCATGTAGATGGTTGGTGTGAGTAATGACTTTAGAAGAGCACATTTAGTAGTTATACCTGGGCATAAGGTAGGACATAGAGGGTGTGGAGTTTTTCTTCGTGATAATTTTGTATTTCGTAGTGGGCAAAACATGGGTTAAAGGGGGCAAAGTGTATGATTAATGATTGTAGTTTGTGGCAATTTTGTTTGAATGAGGTGTTTGGAATTGCATTTTCATGTAGCTATTAAGATTAGATTTCTTCTTTTCATTTTTTTTTTGGAGTACAAATAAAAGCAACAGTGTTCAAAATGGTTGGAATTTCTTGTACTCTTGGTTGTTTTCTTGAGTTAAAATACTTTTGGCTATTCTGTTGACTTTTTGCTGTACTTTGGATGCTTTATCCATTTTGGGAACAAGTTGGAATTTGTTAGTTTTGTTGTTTGTAGAACAATAATAATATTATTTAGAGATGTAAAAGAAGATATTAACATGAGGGTTTTCATTATGTATTTTGAAATTATTTTGACATGAAGTTGCTATGGATTATATAGGTGCTCTATAGGCTTCCAATATCCTTATAATTGGATATTGCCATTTGGTAAATAAGTTTACTAGGAAAAAAAAAATTGTAATTGAATCTTGACATGAAGTTACTTCATGAGTAAACTACTTGTACCAATAGCATCTAATATCAAGAATTCTACTCCATCTACTGATGATGTTGTTGTATTCTTAGCTATATATTTGCACTTATATTTCCTAGAGTTGATTAAATTTTAAGAAACAAGTTCTTACATTTTTGAAAGTGAAAACCATAATTCTAGTAGTGTTACAGTGTATGTGGGTCATCTTGTGCATAATCTTGCATAGACAGAAACATTCTTCACTATAATTGCAAAAGTATCCTCTCATTCTCAATAAAACAAGAGGAAGTAGATGCTAGAAGACTTAAATGAGAGAAACTCTATCCTATGCAAATTGGTTGGGCAAGTAGATATAAACAAAAAGTCTTGGGTAATATGCCAAAATCATAATAGCTCCATTTTTTCCCTTCTTCTCCTTCTTTTTGTCTTCCTTATTTGATTAAAAAAGAAAAAAAAAAGAGAGTAGAAATAATAGCAAAGTCATAAATGTGTTCTTTTCCCTATTAGTTCATTATCTTTAGATGGGGACCAAAAGCATCATTCGTTGTACTTGTCTTTATCATGAAATTTTCACCACTTCTCTTTTATAAGTAATCATTTCATCAAGTTGCGAGACGAGGGCATGTGCTTTGGGATATTTGAAACCCTTGGGACAAATATAGAACACATCAGGCTATAACATATATACGATATAGAAAGAAATTACTACTAACATAAATGGGCTAAAACAATTGCTTTATAGCTCATGTTTATACACTAATCTTAAACAAAACATGTACACACAAAAGTTGAAGAGGTTTGGAGGTGCTCTATCTTACATTTATCAAATAAAAGCATATAATACATCATACTAGACTTCGACAATCCATCTTATAATTTTCGTTCCTATCAACTGTATAATGCATGAACATTGTAATGACTATCACTTATTACATAATTAACTTTTGCAATATTATCTCTCTACATTCTATGTTTCTGAGTTTAGATTCACTATCTTCATTCTTCAACTACAAACATTTCTCCCTTTCTTATGCCAATTCCAAATCATGCTTAAGCTTCATTACCTTTTTCTTATGTTTTAGCCGTGTTGTTTCTAACTCGCGCTCTAACTTTTCAATTCGTGCTAAAACCTTGCCAAATTGAATGCTATGACTACATGTTTCTAGATCTATCCACTCAAAAAATTGCAATCTATACGTTACATAAAAAGTACACATTAGTTCATATTCATGATACATGGTATATTTGATGCTGATAGCATATATATACACACAAATCTAGCAAGTACATGTTTCTAATTATTAATATATCATGATGTATGAGCTAGGAAATATTTTTAAGAAATAATTACCCAATATTTGAACTTTAAGGTGACAACAAATGAGCAAATACAGATTTTTTGTCTCAAATATTAATTCTTAATATATCTCGGATTAAATGAGTCTTATTCAAACTAGATTCGATTACCAAAAACTTCACCTATTATGATGTACATTCACACTGATTATGCATCTTTGTATAAAATAAAGCATTAATTAAGGACTATTACAAATGATAAATCTCAATGCTTATAGTTGGAAACTCTGAGCAGGAGATTGGTACCTTTAGTAGGGAAAGGAAAGTGTTAATATTAAAAGAGAGATTTCAAAGCAAAATGCTCAACTAAACTCAACACCAATGTAATCAGCAAGTGGCATAATATGGACTTACCTCTTTCTTGTTAAACGTAGCATCATGGAAGTTTCTTTGATCCTAAATTTATAAGTTGATTTGTAAGAACCAACGAAGGTGGAAGCATCAAGATACAAAAGTAATGCAAAGCTTGTCAAATTACCACCCTACCTTCTAGCCCTCATTCAATCCAAATTACGAACCACAAATAGAATCATAGAAACATTCTCGAGTTAGAGTTTCTACTTTTGAAGCATCCTAGAGAAGAACATTATAAACTCCGCAAATTTGGCCTTTTGAGTGTAAAGTTGAACTTGAGTGTTGTAGATAACTTTCAAAGACAATAGAACCGATAAACTCATGATTGATTAAAATTTTAATTACAAAATCTAGAATAAATATGAAAAACCCTAATATATTGATCGAAACCTTAATCGCGTACAAAAACCCTAAACCTTTTTATACTTGTAAATACTAGAGATTAAATTTGAATATGATAAAAACCTTAAAACTAAAATTTTGAGCTTATAAACATACAAATTTACTTTTGCGGTGATAAAATCCTAATTAGATACAATAGTTAATCGATATGCTTAATCGTGTAAAATTACCAACGAACAGCTAGAGATAACTTCTAAATGCCAATAAATATAACAATACCAAATTAATTTACAAAATTGACAATTTATTATTGTTATTAACCTTATATTTATATATATATAAATAAATTAGTGTTACATAAATTTAATTATTTAAACTTAATTTTATTACTTATTTGTTGTTTATGTATTAAATAGTAAATGTTAATTTTATATCTTATAATTTTCTTTGTAATTATATTATACATTATTCAAAGTATTATTTATAGGGTTAGAAATATTTAGAGAAAATTCAAAAATTTATTTTATTTATTTGTTCACTTAGTTCTTTATTTTTCCTTGTTATTTTATTTTCCCTTTTAGTTTATAATTGTTACATGTACATAATATTATAATTTTTTGAATTTTGACTAAAAGTCAAAATGTCATTTTCAAGACTTTATCTCCTCTTTTCTTTTTCTTTTTCCTTTTCCCTTCATTTTTGTAAAGCTGCCTAACCTCTAGAACTCTCTTTAAGTTTCTTTAATTGCCTCAAATTAATGCACAATTTTTAGCCCACTTTCTTCCTCCATTTGAACCGAAAAATTCTCTCTATCTACTTTCCATTTTTTCCTTTTGTTTTTCGGACTTTCTTTTACCTAATATTCTATCAAAAATTTAACCTTCCTTTCCACCATTTGACTTACACTAGGAGAGGGAAATAGGGAGATTTCTTCATCAAAATTTACTTAGCACAAGTAACTAAGTATTTTCCTTATGTGTTTCTATTTTATTTGTAATCTAAGTCATGTATTTTCCTTTTTATATTCATTTGTATTTAGGTGTAGTATGTATTAGAATATATGTAATTGGTATTACATGTACTTTGCCCTTTTTGTAATAGAAATGTTATGTATATATGTATTTGATCATGTGTATAATCTTATTTCTTTATATTTATGTATTTGCATGTGTACATACACTTAAATACATAAAGATATATACTCATATGTATGGAGATGTTATAGTTTAGTTATGTATATGTACATATATACATACACATATACGGTTATAATATATATATGTATAGTACATACACATATATGCGAGTGAATAAGATAGGAAATATATATATATATATATACATGTATATACACCCATATACATACATATTATAATATGCACATAAACATATACATAAGATATACTAAGTATTTATACATATACATATACATATATATATATATATATATATATGAAAGCTGAAAAGCATATAGGTATAAACATATGTAATATATCAAAATTCCTTAAAAATATATTAAGAAAAAATAAATATACGTATATATATATGTGTATAAAAATACATACAATATTTGTATACAAATAAGTATAAATACATGTAATATGAATATATACATTTATAGATATACGTATAGTAATAGTATAGTATAACCATACATACTAATACATTAAATACCTAAATAAATTAGAATGCATATGTATATGTATATATATATATACATATATATATACAAATACATGCATAATCATATTATAACTATAACCACTTAAGATAATATAATAAAATAAATAAATAAATAAATAAATGAGAGGGTTGAAACCCATAAAGGAAAAATTAAAGCCCATATATATTAATTAATAAATTATAAGAACATATAAATATATATAATAATAATAAAAAATTAGAGAAATATAAAAACTAGGACAAATGACACAATTGCCACATGGACCAATGAGAAAGTACCACATTAGCAATTTTCCAAAATATTCAATTAAAATGTAAATTACCAATAATAATAATAATAATAATAATAATAATAATAATAATAATAATAAATTAGGAAAATTATAATAATAACAAAATTAACATAATGGTAAATTAAGTTTAAAAATGAAGAAATAGTGAAATTAATATAAAATGGACTCAAAAATAAAACATTTCAAAATTATAAAACTTAGAAATTAATTAAATTATAAATTAATCAAGAAAAGCTCAAAATCGACAAATAAAATTATTTAGATCAAAATAAGTAAATTCATAATATTATAGGGCTAAAATAAAAAATGTGGGTTTCAAATTTAAAATGAATTGCGTTATGTAAAAGTACGTCTGAAAACAATAAAATCCATTATAAGTTCTTAAATATATGAGTTGGAATAAAAAGGTTACACGCGACTAAAAATTTAAGCTAAACCGAGAAGGATTGGTAGGATAACTAAGTTAATTAACTCTATAAACCAGTAGTGAGGATAAATCTTTAAGGTAAATAAATAAATATATAAGATACAATTAAATACGAATATACAATTATACTTCCTATTTACCCCAATAAATAAGTGAAACCATGTTTATGCCCTATTTGGGATATAGTGGGAAATTAGACAAACTACAATAGATATTAGTTAATTGAGGAACCTAACTTTTCTAAATATTTATAAATCTTATTATTTTTTAAGTACTTAATTATCAAGTTTTGGAAATCTCAAAGGCTTGGAGAGTGAGCATTAATCCAATTGAGGGAGTTCTGATGATTTGCTATTTTCTTGTTGTTTGATGTTTGTATGCTATTTGATGGTTGATACCGATTATCTATTGAATGACTATTCGTGTAATCACCTTTTTAAATCGGTAAATAGAAATATTTGACCAAAATAATCTATTATATTTGTCATATGTCTATGACTCAATTGGTGTACTAATGGAGAGTGTTAGCTTTGCAGATTTTTTTAAAAAAGTATTTTTGGAAAATGTTTCTCCAATCTTAAATATATTTTTGGTATGATTTCTATGAGGGCTCATAGCATTCGTGACTGATATTTTTATTGTTGAGGTAGAGCTAGTATGGTATCTCCAAATGATTGTGAGAGGACTTATTTTGTTGTGCTCAATGGGCCTTAGATATAATTTGTTGTTGGTAGCTAGACCTAGTTAGGGTTTACCTATTTGGATTGGTATTTCTTTTTTGGCTAGGGTAATAGTTGAGTGTCGTCTACAGGGATGGTACGCTCAAACAGCCTCATGTGGTTAAGGTGAGGTATCCTGTGTGGGTAAGTATGGTGGATAATCGACATGTAGACAACGTAAATTTATACCTTCCATAGTTTTGGACTCCTATGAATGCGTTATTTGCATTCATTGTGTATGTATTCATTTCATGTGTAGATAAACTTGTAAGTGTGCTAATAATTTTGATAACTTGCTTGAACGGTAGTGGTAAGGAGCGAACTTACTAAGTTGTGGTATGCTTATTCTTCTATAGTTTCTTTTACATATTTCTTTAAGCAGGGATTGAGATAATCTTAAGAGCAAAGTGCAAACCAAAGATATGTTTGATCATGTTAGAGTTAGTTGAGAATTGTATAGCTGGTACATAAATATTCTTTTAAAAGTATTTATATGTTAAGGTTCTATATAATTTAGTGTTTCTTGTAATTTAAAAAGCTGTCTTACCTTGTCTTATTAATTGGTAGGGGATACTAATTCTTTGCCATTTTAAGAGACTATGGAATATTGGATATCCACAGTTATTTATGTTTTACAATAAGTTAATCAATTAAAAATCAGTAACTCTACTAATTAATTATTTAGAGTCTTGCAAGATCTGACTTGCAAGAATATTTTCGTATTATGGGTGCATATATGATATGAAAATTTTAGATAATCTTGCTAGG
>JAMXBB010000010.1:51587317-51613558 GCA_024138015.1 Lumnitzera littorea | reverse complement strand
CTAGACTTAAGTTAAGGAAAAATCCATCACATGAAGTTTTATGAAGAAATCAACTTTGTATGACATGAGCTATGATATGGAGGTTTTATGAAGTATAAGATCTTTTATTTCTTTATGTGGAGCATGAGTTAAAGGATCATTTGATGGAAGGAAACTTAAGTTAAGATTTATATACAAGTAGTTAAGTGCATAATCTACCACTTACACTTAAGGAAATGATGGAACAAGTTGAAAAACCAAGTAAGGATCCCTTAGGACCAACATGAACAGATCTGGAACATGGGTAAATGAGGCCTAAAAATATGATAAAAGTGAAAGAACAAAGTGAAAAGATTAACTAAAGCAAGTATGATTAGCATACAAAGCCTAAAACTCAAAACCAGGCCTAAAACTCTCAAAACAAGCTTAGTACTCTAAGATGGGCCTTCAACAAAAATCTGACCAGCAACTTAAAGTACCAAGAGAAGTTGTTTTGAAGCCCATAAGAAATCCACCTAAGGCCTCATAAGCCCACCAAAGTCATTAACTTTAGTTTGAACAAAAAACAAGCCCATTTGATAACTTAAGCCCACTAAAAGGCCCAAGAAGTGGTTGTTAGCCTTAAGAATATAAATCAAAGTTGTAAATTTGATCTCAAGGATTATTTTAAGCTTAGGATAAAATCTAAAGACCAAGCCCAAAGAATTTCTTAAGTTATTAAAAAGCCCAATTACCAAACAAGGCCCAAAAACATTACAACACATGAGAAACGCTACTGTTCTGACCCATGGACAGAATTTTATATCTCATTTCGAAAATCTAACCTTAGCACATTAAAGTACACTCGAAAACGATGAAGATTGACTATAAGATCATAAAAATCGGATTTAAAACAAAAAAGTTATACGCGATTGAACTTTAGGTAAAAACCGGGAAAAATTTCAAAAACTATTCAAGAGTATAACTTAAGGAAAACTTATATAGTTTCCTAAGTTTGTTTCAATTCCTTATAAAAATTATTTCAATGACCAGGGGACACTGTTTACGGAGAGGACTTGCCTTCGGATTATTTTGACTGACCCACATGGCAGAGTGAGTAAATTCCCAATGACTCTTTACTTGATTGTGCTTGTAGAATAGATGCACCTAAACTATATATATAAATTTGGATGCTTGTAGGATATGGGAGATGCATGTGTTTGAATTTATGGATGAATGCGATGATTTTTTTTTTTAATTATATATAATAATGGGAATTGTTTGTAATGCTTATATATATGTGAATTGTATGGAATGAAATTGTTTGGTCACTCTAAAAATCAAGTTAATCACTTGTATGATTAAGAACTCAAAATGAATCATGCATTCCCCATATTGCGTACAGATAACACCGACTGCCGCTTCACGCAGAAGATGGGAGGGGACTTACAGGAATACGAGTTTCCTGCAGGATTGGGCACTAGCTATGCCATCATATATATATTGAGTCTCTGACCTAAGCTGATGGGCTTACTAGGCGCCGGGAGACGCCAACCGTCGGCGAGGGGCCGAGTCTTGTGGCTTCTGCTTAGGGCGTGTGATTGTGGATTGCGGAGGCCACCACACCGCTAGACTTGGGATTTTGGAAATATGATTTATTATTCGGTAATGAAAGTATATATATATATGTATATATATACATAGTTTTGTTTTGACTTAAGTACAGTAGTGCTAATGAATTAAAACCCAAGGTCTAGAAGCCGGATTTTGGTTTGGGTCGGTTAATTATCTCCAAACCCCGACTTCAGGGGGCGTAATTCTGAGTCGTATGCAGTTCCTAGGTCACTGCATGCGTTTTTGGCATACTGATTGTTCATGCATTCATATGATTGTGCATATAATAAATTTTTGCTATGTGGTATTGACGAGGGTAATTATCTCACTAAGCGTAAGCTTACACCCCAACAGTTCTTTTCCCTGCAGGTTGATCGATAGTTGGGACTGGGATAGGAATCGAGTGTAGAGTGCTACTATTGAATCAATATGATGAAAAGGCTTGTGTAATTAATTCGGAATACTCCGAAAAAATGACTAATGTCTCAATTAAGTTTAGTATATTTAGTAAGTTTAGAATTTCCTAGAATTGTCTATCTTATTTCTCTATTTTGGTAGGGGATACCGATTCTCTACGGTTCTGAGGAATTGTGGAAAAATTGGATATCCATAATTATATATATTATATAATGAGTCAATAAATTAAAATTGAAGACTCTAGCAAACAATTATTTAGAGTCTTGCAATCTCTGACTTGTAAGGCGATTTTCTTATCATGGGTGCACACGTGATATGGAAATTTTAAGCAATACTACTAGGCCCCTCCTAGGGTCGCCACATAAAACATAATAATAACATATATATAAGTAATTGGAAGAGGGTTTCTTATAGTTGATTTAATTGTTTTTTAGTGTTCTTTCATTTGGCAAGGTCATTTTTGGCTTTAGCGTCAGCTAGTTTTTGATTTGGGTCTTATAAGTTTGTGTACCCAAATGGTGAGTTTCATCACTTTAGGGTTTGGGCCTAATTTTGGGCTTTGGGCTTAGTTTTTGATCTTGGGCCTTACACTTGATGTTTTAAGCTTCCTTTTAAGTATTTTTAGTGAACTTTTTCTGCCTAACACTTTAAATTTTTATCTTGGGCCTTTGTGTTGCTTTTATGGGCCTAAACGGGCTCTTTTCTTAAGTTTAAGGCTTAAACTCATTAAGGGTCCTATAATGGATGTCTTAGATGGGCCTTAGGGTTTAGTGGACCTTTTGAATATCTTCCTTTAAGTTTTTTTAAGTTAGGTTCAAATCTGGTCATGTATTATTCAGGCTTATATTTTGGTTTTCTTAAGGCTTTTTGGGCTCATTTTGCAATTTAGGGCCTTAGGCCCAATCTTACTTGCTTTTTTGGACTTAAGCTCATCATTAGCCCTAAGTTTAGTCCACTTTTCATAAAGTTACAGATCTGGTCATGAGTGATTAAGTAGGCTCAAGGCTCGGTTTGTGGGCTTTTTAGTTAGATTTAGGCCTAGTTCATGTCTTAAGGCTCATATCTTGACTTTATTCTAATTCAATGAGCCTAATAGTTTATTAAAATGATTAAATGACCCATTTCATTTAATCATGAGTTCTAGATCTAATACTAATGGTTCATTGGGTCTCAAGTGGGTTTTTCTAAACCTATTGTCCATTTTAGGCCTAACTACTTACTATAGACCTTGTTTAGCCTTTTATTTTATAAGATTAAGTCCTAAATCTTAATTATCTTTAATTAATCACGTGATTAACCCATTGATAAACATTTTACAGCAAGTTTTCAATATGTTTAGGGTGGTTTAAGATGATTTCCTATGGCTTTTTACACATCATGTACTTAACTTGTTAGAATATGCATCGAACGACTATTAAAAGGCACCTAAAACCATTTCCTACCAAAATAAACATGAGAAATAAAAAATATAGTGGGGATATAAATACAGATGTTTTGGCCCTAGCATGAGAATGAAGATATGATGATGATTCTTCTACTTTTCTTCAACTTATCATTTTACTACAACTTATGTATTTCTAAAGTTATACGTAACATATTTACTACACTACAAATCTAAGAAAATGCACATGCATGGGCATGTAAACATAGTAAACAAAGGTGACATTTTAATAATTTTTTCCTTAGTTATTAAGCTTAGGAATCGTGCTCATAAACTTAAACTAGAAGGAAAGTTGAAAAGGTGCAAGTTTACTTCAGTGAAAATTCAAAGGGTCTCATTTCACTTCATTTTTAGAAACGAAACAAACTCCTTTGGTAAAAGATATTTGTTGATAGAAAGGGGGATGAAAGAGGATTTAAATGCAAGTGGTTTTGTGTCGTTTAGAGGTGGTGATGGAGAGTTATTGCTTGGGGTGTTCGGGTGCGCAACCAGGTTCGAGAAGCTTACTCTTATTTCCTTCCTTCTTATTTTTCTTTTGTTTTTGAATATGTTTGGAGAGTGTTTTTAGGGTTTATTTTAAGGAAGAAGATGAAGTAAAATGTCGATGGAGGGGTAAAAAAGGGGTTGATTATGAGTGGGTGTGGTGGGGAGCATTTCTCTTCCATTCTTGATTGCACGGTACAAGCATAAGTAGGAACCGATTTGCTTTTTATGATTTTTGCCAATTAAGGAAATTGTTTGTCTACTAAAGGTGAGCGGTCTCTTGTTTTCCTAACTAATTATCTCGTCTTATATAGTTAATTAAGATTATCTTTAGCTAATTATGATGCTTGAATGTATGTAGATGATTGGAATACAATTTAAGCTTATGACTCTAATTACTAGTGTAGATGACTATAGTTATACATAGTTTAGGGTTTTTCATAGTTAATTAAGCCCATTGGATCATTTTGTCAAATAAATTTAGGGTTTCTAAGGGTTGGAATCGATTATTGCTAATTGATTACGATTTTAGAAAGCAAATTAGGGCCATTCTAGTGATTTAGTAAATTATTAGTAATTAGGTAATAATGTGGCTATATAATTAGAGTTTATTAATTAAATTAGGGCTTTTGACACTAAATTATAGTTTTTAATTTGTTTTAGGGCTTCTCTCATTTTAGGGTTTTATGAGGGTTTGAGGGCTTTGAAGGTATGCTTACAATTTTAGCGTTATTTTTGGAGAAAATGTATCATTTGGGGTAAATTAGTAATCCCATTAATTTATTACCTTAATTGACTTAATTTGATTGATCGTTACCATATATAGATATCTCCTATTGTTTATTATTGATTTGATGTGATTTACGTAATTCAAGTGAAATGTTTCAATTTAGGGTTTTCATTGCATTTGAAGTTCAATCCAAGGTTTTACGACTTTAGGGCTTGGGGTTTAGAGTTTTTACTCAATTAAGATTTTTAATTTATGGTAATGTGTACTTAGGTTTAGGGTCTTTGTATGCTATTAGGTATAAGTCCTAAATATATGCTTTATAACTATAGAATCAGGCTTAGTACATAAGGTCTAGGGCAATTGGTTAAATGATCCGATCAAGTCTAAATTATAAAACAAAACAAGAAATATTAGTAAAAGTGACCCCGTAATTTTGAATTTAAAAAAATAAGTAATAAAATAAGAGAATATAAAATTTTCAAATTTTAAGTATATTACTTGTTAATTATTGGAAATGCATAAAATGCATTCTGATAATTAACGAATCACTAAATATAAATTACATGTATACTAAAAATCATAGAATGACCTAAATAATATTTAGGAGTATTTACTTATACTCTATATGTATTTACGTGTAGGTAGAAATACGCGAAATTACCTAAATTATTTGAAATTTGCTAAAAAATTAAAGAAAATTATAAAAAAATTAAAGAAAAATCAGAAAGGTTGAGATTAATCCAGAATTGGGTCATAGCAGGTTAGGAATTAAAAAACAAATTTTGGTCAATTAAAATCAAACACTTAAAAAGCAAAAATGGAAGAGAATAAGCCATTGTCTTGTCTAATTAATGCACTAAAATTTGCTTTACAACTCTATAAATAACAAGAAAATTTCAGGAACTTATTTGGTCAGTAGGGAATTGAAAAAAATTGGAGAGAATCGAAAATTGAGAGGAAAATTAGGGTTTATAAAAAAATTACCCAAATCCATGTAGTAGGAACTAGTGAATTGAACCTACACATCACCACCACCTGGAACTGAACCACCACCACCACCCTACTCCAAACCAACTGCTTGGATCGGCCGACACACCTTGAATCAGTGTTGGTGGTTGAAAGCTCAAGAACTAGGTGAGTCCCAAATTTCATTCGATTTTGCAAAATTTATTAAAATTATTAATGTTATCCAGAAAATTATGAATTTTGTTATTCTGATGTTTTATTGTATTTAGTTTTAGGAAAAAATAGTCATTAAGTTTAATTATGTCTGTAAATATCGGGTGTTTAAGAAATTAAGCAAAACCGAGCTTGTTTAGAATTCGAAATAAATAGGCTTAGGAGTGTAGTTTTAATCTCAATTTTTTTCTATAGACTACTTAAGTGATTTAGAACAGTGCTATGAAGCTATTTTTTAAAAAAACTAATTTTCAAAATTTTTAAGTAATTTTTTAGCCCTAAAATGATGAGAAAAATGAATAATTTTGGACTAATTAAGTGATTAAATGACTAATTACTGATTTAGAAGATAATTAGATGTTTAGGGATGTTCATCTCTAATGTGGAAACATAATCATAGCACTTGGAGTAGTAAATGCAATTAAGATGGGAATTATGTAATAAATATGGATTAAATGATAATATGTATAATTAGAATTATGATAGTTATAAAATATTGGGTTAAATTGGAAAATATAATGATAATATTAATACATATTAAATCTGTTATAAAACTTAATTTTAGATAGTTATACAAAAAATATAAAATTTTCTCATATCGAGAGTAAACCCAGTACACTAATTAAGATTAGAGTGTACCGAGTGAGTTAGAAAACTGAATTAAGACCTAGCATGATATTAGGATACTTGAGCTTAATGTGATTAATTTCACATTAGGGTTTAAAATGTATTTTAGGATTTACTTGTAGTTGGAATCGCTTTAGAGCTTGAATCAGAATCGGATTTAGAAATCGAACCCTGAACTAACGTAGAATGAATCATTAGTAAATAATAGGTATATAAGGATAATTGAGTTAAATAATAACCTAAAAGATGTATCATTAAAGTATAAATACTAAAAAGTATATTTATATTATAGGATACACGGAGATGATCCAACTTGCAACCGATTGACTAAGCGATTAAGGATTTCAGGTAAGTTGGGTTTAATATTTCATCGTATTTGGAGTATTATTTTAGAGTACTTGGAGACTTAGGATTGTGTATGATTGTGATTGTAAGTAGTTTTATGCATGTGCTTGCATATCTGATTTCGTGTTGAAACTTGTTTTGTGGTTGATGACTATTATGATTAGATTGGTGTGGAATTGTCTGAATACTTTAAATCGAACCTAATCCTAATTGACCCTAATGCCCTAATTTGTCATGCATTGCAACCCTTTAGGGGATATTAGGATTCTTCAACCAAATATCGATACCTTTGAAAAAGATAGCTCTGGATAGCATAATAGTTTTTTCCTCATCCTTAGTTGAACTAAGTGATAGGAGAGAAGGTCATAGTGAGGATGAGAGGATTAGTTTGAAGGTCAAGTCTTAGGGGGAGTGGTGTTTCCATTGCACAAATCTAGGTTTGGTTGTAAGTAGTTGTATTAATAAAAACTCTTTAACCCGGATTGAAGCAGGTGAAATTGCTCTAATTTCACAACGGACCGGACTAAATTGTGTGATGGCATTTACTTGTTGCATTTCATGTAAATAATTGCTTGATAACCTTGATTGTGCTTATATATATTCATAAGTCTCCAATTCAACTTACTAAGCTATAGTTGCTCATATCCATATAGACTCTTTTGCAGGTCCTGACTTCTGATTTGCGATGCCGCGATACAATTACTCGGAGGTTAGATTTCTTTTGAAGTTATGAGGAATGAGGATCAGCTGGCCCAATAATCAAGTTTTTGTTTAAGGTCTTGCTAGTATCTTTAGGACAAAGAATTGCAATATGATATGTAAATGAGCTAAGTATTGTGTTATGTAAAATCTCTTGGGAATGCTATGGTAATGTAAATGTAATTATATATATTGAATTAAGGTTTTAATTGTTACTGTAAATTTTAGTTAAAATCTTAATCGAACTGTTTACTTCAAAGTGAGGAGTTGTTGATGCTTTGTGTAGATCATATCTATGATAGGTATAGTGAGACTAGTTACTCTAATAGGTTGGTTTATACGACAAGACTGTTATAACTCTAAACCTTAAGGGCATAACATTAGGGTTCATAGAACTTTATCTCTAGGGTTTTTTACAAGTTCATTTTTAAGGTTTCAATTTAAAATTTTCTTGATTTTAATTTATTCGATTTGATTGAGCCTAGGGAATACCATTGGTTGTTCGAATTCAATTCTAAGTCTAAAACATAAAATTTGCGGGGTTTATAAAATCTAATTTTTAGAATTCCAAAAATAGTTATTAATTTGAGGAAGACCTTGATTGTGATTTCCTAGCAAAATTATATGATGTCTAAATACTTTGAATAGCATCATATATAGATATCAAATACTAAAAAGGTCTCACATGCTTTAGATAAACCATAGGGGCTTGTTGGTATGGTTATTAAAATCGTAATTATACTATTTATTGGAACATGTTGAACCAGTAAAATCATATAAAATTGTACAAAATCAGTAACATCATAAACTTATAGAATTGCACATAGAAATTCATAATTTTATGAAAAGTTTGTATCAAAATAATTTTATATCTGATTTATCTATGAAAAACATCATAAAATTATACAATTGTATAGTTGACTACAATTTTAACAACTATGCTTGTAAGCCAACAAAATACTAATTGGCCTACATTGGGATCAACGATAATATAACCAAGCATAGGGAGTACAATAATCCAAAATATTAAATAGGTCTCAAAAGTATCTCCAATAGTAAACTACTAAGGGCACAAGTATAATAAAACTATGATGGTATAGTATTAGGAGTGTAGCTAAGTACACTACACATCCCTACATTGTTAGCATACTCAATATCCCCTCATACATCATAATATGTATTGTAATTGGGATTGTAAAGGAATTTAGTGTTATCTTCTTCCTAACCTAAAAAGACATGAAAGAATGAGCAATGAAGAACTTAGCATAACAACAACTAAACCACATACTATATGTCATATTGGCCTATTCTAATGTATTAAGCGATTTTCCATTCAACATGTTGTATTTAAGCAAAGACACACAATATGGGAGTACTCATGATTCCAAACATCACAAGGTGAAACGAAGGGAGTTCGATCTCATTATGGCCATTGGGGGTTGTAGGATTTAATCCTAACTCTATATGGAAAATCTAGAAGGGTCCTACCATTCATATAAACATTGTTGAATTAAAGTTGATGATTGCATTTTATTAACGTAGTTTCCTCCTATTGACTACCCACTAAGCCATTGTAGTAGCATAGGCTCTACTATTGTATCATCTTAAAGTTTCTTATAACTGAAGTCATAACTCCAAAGTGTTGTCGAATTAGACTAAACAACTAAGCACAAATAGCAAATGTTTTATTAAGTCGAGTTTACGTTGTTAAACCAATTTATAATAACTAGAGATATGCAAATAAGCTTTGGCCCGTGGGTTGCCCATTTGACCTACTTTTTAACTAGGTTTAGGTTGAGGTTTTTTGGGCCCATTTAAAAAGTAGGCTAATGAACCTAGTCTATTTAACCTGAAGGCCAAAATGGGATGGTTAGGGTTGTTGGTCCTATTTAACAACAAGTGGGGGGGTGGGGGGAGAGGGCGAAGGGAAGGGGGGAAGGTAAATTGATTGTTATAAATTTAGGTCTTTCGAATAAAAAAAAAAAATCCCTTTAAGATTTGTTGATAGCAGAAATAGTTTGACAAACAAAATAAAGTAATAATTAAAGAGTTAGGGAAAGAAGATCAAGTGCTAGATTTTATAGAGGTTTTTCTTTGTGTGTTCGTCCTCTCTTCTAGCTCTACCGTTGGGGATCTGATTGTCTTCACTCATTATTAAACTTTAAAAGAGAGTACGCAATCATGTCTTCTTGACCATTACAATCAACTGCCCTGTCTTAATAGTCTCTACAATAGACTAAACATAGCTTACAACACAACTCTATCTCTTTCAAAGTTACAAATACAATACGATTCAAGAATTAAAACAAATTGAACAGAAAGTTATAGTTATTTGAAGTTTAGCTCTTGATCATGTAAACAGTATGTTGATATCTTTTTTTGCTCGATAATCTTTTCTAGTTTGAATGCCTTGGTATTTATATCTCAATTTCCAACGTCTAAAAGTTGATATTTTGCAGATATTCTAGTAAACATCGTAATCTTGTAGATATACATCCAATCTTGTTATCCTTATTGGAAATTTGTTTTGGTGCTTATTCGTGCTAATCTTGGTTTGATTTAAATCTACAAAATTTGGATTAAACGTTATCTAAGTGGCTTTAAGTAACTATGGTCATATTTTGAAAGAATCCTCAAAGATATTTTTTCCATTTAAGTGGAACGGGTTAATTATATTTGGGAAATATAATTAACCAATAGAGTAAGGTCTTTTGAATTCGATCTCCTCTTTTGAAGCTTCTATTTGTCCTTTTACAGCTTTATTGGTTTCCCTGGAATGCGCTGTGTGAACCTTTTGCTATTACTTCTATATGTACTCTTTACACGAGCTTCTTGGGTTTATGTTATTTTTAACTTTTTGTCAAGACCCTATAGGGTCCTAGTAAGATTGCCTAAAATTTTCATATTATGTGTGCATCCATGATAAGAAAATCGACTTGCAAGTCAAAGATTGGAAGACTCTAAATAATTAATCACTAAGGTTTTCGATTTTTATTAATTGACCTACTATAAAATATAAATAGCTATGGATATTTGATATTTTACAGTCCTATAGAACCATAGAGAATTGGTATCCCCTACCTAACGATGAGATTAGATAGTAAACACCTAGAATTTACACTTATTGAAATTGTAAAATCTAAATATAAGAGTAATATTTGCATTTAAAGTCTCAAAAAAATTATACAATCTATCTTTAGTTCTAACCTCTAAAACATTTCAATACTTACTTTCAATGCTCAGCTCTTAACCCATGCTCGATTATCTATTAACCTGCACAAGAAATCTATTGGGGAGTAAGCTACATGAGCTTAGTGAGTCATCCCTTACTATACTGGCAAGTAGATTATCAAACAATTTATTAACAAACATGTGAATGCATGAATAAGTAATATGCCAAACAATATATGGAGTTGACGAGTGCTACATATAACATTAGATTTAATGCCCTCCGATGTGAGGGTTGGAGATACATCGGCATCAATTACAACTGGGTTCTAGTATCTGGGTTTTTAACCATATATTGAAATTCTATATTTCATAAAATATAATTTTCATTTCCAAAATCTAGTAGTACAAAAATCTTCAAGTTTAGTGATGAGGTAATCCCCGCAGTCTACACTTATACCTTATAGCGGAGGTCTCTAGACTCGACCCTTAGCCATATGGTTAGCGTCTCTAGTGGCTAGTAAGCCCGTAGGTTAGGGTAAGGTCATGTTGTATGAGTATATCATACTAAAACACTTTAATTCAACATATAGAAACAACTCCTACAAGGCCTCTCTTTACCTCCACGTGAGGTAATGGTTAGAATAAATAATGCAATACATGGTTGATGCATGATCCTTTTAATTTAAGATAAGCAAAATATAATTAAGTCAAATTATTGAGAGATCAATCAATATCAGTAAGCCATTCAAATCATGCAACAGTTAATCATACAACCAAATCTTCAACTATCGTATTTAATAATATTTTGCATAGTAATCAATCAATATCAAGCATATGCATAACTTGAACCCCCATACATCAAGTTATTAATTGTGTGTATATATATTGTGTATGTATATAAATTTATATATTCAATTTATTTCTTACAAGTGTATGATTCTATCTTATTGTTATTAGTATCATTATCATCATCATTATTATTATTAGGTGTTATTATAATTATCATTTTGTATTGGCATATATCGTTATGATATATAAAAAGCATTTCTTCTTTGAAGTGTTTTGATTTTTTAAATACATGTGTATACGTATAATACTTTGATCTTTCGAAAAACTTCGTGTCTTATAATTATATTTTATCTGTGTTTTAGAATATGTATTCGCTAGTTTCTTTCTGTAGGAAATTATATACATAGACTTGTAGATAATCGCGTTTAGATATTTCTTTATTTAGTTAGAGTTTTATCATAATTATTTATTTGTAAGATCATATCACTTAAAGAATGCAATTCATTTACTTGTATTCTTCAGTTTCCGCTAAATCTTAAATTATGTATAGTTTTTTCGTTCTAACTTTGATATATATAAACTTATAGTCAATTTTATCGTTTTTGGATGTATGTTAATGTAGCGAGGTTCATTTTGAACGTTGAGATCCATATTTTTCATTATGGGTCTAAAGTGTTACAGATTTAGTTATTTTTATCCGTATAATTTTATTGATCAATTTTGAGCTTTTTTTTTATAATTATTTTATGATTTAATTAATTTCTAAATTATATATTTTTACAATATTTTATGTTTAAAATCCAATTTACGTAAATTTCATTATTTTTTTTCGTATTTAAACTTAATATACCACTTATACTAATTTTGTTATTATTTTAATTTTTCATAATTAATTACTTATCATTATTTTCTAATTATGTTGAAATTTTCGATTTAATTACATAATTTAGGTAAATTGCTAATGTGGCACATTCTCACTTGTCTACGTGGCAATTTGTTGATTTTTCTTATTTTTATATTTCTTAAATTTTATATTATTATTATTATTTATTTTTGTATGTTATTATATTTAATTAATTAATAGATTATGGGCCTTAATTATGTATCATAGGTTTTAGCCCATTATATTTGTGTATATTTGTATATCTATTTCTTTATGTTATATTAAATAAATATATTACAAATATGTGTGTATTTATATACACGTGCTTAGGTACCTATATATTCTTAAATATTTTTATTATACCTAATAATTTATTATATATACTCAATATATTATTATATATACTCATACACATACATATGTACACATATACATATATTTTATTATGTTATGTTAATTAAACATACTATAAATATATATACACTTATATTTATATATGCATACATATGTGTTCTTAAACATATATATATATACTTGGTATATTAGTATATGTACTTGTACTTATACTTGTATGCATACGTATGCATATGTATACTATACTATTATCATAAGTATACATATATATACATATTTATACTTTTAGTATAGTTATCATTATATGTATTTTTATACATGTACATATTTACATATACACATCCTTATACTCATTTTTATACATACTTTCATACTTATATATTTATACGTACAATTATGTTTTCTTATTGTATTTTCAAGGAATTCTCAATATATTACACATATACATGCATATATACTTTTGGTTCTCTCTCTCTCTCTCTCTCTCTTTATATATATATATATATATAAATACTTAATGTTTCACACATATATATATTTATATATGTATTATACTATATATAGGGGGGCGTGTATGTAGATATTTATATGTATCCCCTATCTTATTTTCTTATTTACTTATATATATATATTATGTATTTATGTGTATATAAATATGATCATATATGTGCACATATTTTGACTAAACTTATAGTATATTTCTACATATAAGTATATATATATATATATATATTCATAGGCATAATAGCACATATACACATATAAGCATAATTTCTAAAGAAATAAGATTATATAGAAAAAATTCTATTACATATATATGAACTCCAATATAATCCTCTAGAATATATACTAATACTTGTTCAAAGCTTTAAGTGTAAAAATATATATAAATACCCAAAGATAATATACAATACATGCTTTACATGAAAGAATTAATACAAAAAAATATATAAGGAAAGTATATTTACTTGTTTAGGGATTTATTTTAGCGTAAGATCTCACTCTTTTCCTCTTTAGATGTTCTTAAAAATGGAGGTTGAAGTGTAGTTAGGGTTGGAGTGGTGAGTAAGGAATAATGAGGGGAAAATGAAAAAAAATCAAGAAAGATGAGAGGGAGAGTGTATTGGTTTTGGTGGGGGAAGATTCATAAAATACTAATTTATTTTTATAATTATAAATAATATTATTAATTTTATAAATTAATATAGTACTTTTACAATTATTAGCATTTAAAAGTTATCTTTAGTTGTTTGCTATCGATTTCATGTAATTAAGCATATTGTTCAGTAATTATACTCAATTAGGATTTTATCACCATTAGGGTAAATTTGTATGTTTGATAAGTTTAAAGTTTTAGTTCTTAGGATTTTTGTTCAAGTTCGGGTTTGATCTCTTGTATGTATATATATATTGTCACGACCTAAGGGGGCTAATTGTGGTAGTCGCTGTATACTGTACAAAGGATTGTAGATTGAGTTCCCTTATAATCGACGACCCTTTTATACGATATACAAGGCTACAACTACTACTAACTACCAAGAGTGCGCAAGTTTAAGCAATATCATTTCATGATAAATAATAATATAGTAAAACATAACGCATAATTTATGTGTATAAAAGTTTACAGATATAGAGTTTGAAACATGTCTAAAGTCAGACTAATATAAAAATTACATATTTAAATCTACATTTAATCAAAAGTACTCTCTATCCTCAAATAGCTCCCACATTGATCCCGTAGAGAAAGCTAACCTCAGGCATACAACGGCCTGACTCCATGAATAAGTCGACCTGTAAGAGAAGTCTACAAAGGTATAAGTTTACTAGCTTAGTGAGATATTTTCCCTCAACCATACAGCAATCAAGTTTTACCACAGTTAAGTTCAACCAAATGAATGCATGAACAAGCAGTATGCTAAACAAATACATGCAGGTGACCAGGTACTGCATGTAACTTAGATTTAACACCCTCCGAAGTCAAGGTTGGAGATTCATCGGTACAGTTAGATTTGGGTATCATATTAGAACTTATTTCATAATGAAACTTCGCGTTTTGTATTTAAAATGTAATGGTACATCCATTACCAGCTTTATTAAAATGAGTTCTACATATGATTGTGAGTAGGTTCACGCAGCCCTCACTCACCCCTAAACGAAGGCCTCTGGACTTGACCCATAGCCAGACGGTTGGCGCCTCCAACGCCTAGTCATCCCGTGGGCCAGGGTAAGGTTATATCGCACGTGTGCACCGTACGAAATCAATAACAATCAATAATCAATCCATGTATGGCCTTTCGCTACCTCCGTGTAATGTGACTGCTCGGAATTAATTATACAGTGCATGATTTATGTATGATCCAAGTTAACTTTTCTAATCGAATAAAATTTAGTCTTATTAATTTAGTGATCATTCCAAGTCACAAACAATCCATCTAGTGAATCTACTATGCAACAGACATTATATTATTGCAATTTAAGGTAAATTCACCATCAACAACCATGCACAAGCATAACCCAACCCCATACATATTCATTTATAATTCATAATTTAAATGCACTATTTACAAGCACAAACAAGTATGGAATCATAAGGAAAAAAAACTCACTCGACCATGGCTAGCTTAGAGATCGTAATAGTTTGGCGGCAGCTCAGGGTTGATATCGATATCACTTGAGAATAATGAAAAATTTGTAAGGTAGGGAATTTAAAGCTAACTAATGCTAGAATTTGTAAGGTCTACCTTACTTAGTTACGTGAAATTGCTGATTTGAGTTTTTTTATTGAATCGCGTGTAACTTTTTCGTTTTAGTTTGGATCGTTATGAATTTATAGTCTATTTTGATCGTTTTTGAGCGTATTTTCTCATAATGAGGTCTGTTTTGGATATTGTGACTCGTAACGTAAATTGTGATACAAAAATATCACAAAAATTATTATTTAAATTTAAAAATTATCAAATATTGATTTTCGCTTTTTCGTAACATATTTATGATTTAATAATTATTTAAATCATATATTTGATATTTTTATTATTTTGGGTATATTTTCCTATTTTTTTCATTTTCTTATTTTTCTTATGTACCTCACGATTATACATATATATATATTCATATACTTATAATATATAATTTATAGTTTATGTTATTGAAAATCCTTAATTTACGGTATCATATATACATATATACACTATATATTACACGTATTATATATGTATATGTATTTATTTAAAACCTACTCTTATACGCATATTCATATATTTATATATTTATTTATTTATATGTCTTACATGTATACATACCTATAAATACATACATATATATATTCGACATATATATACTATATAGTATTTATCATAAAATATGTATACTATACATTACATATATAATATGCTGTATATTATACTATTTATACTCTATATTATATATGTATATATATATTCATATGTCTTATATACATACCTATAAAAATACCCCACTATATACTATACGACTATACACATATATATATAAATAATCATATATGTATACCCACATATATATAGTTACGGTACATACATATATATTTATACTATAGTTATGTAAATTACTAATTAGATGTATAAAAAAAAAACAAATACATAATATATACTATATACCTATGTACATATATGTATACATACCTAACCCTATATTTCCACATATAATTAAATTTAAGTGTTCATGTACATAGACATATAATATTAATGTTATATGTAAGAATATCATAAAAATACCATACAAATAATATATTTCTACATGTGTATACTATAATATACATCTATACTTACTAAAATAAAGTACTTATCTATTAGTTTTTATTTTTCTTCTTCTTTTCCTTCCTCTTTTCTTCTTCTTTTTCTCTTTTCCTTCTTTCTTTTTCTTCCTTACGGTTTGCTCTCCAAGTTGGTGTGTGTTTGTGCAGATTTTTTTTTTTTCTAGATTTATATTGCTTTCCTTTGCTCACGTGATCAATAGCTTAATATTTAAGCTAAGTTAGATGTATATACAACAAAATAATCATTGTAATCTTTTCTTTTCATTTAACATTAACACATGGCGGTTTAATTGAGCACGTGAGCTACTGATTTTTGGTCTTAATTTGCTGATTTTGGTTCACGTTTTGTGCAGGAGAGGAATTGAATTGGAAATGGAAGAAGGAAAATGAAAGTTATTAACAAATATGTGTGATTTTTCAAATCATATAAATTATAATGAATCTCCTCGTAAATTAGTTTTCAAAATTTTGTGAAATTTTATCAATTTAATTGGTACTCGTTACAATTATAATTTTTACAAGTTATTCTGGCAATTTCGTTACCATTTCGTGCAAATAGGCGATTTAGTCAAAAATTACATTCGACTATAATTTTATCGCTATTGTGTAATATTTAACTATTTTATAGGTTTATGTTTATGATTTTAGGGTTTCGAGTAATTTTGGGTTCAATTTTGATTAATAGTGCATAAACTAGTTTTAGGGTTTAAGTAAGTGATTTAGGGTTTCGATCAATTTCTAAGGTTTTGTTATCGGTGTTATATTTGATTTATTAAACTTCATATTCTTTTGTTATTACTAGCCTTATTGACTTATTGTATAGTTTAGAATACTCGGACTTGAGTTAAAGTTCAATTACTGTTTTTCCTAAGGTTTACATATATAGAATTTAGGGTTTTCATATGTGATTAAGGTTTTTTATTAGGTTTAAGGTCAATCTCTTAAAGTTACACATATTTAAGGTTTAAGGTTATCGTATGCGATTAAAGTTTTGATTAATAAGTTAGGGTTTTTTATACTTGTTTTGAGTTTTAAACTTAGCAGGTCTATTAAATTAGTGAAATCATCTATAGCACAAGAGTTTGATTCTATACTCAAAAGGTTACATTTGTGGGGTTTACACTTTCTATTGTAGTTTCTACACATACTTTTGTAATTCCTTAAATCAAGGCTTCTACCTGATCATTTACCATATTTCTCAATTATACTAATTCAATACTTTTACTTAATCTTCTACTGCTTTTGCATTAGGCATTCATGAAACTTCTATATAAGCTTCTTCAGCACTCCAGATCACATCATATAGTGCTGCCAACCTTCTACATAAGTTTCTACTAGTGTTTTGCATAATATATTATCCGTATGTTCATCACCCAAAGCTTCTACTGAAATTTCTACATGCATATTTCTTCTTCTTTTTCTTTAGTACATCCTTCTACCAAAAGTTCTATTGTATATTACTTGCAACATAGATCTTACACATACCATGATCAAACGGTCCTTTTTATTATCATCAAAACTAATTTAGAGATTTTTTGACCTATTGAAAAATTGGGTCCAAATGAACTTGGTTTGTTTAATTCGTATGCTAGAGTTCAACCTACTTGTACACCTCTAATAATAACCTAGAATTTTAGCAAGCAATGTCTAATGTCATTGCATACCTATAATGCAAAGTCCAAAATGTGCAATGAAGTATGTCTTGATATTTGGGTCAATATTAGTTACGCATAAGTCCTTTGTTATTCTTCTATTTGCTTACATCTTTTACTAACCTAGGATTCTAACAAGCAATGCCCAAGGTTGCTACACGCATGTGAAGCAAAGCTTAAAGCGTATAGCAAAGAATGTCTTGATATCTGAGTCAATAACTATTAAGTATAAGTCCTTTGTTATCCTTCTATTAGCTTACATCTTTTGTTAAGACAGGGTCCATTTAAGTTGTAAGCCTTGAAGGGGTAAGTAGGTTTAGTTAGTTTTTTCATTAATTAAGGCCCACTAATTTAGTTGTCAATTAATTAACTTAATAGGGGGTTATCATTCTTAATTATTCAATTTAGTATTTAATTATCTTATTGGGTTTAGGGCCCTAGTATTCTTATGTCCTATAAGGCTTATATGTAATCAAGGCCCTTTTAAGGTATAAGCCTTAAAGGAAACGAGCCTAACTTATTTTAATAGAAGTTGCCCCATTATATAATTTATTATTTTAGTTGGGCTTTGTTCCATTTAATCGATTTTACAATTGGCCCAAGTTTATGGCCCATTTAAGAAATAGACCCATGGAGGGCTGATAGGCTTAAGAAACTTAGGGAATTGGAACTAGGCCCATTAAAATACATAATTGGGTTTAGTCATTGGGTTTTATTATTTCGTAATTTAGGTACAATGTTAATTTAGTCAAGTTAAACAATTTAGATAAAATTATGGATTTATGTATACACATGGTGTGATTGACCTAATATGGAAGGGAATGTAGGCTGGTTTTCTTATACTAGTTTTGTAGGTCAATTTGGGATTAGACTGGCCTTGGTCTATTATAACCCATCAGTATCGTTATTGTAGTAGATTACCGTGTACCGCATAAAGATCTACAATCAACCTCCTCGTTGATCGTAGGCCTTTCATACAGCACACAAGGTTACTTCTACTATATGTTACCACTAGGCCTATAGATATGCAATATTGAGTAATTTAACTAATATTTACTCTTTGATATGAAATGATAAAGTGAAAGCATAGATTTACAGAATTCCACACTAAAAAGAATATTACAACACGAATGCATTTCTTATGAGAATCTACACGAAGAATTTCTAACTAAAACTTTAATTGAAAAAGATAAATAAATGTCTATAAAATACTATTACAAAATTCCCTCTTTGCTCTCCTATCGCACGATCTTGTCTCCGCACGAGACTCACCTCGGGTATTCCTCAACCCGGATGGACGAAGAGATTATCTTACATCAAAAGAAATCTATGGGGGTGTAAGTTTATTCTTAGTGAGATAAATCCCTTCGTCAATACCGCATAACAAATTTTATTTAATGCACAAACATATGAATGCATGAACAATCAGGATGTCGAACAATCAGGATGTCGAACAAAATATGCAATGACCTAGGAATTGCATGCAACTCAGAATTACATGCAACTCAGAATTACGCCCCTTGTAGTTAGGGTTGGGGATGATTAACCGACACAAACCACAATCGGGTCCTAGCACCTGGGTTTTTATATACTATTGTGCTTAAGTTAAAACAAAATCACATATATATAATATATACCACTTTAATACGGAAAGTACTCTTTGTTTTTATATCTTGTACTTTAAACTAAAATTTCCAAGTCTAATAGTGTGGCGGCCACTGTAATTCGCAATCCGCAATCTGCAATCACACGCCTTAAGTAGAAGTTGCAAGACACGACCCTTCATTAACGGTTAGCGTGCCTTGATACTTAGTAAGCCCATTAGCTTAGGACAGACACTCAATAATATAATGATGGCATAGCTAATGCCTAATCCTACAGGAGGCCATCCTCTTATGAGTCCCTTCCCATCTTTTGTGTGAGGTAGTAGCCGGTATAGTATGATGCGATTACGAGAAATGCATGATTCATTGAATTTCTTAATCAAGTAAGTACTTAATCCAATTTTCATGGGGATTAGATAATTTCATTCCATACCATTATACATAGATATCATCATAAACAATTCCCATTATCAACTGATTCACAAGTCATAGCATTCAATCATAATATCATACACATGCATTTCCCATAGCCTACGAGTATTCAAGTTCCTTATATAAGTTTAAGTGCATTTACTCTACAAGCAAAATCAAGTATGGAGTTATTAAGAATCACTCACTTAGCCATGCGCATCAGTCGTAGTAATTTGAGCTCAAGTTGTCTCTTAAAGCCCAATCCCCTAGACATCGCAAATATGATACTATAAGGATTTGAAATAGAACTTAGAAAGTTATGCTAAAACCCTTTAAGTTATACTTTTAACTAGGTTTTTTAGTTTTCCCGGTTTTACTTAAAAGTTCAATCGCTTATAATTTTCTCGTTTTAAATATGATTTTTATGATCTTATAAAATCTTCATTGTTTTCAAGTATACTTTAACGTGGTGAGGTTAGATTTTCGAGATGAGGCATGCAAATCTGTTTATAGGTCATAATAGTAGTGATCCTCATGATTTGGAATACTTTTGGGCTTTTTGATACCTTTGGGAATCTTTTAGGCTTGGGCTTAGGATCTTATTCTAAGCTTAAAACACATCTTAAGGTTAGATTTTCAACTTTGATTTACATTCCTAGGGCTAACAACAACTTCTTGGGCTTTTATGTGAGCTTAAGTTGCCAAATAGACTTGTTTTTTTTTTATCCAAATCAAGGTTAGTCACTTTGTTGGGCTTAGGAGGTGTTATGTAGGCTTCTTAAAGGTCTCAAAATAACTTTTATTGGTGGGTTAAGTTGCTGGTCAGAAAATGAATGAAGGCCCAACTTGGAGTTTGAGGCTTGCTTTGAAAGTTTTAGGCTTTATATACTTATTGTACTTGTTTTGGTTGGTCTTTTCACTTTGTTTACTTGGTTTTATCATATTTTTAAGTGTGGTTCCAGATCTGGCCATGGTGAATCTAAGGGGTACTCACTTGGTTTTTCAACTTGTTTCATTATTTTCTTAAGTTTAGGAGTTAGATCACAAACCTATGTTACTCATATTCAAATCTTGACTTAACTTCTCTTTCATGAGATGATTATTTAGCTTATACTCTACATGAAAATGATAGATCTTATACTTATCATAACTTCCATGCCATAGTTTATATCTTACAAAGTTGGTTTCCTCATAAAAATTTCATGTAATGGATTTTCCTTTACCTAAGGCTAAGTTTGAGCATGTTTAACTTAATAAAAGTGAGAATAACATCTAAATGACCCACAAACACTTCATGTCCAGCATGATGTCCCCTCTTTCAAGCACTCATTTCATGATTTTCTTAACTTGAAATCTTCCATTCTAAGTGTTAAACATGTATCTTTAAATAGCATTAACTTTACATGCTCATATTTCAACTTTCATGTAAGGGATTCATAAGCTTGCTTCTCAAGGTGGTCTTAGCTATTTCATCAACTTGTGATCATGCTAATATCCTCATGAAAACATGGTCTCCTAACATGGCATACTAGGTTACTAAAACAAAGAAACAACTTACTCATCCTCAAAAGCAAAAACAAGGTAGTTGTACACTAAGTATCCACTTATGCTCTTCATTTTTCCTTCTCCTTCCTGCAAGATCTTTTGGGAACTAGAATCTTGATTTTTAAAGTGAGGTTTTGAGGATATTCTAAGGTTCCTAAAAGTGGTTTTTGAAGTTAACAAATGAAGACACAAAATGAAGCTTTGTGTCGTGAATGTAAGGCTTGGAAGTGACGGCAATGTTGGGATTTTGTGTTTCCTCTTTTGGTTTTGTGTTTAAGTAAGAGAAAAGGAAGTGAAAATGAAAGTGAAAGTGAAAGTAAATGTAGAGAGTGTGTGGCCGGTTATGAATGGGGTTGAAGTGTGTTCAAGAAGCTTTAATTTGTTGTCTTGTAGCATGCACAAATGCCAACTTTTGACAAGACTAGATGATGTAAGCATTAAGGGGTGAATGGTAATTGTGTACGACAAGTTGATTGATGGGTAAATGACAAAGCATGGCTCCCCCACCATCCCCCTTCCTAGCCTTTTAGAATTGGCCGTGTAGGTCTTCTTTCGGCATGGTGTTGTCTTGTCCTTTAATTAAAAGTTGAACACATAAAATAATGTGATAATTTGTCCATATGTAGGATAAGTCACGATGATATAAGGAAAGTGTTTTATCACTAGTTTTTGATAAGTTATCAATTGATAAGTGCTTCCAATTCTCAATTGATAACTTATCAATTGATAGGGTGAGTGGTTAGTTCACTTATTCATGTGCATAAGTCTTTATGCATGAAGATAAGGAGATTGTCTTATAAGAAATTCTTTTAGAGTTTGTTTTTCAAATTGATTTGTAAGTTATGATTTAATTCTTTCAAAATTATGAAATTTTCTAGAGTCGAATAAAATTATTCAAATTAAATTCTCGATTTAGTTGCTTAGGGTTATAAGTCCTTAATCAAATTAGGGTTTTCAGTAACTTAGGGTTCGCAGTCTTCGTAATCTAGTTTTATCAATAATAAACTTTCAAATTGGAAAACTAAATTCGTTTTTAAGTGTAAACTTAAATTCTTCGTTTAGTTGATTCTTGAGAACGTTCGGCAAGTACTCTTAGTTGATTCACATGCCTATTAAAAAGTAGGGTTTACATGGTCCAATTCAATTATTTATTAATTTATATTTATTATTATTATTCCTAAATCTATTTCCTTTAAATTTTTGATTTCTTGAATATTTCATTCATAAACAAGTTCTTGTCAAAGCCCTAGCTCCTACAATATTAAACACCAACTCTAGCTAACATTGATTCAAATCTAAATTTCAAAACCAGGTTTCATGTGTTTCTCTTTTGAATACTTTGTTTTTTGATTTGAATTTATGAACTTAAAAACCTTCACGAAAATGTAAATAGCCAAGATCTTATGAAAACCACTTTTTGGTTAAATTTTCAAAGTAAAATGGATCAAACAAAAACTTTTCTTGAAGAACACTTGATTATTCCCATGAATATTCAAGAACATTTGAATCTAAAAAAAAAAAAAAAGATTTGAAAAATTTAGAGAAACACACTTAAAATAACAAGAATCAAAGTACACATTATATCAATGTCAACGGATTAATCAAGAACCAAAACAACAACATATTAAACATTAAAGCAACACATGAAAGCATCTACACATTGCTGGAGCTTTTTGTAACTTCATGGATACCAACTTAATACATCAAATTTATGTTAGAAATGGTGACTTTATCTATTTACATATATGTACCACATATCGTGGTTACAACTAAGCTTTAAAATAACCCTTAATGATGCGTCTTTGGGGGTTGAACACATGGAGAGGCACCACAACAAAGTGAACCGAAAGAAACAAAAGAAAAGCTAGCAAAGTCTAGGTAGCTACCGAATGAATAAGACACACCACTCGATCTTACTTGGCCTACAATTTGCCAGACTTGCCACTATTCCTTACTAAGGGGAATAGATAAGAGTTAAAGAATAATGAAAACACTGAGGTTAGTCAAAGGAAATACGAATAATATCTCTATTAATGATTGGTACAAACAAGTGGGAGTTTATATACCCATCCACTAGGGTTACCTTATATGTATGAAAAGACGAAAGTGTATTCTTGCAATTAGGTTACATAATATATACTAAATAGGGTAAAAGAGTAGAATATTCAATACGGAAAAGTAAGAATCCTTTTAGAATATTGTGTTAGAAGATACATGTCGCTCGATGGTTGGATATTAGAAATATGGTACAAAGTGAGCGAGGAAGAGAAAAGAGAACTTTTAATCAGGGGCCGACCTGATCTGGATCAGGTCGAGGGCCAGCTAGTCTCATTGCAAAGTAGTCAGCTTGAGTTGGGGCTAGATGCTTGTGGACGGCTCGAAAGGTCTTGGGGTTGTCTTCTCAGATATCTTGCCATAGCACAGCTGCTGGGCAGGAGCAGGTCTAGCATACATAAGGGTCTGAAAATCAGGTCGCCCGAAGATCATTTTAGAATAGGAATCCTTGTCTTGGATATGGCTTTAAGCTAGTATTCTCTGAGCAAGTCCTTAAAGTCCCCTAGTCAGCTATGTGTGATCAATCTAAGGGCTGATTCTTATCATCTACCTGGGGTTTAAAAAGATTTGTCCTCAAATTTGAAGTGATATTTGGTTATCCTTCTTCTGGGGCGCTCATAGGGTCTTTTTGTATTAGTTGGTGAGGAACGAGATTAGACACATTGAAAGTGGGGGATACACCATAGGCATTGCGATTGACTTTCTTCAAGACCTTCAATAGACTATCAGCTCGAGAAGATAGTTTACTTTGTCTCAAGTACAAGAAACGTTATCGGTTAAGGTGAATCCATATTAAGTCTCCTGCCCAGAAAGTGATAGTTCGGCAGCCTTGATTACCAATCTCATGTTGTTTTTGATTGAACATAGCGATCTTCTTAGTTATAGATTAGTGTAGTACTTGTAATTCTTAGGCTTATTGAACTTTGGATTGACTTTCTTCAGTAGCTGCTAGGGTGCCAATCATATCCAGGGGAATAGTAGGATTAAGGCCATAGATGACCTTGAATGGGGTCTTCCTAGTGGGGTTGTAGATAGTTTGGTTTTATGCAAATTCCACAACTAGTAGACATAGATCCCAGTCCTTTAAGTTCTTTCTCACAATAGCTTTGAGTAAGTTGCCTAATGTCCTGTTCACCACTTTAGTCTGGCCATTAGTTTGAGGGTGGCTACTGGAACCGAATAAGTTTAGTTCTAAGTCTTCTCTAAAGAGTCTTTCAAAAATAACTGAAGAATTTTGTGTCTCGATTTGAAACGATTGTAAACCTCTCAAATTTAGCTATTTAAGGTAAAATTGAACCCTAATACTGTAGATGACTCGAAGAGTCATTAAAGTGGAGCAAGATAAAAATATAATAAATCATAAATTTAAATATATTATAAGTAGTAATAAAACCCTAGGAATTGATCGAAACCCTAAATCGCATACTAAAACCCTAAAACTGACTTACACATAATTAACCAAAATTGAATTCGAATTTAATGGAAACCCTAAAATTATAAATATAAACCTATAAAATAATTAAATATTACTCAATAGTGATAAAATTATAGTCGATTGCAATTTTCGACTAAATCGCCTATTCGCACAAAATTTTAGCGAAATCGCCACAATAACATGTAAAAATTATAATTGTAACGGGTACCAATTAAATTGATAAAATTTCACAAAAAATTGAAAATTAATTTACGAGGAGAATCGTTATAATTTATATGATTAAAAAAATTACATATATTTGTTAATAATTTTCATTTTCCTTCTCTTCTATTTCCAATTTATCTCTTTTCTTTCCTTTCTTCCTTTTTCCCAATTGCACATCCTGGAAATGAAATTCAAAGTAGTCGCCCACATGAAGGAAAAAAAAATTGATAAGTATTGAGTGGAAAATAAAAGAAAAATGAAAATAAAAAAATTGGATAATATCTTAGCTTAAATTTTAAGCTAACTACTCATGAATAAAAGGAGAAAAAAAGAAGAAGAGGAGAACAAAACCGTAGAAACAAAACAAAAAAAGAAAAGAGAGAAAAAAAACATCTTGGAAGCACACCATGAAGAGAGAAAAAGAGAAAGAAAGAAGAGAAAGAAGAGAAAGAAGAAGGAAATAATTAAAAGAAAAAGGTAAGTATTTATTTTTATGTAGATGTATATTATATAGTATATACATGTATAAATAAAGTAGTTGTATAGTATTTTTATACATATAACATAACTAATACAAGTCTATGTGCATAAATACTTAAAGTTAATTAAATATGTATGTATAAGGTTATGTATCTAGATATGTATGTACATAGGTATATTATATGAAAGAGTATGTATTATGTATTTTTTTTAGGAATACATATAATTAGTATTAGGTATTTTATTAAATAACTATAGTATATATATGTATATGTATATACCGTAAACTATGTATATATATATGTACCCATATATAATTATTACATAAGACGTATATATAATATAGAGTATATGCCTTATGGTATACGGCAT
>JAMXBB010000010.1:51530791-51584464 GCA_024138015.1 Lumnitzera littorea | reverse complement strand
ATATGTAATATACCAAAAATATATATAGATATATATATATATGTATGTATAAATCGTGAAGTACATAAATAATAAGAAAATGAGAAAATTTCAAAAATAGGAAAAATATGCTTAAAATAATAAAAATATCAATTATATGGTTTAAGTAATTATTAAATCAAAATATATTTAGAAAAAGCTAAAATTAGTATTTTATAATTTTTAAACTAAAATAATAAATTTTGTGATATTTTTATATCACAACCCAAATTGCAAGTCACAACGTCTAAAACGGACCTCGTTACGAGAAAATACGCTAAAAAACGATCAAAATGGACTATAAGTTCATAATGATCCAAGCTAAAACGAAAAAGTTCCAAAATACATAAAGGAAATATCATAAATATAAGAAAATAGTTACTATTAATCCCATTGAGTATGATAAACCCTATACACATTATACTTGGGTTATATTGGGGGAAACTAGATAAAGTACAATAGACTTTTAGTTAACTAAGGAGTCTGACTTTACAAAATACTTATAAGTGTTATTATATTTTAGGTATTCAATATCGAGTTTTGGAAATCCCAAAGGTTTGGAGAATGAGTAATAATCCAGGTGAGGGAGTTCTAATGACCTGCTACTTGCTTGTGCGTGTTACTTGTATGATGTTTTGCTGCTTGTTGTTGCTTGTATGTTTGAATAACTGTTCTGCTTGTATGCCATCATCTGTGTGATCACCTTTTTTTTAAAATTGATAAATATAAATATCTGACCCAAATAATTGGTTATATTTGTCGCATGTCTATGACCCAGTAAATGTATGGATGGAGAGTGCTAGCTTTGCAAAATGTTGAAAAGGGTATTTTTGGAAAAAGTTTTCCTAATCTTAAACGTATTTTGTACAATTTTAATAAGAGCCGCAGTGCCAGAAATGATATTTTATCGTTAAGGCAAAGTTAGCATGGGTTCTCCACTTGATAGCGAGAGAACTTGCTTTATTTTGCTTGTAAGGCCTTGGTTAATTTTGGCTTGCGAGATGGACTCGCAAGTTGTGCTCGAGGGGCCTTGGAAGGTGGATAGTCCTAGAATGGAATCCTCCTATTTGAATTGAAATTTTCTTTCTTGGCTAGGGTAATAGTCGAGTGCAGCCTAGGGGGTAAAGCCCTTAGGTAGCCTCATGCGAGTAAGCTGAGGTACCCTATGCGGGTAAGTACAGGGGATAATCGAAGTGCAGACGATGTAATTCTACACCTTTCATAGTTCCGGACTCCTATGGATGTGTTGATTGCATTCATCACGCCTGCATTCATTTTGTATGTAGATAGCTTACTAGCATGTGTGATAATAATGTGTGATAACTTGCTTGAACGGTGGTGGTGAGGAATGAACTTACTGAGTTGTTATATGCTCTCTCCCTCATAGTTTCTTTTGCAGGTTTACTTACATTGGGATTGGGATAAGTCTTGAGTGCCGAGTATGAGATGAAGATACATATCTTAGTATTAGGAATAGCTGAGTACTCTTTAGATGATACATAAGCAACCTTTGTTGATAATTTAATTTTTCTTGTATTTCTTTTATAATATTGATATATCCTATTTTATCATTTGGTAGGGGATACCGATTCTTTGCGGTTCTGAGGAACTGTGGGATATCAGACACCCATAATTATTTATCTTTATATTTTATAGTAAATTATTTACTTAAAAATCAGTAACTTTAGTGATTAATCATTTAGAGTCTTGTAATCTCTAACTTGCAAGGCGATTTTCATAACAATCATGGGTGCACACATGTTATAAAAATTTTAGGTAATCCTACTAGGCTCCCTTTAGGGTCATGACAACGATAGTCTTCTGCACTCTATGTAGTCAGACAACTTTTTGCAAAAAATAGATTAGTAATATAAAAAGCATCGTTAGTTTGATGGCACGAAATGAAGTGTACCATTTGTTGAAGTAGTCTACTACAACAAATATAAAATCGTTTCCACTAAATGTTTGGGGCAACCCTAGGACAAAGTCTATGTTGAGGTCGAGCCAAGATAAGGTTGGCGTTGGCATGGGCATGGGCATGGGCATGGGCATGGGCATGTATTCTTCATAGGCTTCTCTCTTTCCCTTAGCTCGTTTGCATACTTTACAACTAACAATTTCCTTATGGACATCCTTGGCCAAACCAGGTCAGTAAAAGTTTTCCTTTAACAGATTGCTTGTTTTGGTTTCTCTAAAATGACTAGATAATTCATTATTATGAGCTTCTCGGACTAATAGCGCATCCGTGGAACAGTTTGGTATACATAGCCTTTGGTCCTTAAATAGATAGTCATTCTTAAGGTAATATCCTGCAATAACTACTCCTTCTCAGCACTGCTCAATAACCGGACTAAAATGAGGGTCATTAGCATACTATTCGATGATAAGCAAAAATCTTAGTAATTTTGTCTATAAAGTGGTCAACAAGTTTTGCCATTGTGATAGGACATCGGTAACCACATTTGTGCTTCCCTTCTTGTGTCGAATTACATATGAAAACCTTTCCATGAACTATAACCACTTGGCTTATCTCTTCAAGAGTTTGTTCTGACTTCTAAGATGCTTTAGAGACTCATGGTTTGTATAAATGACAAACTCTCGTGCTAGTAAATAGTGTTACCATACAGTAAGAGCTTGAAAAAGAGAGTATAACTCTTTCTTGTATACAGAATAGTTCAGGGCAGCACTACTAAGCTTCTTACTGTGGTAGGGGATGGGTCGTCGCTCTTGCATCAAGACAACACCAATTCTAACTCCTGATGCGTCACATTCTAACTCAAAGGCCTTATCAAAGTTTGGTAATAATAGGACAAGGGTAGAGGTGAGCTTCTCTTTGATCTCCTTAAAGCTCTATTCAGCTTGGTTATTCCATTTGAACCCACCATTCTTCTTTGTTAGCTTGGTTAAGGAACGGCTATGGTACTAAAGTTTTTAATGAATTGCTTACAGAAAGAAGCTAGGCCATGGAAACTTTGAACTTCAGTGGCATTTGTTGGTGTCGACCATTCCAAGATAGCTTAGATCTTCTCTTTATTTACCCAGATTCCTTTCCTTAACACTACAAACCCAAGAAAAATCACCTCATCTTGATAGAATGTACGCTTCTTCAAATTCCCATATAATTTCTTGATCCGTAAAATGTCAAATACTACTTAAAGATGTTGACCATGGTTGTTTAGGTTGGTACTGTGTACCACTTTGTTATTAAAGTACACGACCACACATTTTTTGATCAAGGGCGCATCACATGGTTTATTAACCTCATGAATGTGTTCGGCATATTAGTAAGTCCGAACGGTATAACCAACCATTTATAGAGACCATGCCTAGTTTTGAAGGAAATCTTCCATTTATCACCTAGTCTCATGCGAATTTGGTGGTAGCCACTTTGCAATCAATCTTCAAAAATATCTTGGCACCATGGAGCTCATCCAACATGTTATCAAGCCTTGGTATTAGGTACCTGTATTTGACAGTGATTCAATTAATTACTCAGTTATCGATGTACATGTGTCATGAACCATCCTTCTTAGTAACGAGTAGAGTTGGCACAGCACAAGGGATCATGATCTTCCTCATGTATCCTTATTCCATGAGTTCATCCACTTGTTTGTTCAGCTTGGCAGCTTGCTCAAGGTTCATTCTGTATGCAGGTCGATTTAGTAGGGCAGCGCTTAGTTGTAGATCAATATAGTATTCTATGCCTCAGACTAGAGGCAATCCTTTAGGCAATTCTTCAAGGATTAGATTGGAGAACTCATTTAGTAAGCTTTGGATCTCGTTAGGAACACCCTTTAAATCTCTCATCTTCAACAATTTTCTAACCAACTGGAACATAGGCTCATTGGCCCATTGGCCTTTTCAGTAGCTCGAAGCTCTCTTCAACTCATAACTAAGGTCTTCTTCTTACTGGCTTGGGTAAGTTGATTATGGGTCTCATTCACTTGGGATGGGGTCATGGGTTGCAACACAATTTTGTTTCCATCCTTAAGAAAGGCATATGTGTTCTTATACCTGTCGTGAGCAACATGTCAATCAAACAACCAAGGTTACCTGAGCAACAGATGAAAAGCTCCCATAGGGATGACATCGTAAACTACTTCATCTCTATATACATTACCAACACTAAACAATACAGTTATTTGCTTAGTTACTTGCAAAGCACTCTTATCATGAAGTCAATGTAGCTTATAAGGTTGGGGATGTTTAGAGGTCGGCAGAAATAATCTCTGCACAAAGGATTGTGCAATTACATTAGTACAACTTCCTTTATCCATTATAATGGTGCACAATTTCCCAGTGATGTTATACTTTGTATGGAATAAATTTTCTCTTTGATCTTTTCTAGAGTTCGGTAGGGAACTCAGTATGTGTCTTAGGACTAAGGTCATCACTTCTCCCTAGTTGGCATAGACATAGGTCTCCTCTTCCTCTTTAGCTTCATCTTTTCCAACATTCGTTTCCTCTTTGGGCTCGCTCTTGTTGGTGTTGTCCACTACATCTCCTTAGAGCACCATGACATGTTGATTCAGATACTCAGCAGTCATGTGTCCGAAGCCTAAGCATTTAAAGAACTTCACCTCACCGGTCTTCCATCTAGAGGTCTGTCCTCTCTCATATGCCCTCGTGGTTGGTCTGGTCTCAGCTTTATTTGACTAGCTTGTTTGGTACTGTTGGCTTACTCGACTATCGTTAGGTCGGTCACGCCTCCTTGGTTCAACCTGAATAGGTTGACACAGAATTGTGGTTCAGGAGAGTGCTGGCCCAAGTTGGCTCAGAGCCCTTTCCTCTGCTTTTTGACCCTCTATGCTATCTTAATCACCTCTTCTAAGGTATAAAACCTTTACACTTCCACAATGTTGTGAATCTCAAATCTGAGTCTTGAAATGAACCTTGATACTGTACGAGCCTTAGGTTCTTCTACGTTAGCTTGGATCATAAGCATCGGGAGCTCTTTCTCATAATAAACTATTCAGCCTCCTTAGTAGAGTTCCTATAACTTTGTAAACGTATCATGTATGTAGGTCTTGGGCATAAATCTACCTCTTAACAATCTTTTCATCTCATCTCAAGTCCTTACACCTCGTCTACCATCCCTTGCCCTAGTTGCATTTAGATTTTCCACTACATAGTGGCATACTCAAAGAACTCAAGTATAGCAAGTCGGACTTTCACAGCTTCTATTTATCCATAACAATTGGACAACTTCCCCACCTTCTCTTCCCACTCCAAATATTTATCTGCATCTCCACTTCCACTAAAGGTAGGGATTGGGACCTTGACATTGTCTAGTCCTCGAGGAGCTCGGGGTCCTCGCTCTTATGCTCGGTAATAACTAGTCTTTTCTTCGTCCTCTCCATACTCCTTAGCATTAACCTCTTCATCATTTTCCTCAATTTCCTCTAACTTTAGTTTTTGTCTAACATCTTAGTCTCTAACTCATCTAGCTTGAGAGGGTAGAATTAGGGTGATGGGCTCAATCACCTTGGCCATACCCTCTCTCTTGAATATTTTTAGGTGGGTTATACAATGGCATACCTTGAGGTTGTTGCTTATTAACTTGCATTGTTGTGACTAGACTCTTAACAAGGTTAGTGAGTCTGTCAAGTTTGTCATCAATTGACCTAGGGTTGTTGCTACTATTATGACCATTACTAGGTTAAGCATTACTACTCTGATCTCTGATAACACCATAAACGCTTGAATTTGACATGATACAATGTCTTTGAAATAGATTAACAACACAATACACAAGAAAACAATGCTTTCATACTTCCCAAAACCTCAACTAACGCACTAACAATTTTAATACCTAATAACAACTTGAATAGAATAGAAATGAACTTGCTCTACTTTCATAGTAAAAAACAGAGCAACAACAAAGCAACAATGAAATCACACTTATCAACACATAAATCTTCACTACATAGCTTACAATTCCAAACTTACTCCATACAAATACACTATAGTAGCTACGAAAGGAACACAGTACCTACTAGCAGCAAAGCGAACCAAAAACTTCATTGCAACTTCATATAGTCCCTCTTGGAACCGTGCTCTGATACCAGTGAAGCTGATGCATCCTTGTGGGTCAAACACACGAAGAGGCACCACAATGAAGTGAACCGAAAGAAACAAAAGAAAAGCTAGCAAAGTCTGGGTAGCTACTGAATGAATATGATACACCACTTAATCCTACTTGGCCTACAATCCACCGAATGTGACTCACTGGTCCGAACTAAAGGGTCACTTGCCACCACTTCTTGCTATGGGGAATAGATAAGAGTTGAAGGATAATGAGAACACTAAGGTTACTCAAAGGAAACGTGAAGAATTTCTATATCAATGATTCGTACAAACAAGTGGGGGTTTATATACCCATCCATTAGGGTTACCTTACGTGTATGAAAAGACGAGAGGGTGTCTTATAATTATGTTACATAATATATACTAAAATAAGTAAAAGAGACAAAAAAATTCAATACGGAAAAGTAAGAATCCTTCTAGAATGTTGTGCCAAAAGATACATGTCGCTTGGTGGTTGGATGTTAGAAATATGGTACAAAGTGGGCGAGGTAGAGTAATCATGTTTGTGGTTAGCTAGTCTCGTTGCAGAGTAATCAGCTTGAGTTAGGGTTGGATGCTTGTGGTCAGGTTAGGAGCTTAGTTTGGATGGTCTTGGGGCTATCTTCTTAGATATCTTAACATAGCACAACTATTAGGCAAGAGCATGTCTAGCACACATGAGGGTCTGACAGTCAGGTCGCCAAGAGATCGGTTTGGAATAGGAATCCCCATCTTGGATATGGCTTCAAGCTAGTATTCTCCGAGTGAGTCCTTAGAGTCCTTTAACTTGGCTACGTATGATCGGTCCAGGGAGGCTGATTCCTATCATCTATTTATGGCATAAACCTTAATTAAATCAAGATTATCACAATATTAAAATAAGGAATAAGCAAAAATTTTAGACATTGACTAGTGTTTGCCTAAATTAAATAAATCATACATTAAGATTGCTCCTTTCTAGACCGACATTAACACTTGTATGTCTATAACTTTATTTAAGCTTAAACTTACCATTTTTAACATTAGGATCATTATCTAAAGTGTAAATTGTGTAGACAATCTCTAAAAACTTTTGCAATTGCACGAGTACCTCTTATTTTTGAAATCAAGCACATACCCCTAGAGTGGATGCAAACCCACATATTTCATCATGTGATAGTTGATGCGTATTTCAATATAAAAAATTTATCATGTTATTTTCATTATTGATGTGGTAAATCATCTAATTTAGTTATTTAATAATATAGTTTTCTTAAATATCTTCTTTTGTAATGAAACTTTTTCTTTTTATCATTTCTAATGGTTAATTTAGTTTTAAAAATTCTTCCTTAAGTATATTAGTTGCTTTTTTGAAGTCTTATCGCATTAGAAAATGATTGTAAAGGCTTAATTAAAAGATATGAGATTACAATCTTCCTAAAAAGCAAGTTTCTAATATAAGAGTACCAAAAAAAGGAACTAAAAAAATGTTGTTATCTTGGATATATATAATTATGGCTCTATTTGATTAATCTTTTCTCTGTCTTATTGGTGTCTTATTGTTGTTTATTTGAATATTTCTATTTGGTAAGAATAAGACATTAAAAAGATGGAAATATATATTTTTTAAAAATACCAATTAAAATAATTATTTCCAATATATACAATATATTTTTTCAAATATTTTCTCTTAAAAGTATGTGAATTTTCATTTTCCGATTTTAATAATTCAATCACCATCTTCATCATAATTATGAAGCAGAAATAGATAAGACATAGATAAGACAATTTTCTAAACACTAAATTTCAAATAGATATAGATAAGACACATGTCAGATACAGATAAGATATAGATGAAGAAAAGACAATCCAAATAGGACTATATAGACATAATTCAATATATGTAGCGGCATAAAATTTATTAGTTTGGTTTCTTTCCCCCTCGTTTTTTGTTCTTTTTTTTTTTTTTGCCATAAAAGAACCTTTATTTCAGAGAGACCATCTAGAGGATGGGAAGATGAATCTACAAGTAATAAGCTAAGCAAATTGAATGGGGGCTTGGAAACCTAAAAGTTGCAACACATCCCTGTTTTGCCTTAGGTTACAATCTAATTGGTAAATGCATTTTGTTTTCTCGAAATTAAATTATAACTATAAAAAGACAAAGAACAACTTAAAGATGAAGTATCATTACTATAGACACCTCATTTTTGCCCTCTTTATTTTTCAAAATTTGTAAGATAGGGTAAAGGATCTTAATTTAGGAAAGCCAAAAAATAAGAAATTTAGAGAAATATAAAGAAATAGAAAGAATAAAAAAAAAATTTAGAAAAATAAAAAAAATAGAAAATTTAGGAAAAACCAAAAATAAGAAATACAAAAAAATATATAGAAAATTGAAAAAGTCACAAAAAATAGAAAGAAAAAAAGAGAATTTAGGAAATATAGATAAATAATAATTTTAGATAGTATAAGAGAATAGTTTTTTTTTTTAATTTAAATCAAGTTTAGAAAAAGGGTGTTAGGTCTAGGCTTAGATCCAAAACTAGCCTAGGTAAACCTTGTCTATATGTGCAATTTAATTGCATATATAAATAAGGTATAGGTCAATGGTCTAACGGATAAGCATTTGGACATTTGGCATTGGGCTCACTTGAGGTCTTAGGTTCAAATCTCACTAAAGGTCGGAAATGCCTTTTATTCTTTTTAGATCAAAACGCACACGATATGTCACTACATGTCAGAGGATCATTATGCCATGTGTCTTGACATGCAATGCTATGTGGCATTCCACATTAGCTGTCTCATGCTACGTTAGCTGCTACGTATCATAGTGGGGACACATGGCATAACGTGATTAGATGACATTAGCTGATGTAGTGCCATGTTAGCACTATGTTAGATTTTCCTTTTCTTTCTCCCCGCTTTCTTGTGGTTTCCTTTCTTTTCCCTAGTGAAACTAGCCTATACCCCTTACTTTGGCTCAATTTCTTACGTGATTTTGACATGTGAGTATGAATTTTTTTGGTTCAATATTGCACTTTACATGGCCGTCTTTGTATTGAATCTGAAAATATAGTTAAATTCATTCATTTGAGGAAGCAAATTGACTCTCAAAATCGAGAAAAAACTCAATATTCAAAATTATGCATTCATACCCAATCTACCATTGATGGACTTTCCAAGCTTATGCACACTTGAATTACTATAAATTGGACCCTCCCATCCTTGCATAGGCATCAGAAATCATACTCACTCTCTTTCTATCTCTATCTTCCCCGATCACTGTCTCTTTCTTTGCACCACCGCCCTCTCTCTCTATCTTTAGCCACCTTGAGTTGCACCACCACTATAATTAAGCCCCTCTGGCCACTAGCTTCCAAACCTAACCACAATTAACCCTCACTGTGCCCCCTAGCAACCGATCCATAGCCACTACCACTGAACCTTAGATTACCGTGATCCCCTTCACTCAAAACATCTCTTAGCCACCACTTCGTGCCAAGTTAGCCATGCCACTACACTCTTTACACCTCAAAACCTAAACCTATACTCCATCTGAATGCTCAGCAACCCTTATTGCGGTTGAGCCACCTCCACCTTTGTCGGCTCCTCTTCTAAACACACCAAACCACTACTAAAAGCCATGGCGCTTACCTTAGACCCACATTTACCAATCAAACACACAAAAATTTGGTCTCACTTGCCTGAAACACCAGCTTGAACGGCCCGTAGCATCCCTCCACCAATCACTCTACTTCTCCTTGTCATGCGTGTGTATGGGTCACATGCCAACTCGACTTGTACTCTGACCTACTCTAGAAGTTTGACCCGCGCAAAGCTCCTTAGTTTAGCCCTATTTGTTTTTTCTTTTCATTTTGTTTTGTTTTCCTTTTTTTTAATATTTATTTATTTATTTATAGTTATTTATTCCATTATGACTATAAATGTAAACAAAAAAAAAAAAGAGAAAGAAAAAGAAACACAAAAAAGTAGAATAGCTTAGCTTGTTATCTATTTATTTCCTTTCTCGATTAAAACTTAAACAAAAATAATAATAATGATAAAATAAAAGATAAAAAAAATTCATTTTTATCATGTAGAAAAATCGAGTTTCCAAATAAATAAAACAAAATAACCATTTTCAAAATTAGGACATTTTTAAAACTTTCCTAAAATAAAAACCTTGAGTTAGGATCCTTTAGAAATTTTCAAAAAAAAAAAAAAATGAAATGGCTAAAGACGTAAACTTAGCTACGATTCAAGACCTAAAATCAACCCATACACTAAAATTTTACAGATAGAAACAAACTACGGAAGTCTAATTCCAAATAGCGGGTATGTAGGCACCCGTATGTAGGAGGCGACTTAAAATACGGAAAAAATTTATTTTCCCCTCTTTAGTAGATATTTCTTTAAATTCTTATTATAGGTATAATTTCAGTTATGGCTTGTAATTAAATATTATTGGAAGGGTATTTGAAAAGCAAAATTAAATTCAGAAAGTTAAAAGTGGTACCCGTTTAGAGTTTAATAGGATACCCCCTAGATTCAGATCTCTAGTTTTGAAAAAATCATTAAAAATTGATTTTATTGATAAATCGGTAGCTAAGTTATAATCAATCAACCCAATTGATTATAACTTAACTCTCTTTCTCGATTACGATCGGGTGGTGACTCTGAAATATTTTCAAAGTTAAAAGAATAAGTTTTCTTTAAACCCTAATTGGAGGTTAGTATTAAACGGGTAGGGTTTAATATTGATCGATTTAGAGAATACTAATTTATAAAATCGAGAGAAAAACCAGGCTCGACAATTGCAATGCCTCTTATTCTCCAATAATGATCCTTCATGGCAACTAAAGACTCATAAAGTACCTTGTAATCATTTTCCACTTCAATACGAGCTCACCATCTCCGTCTCATTATTGAGAGACAATCCCTTATTGCCAAAGAAGTAAGACTGTTTATGTGCTTATAGCTAAAACAAATAGCTTTAAGTAGCTAACCATTATTATTTTGATAAACAAAACCCATACTAGTGTCATTTGTTGTTGCATTAGCTAAACCATCATAATTTATTTTAATGAAATCAGCTCTTGGTGGACTAAAAATTTTTTGCTGATTCTACAAATGATCTCTACTAATTCTTTTATTCAATCCATAAATATCAAAAAAATGTATAGCTCCATGTGTAGGAAAAGGTGTAGCACCACTACTACAGACTCTAATGTTATCAAGATGCACTAAATGATTATTGTGTTTATGAATGGACCCATCATCAATAGTCAAATGTTGAAGCATAATGGCTAACTTGTATATGTCTCCATTAACAAAATGGATAACCCTGTATTTATGCATATGAATCCTAGCCTCCTCATCATTTGGACTTCTATTATCATCTGAATTTTGCAGTACTTCACCATCTAAACTAGATGTATTAGTAGCAACATCTACTCTACCATAGCCTTTGCTTGAGGTACTAATGTTCACTAGCTCTTCATTAACCAAGCCAATGATTTTGTTTGGATCTAAGACTTCTCTTCAAAAATACACTAGTTTCTTTGCTTCTAAACTTGCCAAAGCACCATAGCGATTCTTTAGAAAAGTCCTTTGATTTCTATTTTAGAGTATGAACATTTATACAAACAACCTTCAAACCATTTATCCATTCTAGGAGTATTAGTTTCATCCACTCGAGTTTGATATAAAGTAAACCAAGCTAGTTGTACCCAATTTCATTGTAGCGATATATGTTCTACTGTCTCTTCAAGTTCATAATGAATATACAGAGAATTGGGGCGTACTTTCTTGCAAAATAAACTAAAGTTAATGGCTAAAGAGTTTGTATAGAGCCTCTACAGATGGTGTTTTGTTTGGATTTACACTCTAAACTCCAAAGTAATTTCCAGAGTTTGAGGTACACAAAATAGGTGATGGAAGCCCCATGAGAAAATGCCTAATGAGTTATGTTAAAAATTATTTGATGATTGGACTTGGCAAAAAAAAAAAAAAAAAGGCCATTTTTAGATTTTGGCCACACTAGCCTCACTTCATTAAGATTAGAGAAAATAGGGATACTATTTATATCTTGTATCTCTTCTTCTGATAATAAGTGTTGAACCCAATTTATACTCTAGCAAATAAAGAATCTAAGGACCTTTCCAAAAGCTAATCTTACTCTCATCTCTCACTTGCTATAGCAAATTAGAGGAAATGACATCTCTCCTTATTAAAATACCACTCCAAATCCAAGAGGCTCTATCCCTCCTTCTTGGCCTCTAAGAACTTTGCATCATGATAATGGATACTTTTGAGAAATTTGACCCTATAGGCATTTAAGTTATTGATAATCCTCCAAGCAAGCTTATAAAGAAGAGAAAGATTACAAGAATGTATCTCTAAGACCTAAACCACCACAAAGTTTAACTTTTCCAATATATTTTATTCCTTCCATTCAATACTCCCCACTAGAAGTTAGCAACCATGCTTGTAACTTCCATACACCATTTCAAAGGAAAAAGTAAGACTCCCATAGTAGAGGTTGACAAGGTAAATATAATAGATTCTAAAAGAACTTCTTTGCCTCCTAACTGGGGAGAGCTTTGTTTACAACTTCTTGATTTGGAACCTATCCTTTCTTTCAAATATCCAAGGATCTTACACTTTGACCTGGCCTAAAGGCAGGGAATCTAAAGATAAAAACTTGGTTTATTATCAAGGTTAATGCCAAAAACATCATGACAAACCCCCCTTGTATAGTTAAAAGAGGAAGCATTGAAGAATAAGGATGATTTATGAAAATTGATGACCTACCTAGAAGTCTTATTGTACATATCTAAAATCCTTTTTAAGTGATTCAAATTAAGTTGAGACACTTTCATAAAGAAGAGAGCATCGTTAATTACTATAGGACTAGCTCTCTTTACCATAATGCCTTCCATCCACCTATGGCTACTAGCTTTATGGACCATTTTTGATAAAATATCAACCACAAGCAAAAACAAATATGGAGAAATTGGATTTCCTTGCCTAATTCCCCTAGAAGCTATCACATTCCCTATTATCCTCCCATTTAACATCAAATTATAACTAACAAAGGTAACACAACTCATAATCTAATCTAACCTAAATAAAATGAAAGCCTATCCTTTTCATAATAATCTCTAAAGAACTCCATTCTATAATATCATAAGGCTTTGCCATACCAGTTTTCATAGAACAAAAATCATTGTTTCCTTACCTTTTATTTTGAAGATAATGAAAAACTTCATGCGTAATGATAACGTTATCTTAAATGAATCAACTAGATATAAAAGTACTTTGGAAAGATGTTATAATTTTATCTAAGAAAGGTTGTAGTCTATTAGAAAAAACTTTGGAGAGGATCTTATATGCAAAGTTGCAAAGGCTAATGGGATGGAATTGAAAATATTCTTAGGATGATGAACTTTTGGGATTAAAACAATGTTAGTTGAATTAACATGAGAAGGTAACAAACTTGAATGCATAAAGATTTGACCACCTATGTTACAAAAGACTTAATTTCAGCATAGTATGTTTGGAAGAAAAGCCCATTGCATCCATTTGGACTTGGTGCCTTCAAGTGTCCTAATTGAAAAAATACATTCATCGCTTCATCTTCTTCTAGATTTCTCACCAAAAAATCATTTAAGTCAATAGTTATAACTTTGTCAACACAATGCTATACTGCCTCTTCTGCTTGTATAGATTCTGAGGCAAAGAGATGGGAATAATAATTGAGGAAAGCTCCCTCAATTTGCTCCTTTGAATCCATCTACTCATCCCCTATATTTTGATATGCAAAATTTTGTATTTAGCCCTCTTCCTTTTGGTGCACTCTATGTTTCAACCTACTATTCCATGATCTTTACCACCAATAAAGCTCTTCTTGCTGCTGGTAAAAAATTAACTCATCATGTATCAAGATTACATCCTCATACATGTATTCATCCCTTCCTTCAATTGTAGTGATGATAGTTGTTGTTGTAGCTTTGAAATTTTTAAGGCATTTTCTTCACATTCTTTGTACTCCAAATCAATAGAGTTCTTTCACATCTCTTTAGTCTTTTTACTAGCCTAGTAGGATTAGACCTTATTAGAGTTTCATCCTAACTTCTCACCACCACGATAACCTACTATGTGCAAATAAGTCTCATCAAATTTGAATAACTGTGAGCTAACTATATTAGTCTCCAATAATAGTGGAACATAATTGCTCCCATGAGCAGGCATATTATTGATACTTGTTTTGGGAAATACTCAAGCCATAAGACATAAAAATACCTCGATGAAATATTTCTTTAATAAGAACACCATTCATCATTTTGTTACCTTAGGTATATGGGATACCCTAACTTGTAATGTCAATCAAACTACAATCAGCTATAATTTATTTAAAACTCTTCAGCCTAGAAACTGGTTTATCCATACAATTAGACTTCTCCCTCACATGAACTATTTGATTCAAGTCCCTTATGACCATCTATGGTAAAGAGATTTGATTAGTGATTGCTCTTAGCTTGTCCCAAAACATCAGACTTAAGTAATCTAGAGGCGCATAACACGAAGTTACTCTTATGTCTTTATTTTTACATATGCCTCTAATATAGTATCCAAGTGGTTCTAGTCTAACTCAAAAACTTCTAGTTCCACTCCCATTCCATCTTTCCACCAAAGGGAGATTCCTTAACTTAAACCAATTGGATTAATAGGTCTTCTGTTTTCAAAATACACGTTTCTTCTAACAAAATCTACATAGTTGCCTTTATTCTTAGTTTCTCTAAGGAAAACTAGGAGGGGTTTTTAATAAAGATAAGACTTCTCAGCTTTGACACTATTGATGGTTTCCCCAAACCTTGATAGTTCCAACTAAGGGCATTCATGACTCTTGTTGGCTTTTATAGGTAAGCCACCAAAGCAATTAGAAACAAAATCATTAACTTGAGCAACATGCACCTCCATTAGCTCGCTTGTGAAGTCAATCTTACTCTTTGACACATCTCTTCTTTTTTAGCACCATTTCTTCAATACCACTCTTCCTACCTCTTCTAATAGAAAACTTAGAGACTTAATTGGTACAGTACTATAGATCTTCAACTAGAACTACCTCTTTCCCCTTTTAGTTAGTGGTCCTTGGAAGTCTTCCATCACATCATCACCTATAGGTTTTTTAATGGTTATGAATTTAAGGGCTTTTCTTAAAGGGGATGCAATAGAAACAAGTTCAATAGGATTAGTTTTAGGAGAGTGTCCTTTAGGAGATTGAGCAGTAAGGTGGGAGAGTATTTAGGTTATTGATTTGGATGTTAACTTTACTAAACAAAAATCTCCATTATTTGCAGTATTAGAATCTAAAAAAGAGGATTTACAACTGGAAGGATGTTAATCTTTCATCGAATAGACCATATTTGACTTGGTAAGACTCTTAGGTTCTTCTATAAAGTAAGAGTAGGCCGGGTCAAGGGGTGTTTTGGGTGCGGTCATTTGTATGGGTCAAATGGTTGGAAATGAGAGGGATTGGGGATAGGTGGCTTATGAAAAGTTAAAGAGTTAGAGGTAATGTTAGAGGCCCTCTTAAATGATGAGCTTAGAGGAATATTGTTGACAAGGAAAGAAGATTTTTTTAATATCCTTATTGTCATGTTGACTTATTTCCTCCTTTTGCACATTCATAACATCTTCTCCTTTCCTATTTAATGATAATTCCTGTATAAGATAAAAACTATAGAGTTTGTTTTTGAAAATAAATTAGTAAGGATTCACCATCTCAACTCTTCTTCCATTCCTTTTATAGGCTTCTCAAAGAAGGAATACTACTTCTATATTAATGTTTCCTTGAAAACTATATTGCTGTTGGCTTTTCTCTTTAGATCCTCCTTTCCATTTCTAAGAATCATTGCCAAAGAAGGTGGAGAGATTTGAGCATTTACTGTAGGTTAAGATCTACTAGAAGATGGTGGTTTTATGGCTGTTTTAGTTTTAATGCTATCATCCAAATTTTGATGAACAAAAGTTTTAGTTGACTTCAATTTACACGATCCCTCCAGATGTCCAACAATTCCACATGCGTATTAGAAATCTACCAATCTCTCATATTTCAAAGAGACCCCAAGTTTCTCCCTTTTTGAAATCTTAAGAACTTTTAAAAGAGGCTGCCTTATCGAGAAGCTAAGTTTGACTCTTAAAAAATTCCTCATGCATATATGAGGATCTTTAATCTCTAACACAATTTCAACTGTTGATCCAATACTTCTAACATTGTCCATTGGCATCATATTTAAGGGAAGCCCCCAAACTTAAACCTAAAAACATAAGGAATCAAAATTAATCTCTTTAAGCTTTTGATTATGTTTTCACCATTTGACTATTAGGGGCAATTCCAAGATAGATCAAGTGGATGAATTCACAATATGCTTCAAGAATTCCTCATCTTGTGATGTAGCTAAAAGAAAATTTCTAGAAGATGTGTGATTTTCTACTTCCCCATGTTTATCCTAAAGTCTCTTTAATATAATAATCACCACCATTTTAGAGATAGACTTATTTGCAATGACTTTGTCTATAAGAAGAAATTTTGACTCATTAGCACCAACGCTTAGTTCCTCAATGTTGACCTTTAATTTGTCTACAATGCAACCTATTATCTGTAATGGAGAATTTAAACAAAAAGAGAACTTAGATACATTGAGTGATGAAAAGGCACATAAACGACAAAAGGGAGGGTAAAAAGTAAAGGAGAAAAAGAACAAAATCTACAAAGAGAATATAGAAAGGTAAAGAAAAAGAAAGGAAATCAAACAGATGAAAAGAAGGATAAAATATTAGACAACAATAAAGATGGAAGGAAATAATCAGAGATCGCAAATGAAATTTAAGAAAATTAAAAGAGAAAGAAGTCTAAAAAAAAACCAAGTTGGTCATATAGATAAGTGCAATCCCAAAAGGGTAGATCTCTCCTAGAGAAAATTTTCTCTCTATATAGAGAGAGAGAGAGCCTACTACAAATGATTTTCCTAGTTGTCTCCCTCTTCTTGCTCTTACTATTCCATCATGATATGGGATAGTTGATGGAGATATAAATTTTCAATGCTTTAAACTTTTTCTATCTTTCCTTTACTTTTTATCTGTGATTATCTTCTAATGATTTATTTTGTGCAACCACATATAAGAATTAGGATAATTGGCATCATAAGGTATTCATTCAAGTAGGTTTTTTCCCCCAATTTGAGGCTAGAGTTAATTATGTTTTTTTTTAACCATATCCTTCATGTTGTTAGAAATTTTGTTTGTTTGATTTAAAATCAGAATGAGAATAAACATAGATATTTAGGAAAACCTATATTAAAATTGAATAATAAAATTGGATGATTTGTTATGTTAATATTGTGGTAAGACTTAAAAAAAAAACGACTAAATACTAGAGGGAGAATTTTCAAAGCTGAATTTGACCTTTGTAAGTGATAAAAAACAAAACTTTCATTACAAAATAAGCTTCCATTTGGTCTTATAATCCCAATAAAAAATTAAGCTAACTTTGGTTAGTGTTAGGATCCTATAGGGGCCGAGTAGAATTGCTTAAAATTTTCATATTACGTGTATACTCATGATACGAAAACTGCCTTGCAAGTTAGAGGTTATAAGACTCTAAATAATTTATCACTATGGTTTTCGATTTTTAATTAATTAACATTTATAGAATACAAATAGCTATGGATATTTAATATTCCATAATTCCTCAGAACTGTAGAGAATTGGTATATCTTACCAAAAGATAAGATTAGGTAGTAAAGACCTAAAATATAAACTTATTGATGTTATAAAATCTAAGTCTAGGGATAGTAATTATACGTAATGTTTCAAATTAGCTATATAAACTATCTTTAGGTTATATCTCTTAAGGTATCACAATACTTGTACTCAATGCTGAGCTCTTAATCCATGCCTAACTATCTATCAACCTGCAAAAGAAAAATTATTATAAGAGCTTAGTGAGTTATCCCTCATACTATACTAGTGAGCGAGTTATCAAACAAATTATTGCAACCATATGAATGTATGTACATGCAGTATGCCAAACAATATATGTTGTTGATCGGTATTGCATACAACATCAGATTTAATGCCTTTTGATGTGAGGGTTTGAGATACATCGGCACCAATCACAACCGAGTTTTAGTACCTTAGTTTTTAACCATATATTAAAATTCCATATTTCGTAAAATATAATTTCCATTTTTAAAATCTAGTAGTATACAAATTCCCAGGTCTAGCAGTGAGGTAGGCTTTGCAGTCCACCCTTATGCCCTACAACGAAGGTTTTTAGACTCAACCCTCAACCAGATGATTGGTATCTCCAATGCCCAGTAAGCCCATAGGCTAAGGTAAGAATATGTTGTACGAGTGCACTGTACTAAAACATTTTAATTCAATATATAGAAATAACCTCAGCAAGACCTCTCTTTACCTCTGTGTGAGGTGACAGTTGGAATAAGTAATGCAATGTATGGTTGATGCATGATCCTTTTAATTTAAGATAAACCAAATATAATTAAGTCAAATTATCGAACGATCAATTAATATCAGCAAACTATTCAAATCGTGCAACAATTGTCATATTTAACAATATTTTGCATAGTAATAAACCAATATCAAGCATATGCATAACCCAAACCCCCATGCATTAAGTTATTAATATTTAATTTAGGTACACTAAATATATGCACAAAATAAGTATAGAGTCATCGGGAGTACTCACTTGGCCAAAGCTGATATGACTCTTAACAATCACCAGGTGTGCAATAATCAATCATATAACCAAATATTCAATTATCATGTTTAACAATATTTTGCATAGTAATAAATCAATATCAAGCACATGCATAATCCGAATTGTAAACCCCTAAAATTATCAACCTAGTTTTTGAAATAGACTCAACTATGTTAGACAATTTAGGAGTCGACAAGGCTAATGAAAGTGAAAACCCTAAAGGAATTACTTAATCGCGTAAGGAACTTTTCTACCCTCAATGTTTCTAAATGCTAAAGATTTTATTCAAAGGTGATAGAAACCTTAAAAATGATTATCTTAAAGACATAGGTGTACTAATCCAACATGATATACCCTAAAACCCTAATTGATAATATAATGCTCATATTTTGCCAAATCATTAGTAAAAGGTTAGAGATGACCCTCATTCATGCTTATATGATTCGAATCCTTAAGTAATCCATTAGAAACTAAGATAATGAGTCATAGGTTATATTTATTCCTTAAGTATGTGATTAAGATAGTCTCACTTAGAGCTAGGGTAATAGTTGAAGATTAGGTTATATGTAGTGAACTTTAATACTCAAATTAGTACTTTTTGCACTTGTTACTCAAAGTAGTTTATCAAATGAGATATATAAGCTATAAAGACCAAAAGTAAGACCTCATCAATTATGTTTACTAATCAATTCATCAAATACCTCATTTCCCCTCATTTCCTTCATTTTTCTCTTAATTTCCCTTAATCACTACATTATGTACACAAATTTACATATGCTTAAGGAGAGTTGACCAAGTCAACACATGTTGACCAAGGTCAAAGGGTTGACCAAGTCAACACATATTGACTAAAGTTAACACTTTGAAAAGTCAACAAAATACACTAAAGAGATAAGGAAAATATCTCTTCCTTAATGATGGCTTTTCTTTTCTTTTCTTTTGATTTTTCTTTTCCCTTTCCCTTAATTGTTGCCGTCCACATTTTCTCCTTTCTAGGCCCCACCATTTTCTTCCTTTCATTATGAAAACAAGACAAAAGAAACAAAATAAAACATACCCTCCATTGCCATGAGCTTTCCCTTCCCCTTTCACTTTCATTTCTTCACTTTTGTCTCCTTAAATCCAACACATCTAAAGGTATGTACTTAACTTACTTTATGTTGGTTTATGTTATTCATTAGTTAGTTAATTAGGTAGATTAGATAAGTAGTTATGTGTTTAGTGTTGTCTTGAAGAAGGTGGAACAAAGTTTCCATCTTTAAGTGTAGAAAGTGAAGAATCATGAAGGAGATGGAAGAAATACATGTGTATGTACTCTTAGGTATATGTACATAAAGAAATACCAAAGGAATACAAGTATGTGAACTTTTACACATAAGTATTTATCATGTACATAACTTGAATTAAGACCATATCTAACTATATATGTGTATACTATACTAAATACATACATAGAAATACAAAAAGATGAAATTGGGAGGATTTTCTTAAGAGAAAATTAGGCATACGAATTTTTGTATAAAAATACGTATCCAACCGTATAGGTATATGAGTAGGTATACATGTATAAATACGGTATAAATGTATAAATACGGTATAAATGTAGGTAGATGTATAAGTATATGTATGTATAAGGCATATGTACATAAGTATAAAGTAAGAAACAAAATGTACATAAGACATGTACATATGACATAAGCATGAGGTGATGCTTATGTAATCAAATGATGAGGTGAGTGATGACATAAGCACATGATGACATAAGCAATGACATAAATAAAAGATGATGTAAGCGATGATATAAGCATAGGTTTAGAAAATGAGAAAAATAAGAAAAATGTAGGTAATTAGGTACTAAAATCAGTAAATCCTAATACACCTTCTAAATTAGATTATACCTAATTCAGTACATGAATTAGTAATAGCAAAGTAAATTCCTTTAATTATAAGAATTTAAGGAATAAAGGATATAAATATAAGTAATAAGAATACATAAGTGTTATAGCTAAAAATTTCTATAAATTTAGTTCATAATGTAAAATAGGAATCTTAACATCCAAAACAGATATTACCGTGTGAATATACGTCCGAAAACGATGAAAAATGACTATAAATTCATAAATATCAGAAATAAAACGAAAAAGTTATATACGATTAATAATAAAGTCTAACCAGGTAAAAGTTGATAGTAGTCTAAGTAGAATTAGGTAATTAAATGTTTAGAATTATTAGTTAATTCAAGTACTTACTAGCCTTATCAAATCGTAATGATCGGGTGACCTTGAGGTGAGCAAGGACCTCCCGATCGACTACTATGATTAGGACGAATCGCCATGGCCGAGTGAGTATTTACTCAATGACTCCATGCTTGTTTTGTGATTGTAGATAGTGGACTTAAATACTATTGTTAATTGATGATTGTGTGGGGTTTGGGAAACGCCTGTGTATGCTGGTATGTCTTGAGTTGTGAACTTATCTTAAGTATTGATAATGCTATGTTTGTTGCATGGTAGGATAGGAAATGATTGTGTGTACAATTGGATGGTCATAGCATAATTTGAACTTAATTATACTCGGTCTATAAAAAGAAATTGGGACATGCATTAACATGCATAGCATGATACTATCCCGGCGGTCACATCACACGGAGGTAAAGAGAGGCCATTCGGGGGTTGATATTATTCATTTATTTGGTACTGTACGGTGCACTCGTATAAAATGACCTTACCCTAGCCTGCGGGAATACTAGGCGTTGGAGGCGCTAACTGCCTAGCTAAGGGTCGAGTCTAGAGGCCTCCGTTTAGGGGTGAGTGTGGACTGTAGGGGCCCACTCACAATTATACTAGAACTTGGGTTTTTCTGAAAATAAAAGAATTATTTGATATAAGTGCGGGACATGGAGTTCCGTAGTAAAGTAAGTTCTAGTATAATACCCGGATCTGATTGGTGCCGTGTATACTCTAACCCTGACTTCGGAGGGCGTTAAATCTGAGTTACGTATATGAACTAGTTAATTATTCGTATTGTTTGGCATTCTGGTTGATCATTCATTCATATGCGTGAATATAAAGTACTTATAACTTGCTTATGGTATGGCTGAGGGTTTTGCTCACTAAGCTTAGGCTTATACCCCTTTAGACTTTTGTTGCAGGATAGCCTGTTCGTAGAGGCAGGACGAGGGATGCCACAGGTTAGCCTGAGGACTTGGGTAAGAGCGAGCTGTTCTATGTACTGAGAGAGAATAGTTTAAGTGGACTATTACTCATGTACTTTTGTTTATCTTATTATTATAGACTTATACATATTTAAATACTGTGTATTGTAAGCTTTATAACTCAAATTTTATATAAATATGTTTGTGTGATGATATCATGTGAATCTGGATGTTCTTTGGAAACTAGTGGTTGTAGAGCCTTGTATATTGTGTGAAGAGTTCTTGATTGGAAGGGTAACCAATTAGGGGTTCTTCGTACAGTATACGGCGTCTGCCACAACTAGGCTGTCCTCAGTTCGTGACACGAACTCTCATGCATCAAGTTATTAATATTTAATTTAGATGCACTAACTATAAGCTCAAAACAAGTATAGAGTCATTAGGAGTACTCACTTGGCCAAAGCCGATATGACTCTTAATAATCATCAGGCAGCTTACCTTCCTGATCGATATTTCTTGATAAATAGAAATAAAATAAACCTAATGAGTATCTAGATGTAATGCTAGATAACTTAACTAGTTTATTATCTATCTTACGATTATCATTCTACTTAAGTATTATATCATTTGTAACTTTTTCATTTTTACCTTATGTCTTTACATTCTTATAGTAGATTCTTATTAAGTTCAAATGTGTTTCTTTAGTGATAAAGTTTGATTAAAATTTTCAGTGTTATTTTACATTGCTTAACTTGTTTATTGTGATATTTAGGAAATATTATTTTATTGTATACGTAATAGTATCTAACTTAATCATATAAGTAATAATATTCAAATTAGTAACATTATATGAGTTCAGGTTTTCTTGCTTTTCATAAGTTTTATATTAGTATATTGTTATATTATAATTTAATTGTAGTTTTCATGTATAATAAGATAATTAGTATTATATTAGGTTAAGTTAGATAAATTAATTAAGTTAGTTAAAGTAATTGAGCTAGATGGGAATATCAAAATCATATATTTAAATAACTAAAAACTTTAACTCAATTATGTTGTAGTATTATCCTAAGATTATGTCGTGTGTGTATGTATATTTATGTTCAATTTATTCCTTGTAAATGTATGATTTCATCTTATTATTATTGGTATTATTGTTACTACTATTATTTTTATTATTATTATCATTACTGTTTTATAAGAGTATATATCATTATTTCATAATAAGCGTGTGTGTATGTGTATAACACTTTAATCTTTTGAAAAACTTCGTATTTTATAGTTATGTCTTATTCATACTTTATAGTATGTATCCATTGGTTTCCTTGCATAGGAAATGATATATGTGTACTTATAAATAAGTGTGTTTAGTTGTTTCTTTATTTAATTGAAGTTTTATCTTAGTTATTTATTTGTAAGATCTTCTCATTTAAATAATGTAATTAATTTATTTATATCCCCTGGTTTTCCCTTTGTAGACTCTGTAAATTCAACCTTCTAAACATAGTATCGGATTCGAGTGTCGTAGACATTTCTCTAAGTCAATAAAACTACATAAAATGAAAACTGACTAAAATTTTGAACCTGGAACTCAAAACGAACTTGAAAGACCCAATTATATAATTTGGAAACTCTTATCATGCAAGAAAACCCCAATCCCTACATACGTGTACTTAAAAAAAAAAAAATTTAAAACTCTATAAAATTATCTTAACACTTGAAAAGCCATAAATTAATAAAATTATCATATGATATATATATATATATATATATGTTACATAATAAAACGATATTCCTAAATAATTAAGCCAATTGATCCTTAAGCTCATAAGTGTAAGTAAATTATTCCCAAGTTGGTGAAAAACCTTAAAGCATACATAATCTCACTCGAACTCTAAAACATGCATAAACTCACTCGAACTCTAAAACCTAGGATGATCAAGGACTTACAATCCTAAATAAATAATTAAAAATATATTTTCAATAAATTTTATTTAACTCTAGGAAACTTGAAAATTTCTTAAGAGGCAAATCACAACCTACAAATTAATTCGAGAACCAAACCTTAAAAGAATTTTATATAAGACAATTCTCTAATTTTCACTTATAAGCCATGTTACTTATGGATAAATTGTAAACCCTACTTTTAGCAAACTTGTGATTTAACTAAGAATACTTCTTGAATATTCCCAAGGATAAACTAAGCTAAGAATCCAAGTTTACATTTAAAAACGAATTTAATTTTCCAATTCGAAACCCTATTATCGATAAAACTCGAATACGAGAACCATAGACTCTAAACGCAAAACCCTAAAACAATTAAGAACTTATAACCCTAAGCGGCTAATTAAGAATTTAATTTGAATAATTTTATTCAATTTTAGAAAATTTCATAATTTTATAGAAATTTAATCATAACTTACAAATCAATTTAAGAGACAAACTCCAAAAGAATTTCAAATCAAACAATCTCCTTATCTTCATGCATAAGATTTGTGTACATGAATAAGTAAACTAACTGTAAACCCTACTGTTAGTGGGCATAGGATTTGAGTACGTGTAAATTCTGAACGTTCCCAAAGGATCAACTAAACTAGAAACTTAAGTTTATATTTAGAAACAAATTAAATTTTTACAATTCAAAAGCCAATTGTTGATAAAACCCGAGCTTGAAGAACTACGAGCTCTAAAGCTACTTAAACCCTAAACCTTAAAACCATTAAGAAATTTTAACCCTAAATAATTAATTGATAATTTAATTTGAATAATTTCATTCAACTTTAGAAAATTTCACAATTCTACAAAAATCAAATCATAAATCACAAAACAATGTAAGATAAAAATCCTAAAACAATTTTCTATAAGGCTATGCCCTTATCTTCATGCATAAGCCTTATACATAAATAAGTAGACCAACCAATCACCTTAGATAACTTATCAATTGAGAGTTGGAATCATTTATCAATTGATAATTTATCAAAATCTAGTGATAAGACAATTTCCTTATCACCTTTTCACTTATACTACATATGGACAAATTTTCACAAGAAATCATGAGCTTAACTTTAATAAAGGTGACAAGACCACTCCATGACATAAAAAGAGTTCCCATGGCAGATCTAAAAAGGGGAGCAAGGGGGGCCATGCATTTGTCATTCACCCATCAATCACTTCTCCTTACACATCATTATTCACCCCTTAATGCTTACATCATCAAGAGTTGCAATTGTTGACTTTTTATAAGCTTTAAGACAACACTTCCAAGACATTTAAGCACTCCTTCTCTCTCCATTTCCAACCGGCCACACTCTTCCCCATTTCTCTCACTTTCAATTTCACTTTCACTTTCACTTCATCTTTCTCTCTTTTGAAACAAACATAAAAAGGGGAAACAACCTTACCCCACAAAATCCATTTTTCTTCCATTTTGAAGCTTCAACTCACGGCATTTTTTCCCTTGCTCATGTGCCATTTTCTTTCATCATTTAAGATCATTTAAGACCATTAGAATCTTCCATAAACCCCTTTCCAAAAGACCAAAAGATTCGGGTTTCAAAGGGTAAGCAAAAAGGAGGAAGCAAAGTTAAAGGCTTAAGAGGAACCTTAGTGCACAACCACCAAACTTTGTGTTAAGGACGAGTAAGTGTTTCTTGTGATGTGTGGATTAATATTTATGTTAGAAGACTTGGATTTCTTAAAGATATGAGTAAGGTTTGAGTTGTTATAGCACCAAAAATTGTTTTAAGAAACAAACCTTAAAACACTTACATGAAGTTGAAATATGAGCATGTAAAGTTGGTGTTTTGTATGGACATTTGTTTAATGCTTTGAATGGAAGATTTTAAGTTAAGAAAATCTTGAAATGAGAACTTTAATGGAGGATAAGCATGCTGGATGTGAGGGTTCCATAGTCATTTGGATGTTGATTTTGTTTCCATTAAGTTAAACATGCTCAAATCTAGACTTAAGTTAAGGAAAAATTCATCACCTGAAGTTTTATGAAGAAACCAACTTTGTATGACATGAGCTATGATATGGAGGTTTTATTAAGTATAAGATCTTTTATTTCTTTATGTGGAGCATGAGTTAAAGGATCATTTGATGGAAGGAAACTTAAGTTAAGATTTATACACAAGTAGTTAAGTGCATAATCTACCACCTAAACTTAAGGAAATGATGAAACAAGTTGAAAAACCAAGTAAGGACCCCTTAGGACCAACTTGAACAGATCTGGAATGTGGGAAAATGAGGCTTAAAAATATGATAAAAGTGAAAGAACAAAGTGAAAATATTAACTAAAGCAAGTATAGTAAGCATATAAAGCCTAAAACTCAAAATCGAGCTTAAAACTCTCAAAACAAGCCTAGAACTCTAAGATGGGCCTTCAATAAAAATCTGATCAGCATCTTAAAATACCAAGAGAAGTTGTTTTGAAGCCCATAATAAATCCACCTAAGGCCCCGTAAGCCCACCAAAGTCATTAACTTTAGTTTGAACCAAAAACAAGCCCATTTGATAACTTAAGCCCACTAAAGGGCCCAAGAAGTGGTTGTTAGCCTTAGGAATATAAATCAAGGTTGTAAATTTGATCTCAAGGAGTATTTTAAGCTTAAGATAAAATCTTAAGACCAAGCCCAAAGGATTTCTCAAGTTATCAAAAAGCCCATTTACCAAACAAGGCCCAAAAACACTCCAACACATGAGGAACGCTACTGTTCTGACCCATGGATAGAATTGTATACCTCATTTCAAAAATCTAACCTTACCACGTTAAAGTACACTTGAAAACGATGAAGATTGACTATAAGATCATAAAAATTGGATTTAAAATGAAAAAGTTATACGCGATTGAACTTAAGGTAAAAACCGGGAAAAATTTAGAAAACTAGTCAAGAGTATAACTTAAGGAAAATTTACTTAGTTTCTTAAGTTTGCTTCAATTCCTTATAAAAATTATTTCAATGACCAGGGGACACTGTTTACGGAGACGACTTACCTCCGGATTACTTTGATTGACCCATATGGCAGAGTGAGTAAATTCCCGATGACTCTTTACTTGATTGTGCTTGTAGAATAGATGTACCTAAACTTATATATATATGAATTTGGATGCTTGTGGGATATGGGAGATGCATGTGTATGAATTTGTGGATGAATATGATGACTTGTTAAGTATATTTAATAAAGGGAATTGCTTGCATCATATATACATATGAATTGTCTGGAATGAAATTGTCTGATCACCCTGAAAATCGAGTTAATCACTTATGCAATTAAGAAATCAAAATGAATCATGCATACCCCATATTGCATACGGATAACACCGACTGCCGCTTCACGCAGAAGATGGGAAGGGACTCACAAGAATACGAGTTTCCTGTAAGATTGGGCACTAGCTACGCCATCATATATATTGAGTCTCTGTCTTAAGCTGATGGGCTTACTAGGCGTCGGGAGACGCCAACCGTCGGCGAGGGGCCGAGTCTTGTGGCTTCTGCTTAGGGCGTGTGATTGTAGATTGCGGAGGCCACCACACTGCTAGACTTGGGATTTTGAAAATATGATTTGGTAATGAAAGTATATAAATGTATATATATACATAGTTTTGTTTTGACTTAAGCACAATAGTGCTAATGAATTAAAACCCAAGGTCTAGAACCCGGATTTTGGTTTGGATCGGTTAATTATCTCCAAACCCCGACTTTAGGGGGCGTAATTCTGAGTCGTATGCAGTTCCTAGGTCACTGCATGCGTTTTTGGCATACTGATTGTTCATGTATTCATATGATTGTGCATCTAATACATTTCTGCTATGTGGTATTGACGAGGGTAATTATCTCACTAAGCGTAAGCTTACACCCCAACAGTTCTTTTCCTTGCAGGTTGATCGATAGTTGGGAAAGGGGATAGGAATCGAGTGCAGAGTGCTACCATTGAATCAGTATGATGAAAAGCTTGTGTAGTTAATTCGGAATGCTCCGAAAAACGACTAATGTCTCATTTAAGTTTACTATCTTTAATAAGTTTAGAATTTTCTAAAATTGTCTATCCTATTTCATTATTTTGGTAGGGGATACCGATTCTCTGCGATTCTAAGGAATTGTGGAAAAATTGGATATCCATAATTATATATATTATATAATGAGTCAATAAATTAAAATTGAAGACTCTAGCAAACAACTATTTAGAGTTTTGCAATCTCTGACTTGCAAGGCGATTTTCTTATCATGGGTGCACACGTGATATGAAAATTTTAGGCAATACTACTAGGCCCCTATTAGGGTCGCTACACCTTTAATCCTAAATTGCATATAGCCTTTTCATTATTACTTCATTATTTATAAACTTATAGTCGATTTTCATCATTTTCGGATATACGTTCACGTAATGGGATCTTTTTTCGATATTGATTCGCATTTTTCGTTATGATTCTAAAGTATTGTAAATTTTGTTATTTTGAGCCAAAAATTTTATGTATCAATTTTGAACTTTTCTTTATTATTTTATGATTTAATCGATTTCTAAATTTTATATTTTTATGATGTCTTATTTTTAGCTTTAATTTATGTAGTCTTCATTATTTTCTTATTTTAAGCTTTATTTACCATTAATTGTAATTTTGTTATTATTATTAATTTACTTAATTAATTTTATTATTATTATTAAATTACTTATATGTTTTTGTTTTTATTATTTTTTTGGATGTATTTGCTGATGTGGCACTAGTTGGTTGGTCTACGTGGTACTTTATTAAGTTTTCTTGATTTTTTATACCTCTTAAATTTTATATTATTATTATTATTAGGTATATTTATATATTATCATATGTAATTAATTAATAAATTATGGGCCCTAATTGTATATTATGGGTTTTGTCCCATTATATATATAATTATATATATAGATACTTATGTGGCTATGTACATACATGGGGCCCTAAATATTTTAATTTATTTAATATTTTATTATTTATACTTTTAGTTAGTATCTTATTATATATACTTATACACATCTATGTACCTATGTACTTTTCTTTATATCATTATACTTAGTATATTAATGGTTATACTCATACTTAACATATTTAGTATATGTGCCTATACATGTAGGCATACATATGTACATGTATTTATATATGTACTATGCTTTTACTATACGTATTTATATACTTGTACATATACGTATATATATGTATTTATACCTAAGTTTTTATGTACTTTTATACGTTTATATTTATACGTATTTTTGCATTTCCTAGATATTATTTTCTAAGAATCTTTAATACACATATCTTATGTACACTATTGAGCCCTATTTCGTTTTTCTTAATTTAATCTATATTAAGCTTAGCCCACTTAATATAAATTACTCAATATAAAATTAAGGAAATATTTTTATTTAAGAAAATATTTTGAAAAAAATATTTCAAAAAAATTTAGAACCACCAACCAGTTAAACTGATATAAAATGAAATTAGGGTTTTTCATTTAGGGTTTTCGAGTGGGAAAACCCTAATTTGGCTACTGATCTGTAGATTTTATAAGAAAATAATTTCTAGAAAATTGAACCAGAAAAATAAATCAGGTTTAAGGGCTAACTTTTAAGATTAAGTCACCATATAAAAGATAAAATATTAATTAATAGGCTTTATTTTGTATTTTTTCTAAAAAATACTAAGAATATATCTAAATATACAAAATGTAACTAAAATGAAAATTTTATTATGAATTCCATGAAAAAGAGAAAAAAAGTTTTTTATTTTTTATTTTTTAGATGGTTGTCCTGAATGTACCTACATACTCACTAGTCGGGATCAAATTAACGTAGTTTTTTTTTTAAATAAAATATTTAGTGGGTGGAATTTTTATTTTGAAAATTGGACTTGATTTACGTTTATTTAATCATTTATTATTATTTTTTAAAAAAACTTAAGAAATCTAATATCACGAATTTAAGAAAACTCTAATTAACTAGATCTTTTTGAAATCGTCAATTAAGATTATTATTATTATTTTTTAAAAATCACTACATGTCAAAAGATATCGTTTCTAAATCCTATATGTAAGATATGTTAAGATATGATCTAGATACGTATTTTTTTTAAATCCTAATCGCAAGATACGATATAGATATGTATTTTCTCCGAAGATATAGATCTTAGAGAAAAGATACGTGATTTTTCAAAAAAAAAAAATGCAATTTAACTAAAAAATGTAATTTTACTAAAAAATTCAATTTATCAAAAATCTAAATTATCTAAAAAATAGCTAATGATATGATAACTAAAAAACCTATACTAAAGAAAAAAAATTAAATTAATAAAAGAAATAAATAATTAAATAAAATAATAATTTTTATTACCTAAATTGTTTAAGTTGTGCATGATCGACATTTTCATGTGTTGGATTGTGTGTGTGTCGTGTGTTAGATTACGTGTGTGTGTCGTGTGTTAGATTACATGTGTGTGCCGTGAACAAATTGGAGTTCGGTGTGTCTTCAGGCAAGTGGACTTCAATGTGCGTATGTGCGCTTCGGTGAGTGGACTTCAATGTGTGTATGTGTCCTTTGTGTCAACATGTGCAGCAGTTGTGGACGTTTAGCTTGTGTTAGGCAAGAGTATGACGTGTGGCTTGTGTTTGTATGGTATGTGTAGTGCAGTAGATTGGTGAAGTTAGATGTGCGGGCGTATGTTTGTGTTGTCGTGTTGTAGTGGATGGCGAATGCTAAAGTGAGGGATGTGAAGTGTAGTGAGTATGCCAGTGAATTGTGGTTCGGTGAGGAGGTCAACGTGGTAGTATGGAGTGGTGGCTGTGGGCATGTATATGGATTCAATTGTGTGTTTGTTAGTGATTAATGTGTACGAGTGTGGGAGTCAAGCGACATGAATGTTGATAGTAGGGGGCTATTGTGGAGTGAATTGTCTTGACGTGCAGCAAGTGTAGCTATGTTATGTATTGGTAGGGTAGTAGCGTAAGTTATTTGATTATGTGTTAGTGAGGATGGTGAGATGGGCTAGCTATATGGGGATAATTGTGGGGTTGTGTTGTGTGTTGGGGATTTCTTAAAAACGTGTCAAACGTCATTGCCAACTCACTATTTATAATCCTACAATTGAATTTTTTGTATCTCAGATACAAAAGATTTGATAATGATTCTTTAGAGATTTGACCTAGCTTTTAAAAACCCTATTTTATTTTGGGCTTTCCATTTTTTGGGCCTAATCTGATCCAATTTGATTTGGCCATTTGGCCCAATAACTCATGTAATAAATCTTAAGTCTATTTTAGCCTAATATAAAATAGATAAAAAATCCATTTTATATCGGACTACACAAAAAATTTTTAATGAAGCTTGATCCTTTAACGACTTAAAATTTATTAAATTGAACACCTACTATTATCCGATTGAACACTAAACGATCCGACTTGATTCAACTTAACTCGATTGGACTCGTTACGACTTAACTCGACATGACTCGACTTGATATGACTTGACTCGATATGATTCGACTCGATATGATTCGACTTGATATGAATAGACTTGACACTTCATTTTTATTATTTTTTCAATTTTCTTTTTCAATTTTTATTATTTATTATTTATATTTTATTTATTTATTTTCCTGGCTCAATAAAACTAATAAAACGGAAATAACGAAAATGAGGTGTCTACATACACATTTATATACTCAGTTTTGTACATGTATATGTAGAAATTTAGTATTCCTTACATATATAAGTTTATGTACGTATTACATATATATGTACCATATATACATACATGTATATATATATTCCTAATTAGTTAATCATATAACTTATACTTACATATAATTATAATATATATTGATATGGTAAGTATCTATATGTATATTAGTATTTATGTACATATTTGTAAACTTAATTTCTAAAAGAAACATGCTCATATTGTAAACCCTATGAAATTTTGATAACCCAAAAGTGGAATTGAATGAAGGAGTCCTTGGATAGTCCCTAGAACTAAGCCAAACATGATAATAATACCTAAGTAAAGGAATCAAATCCTAAGTGTTCAACTAAAACCTTAATTGAAGTAAGCCCAAAAGACCTAACTAAATGAGCAAGAACCCTAATACTTGAAAAACCTCAGAATGTTATTGAAACCCTAAAATGACCATCTAACCCTAATTAAGTGATCAAATACCTTATTGTCACCAATAAATACTAATAGTAAGGTTGAATCGATCAATACAAGCGATCGGTAGTACTAACTGATTCAAACCTTAACTTTCGAGCTCGTATATGGATAAATTTACCATAAACAAGCACTAAACCTTAAGTACATGTGCAGGGCATTTAGAATAGGTAAATTATAGTGTCAAAGTCCAACCAAACCCTAAACACATCCTAATTGCACCTAATTAGCCTAATCACCACTAATTACCCTAATCAAGCCCTAATCCTTAACCAACCCCATTACATCTTGATTAGCTATAAGTTAAACATGATTAATGACCAAAATACAAACTCTTATGCCTTTTTAAAATATCTTGTACTCTTAGGAGACAAGATCATACCCAAATGGGCAAAAGGCACATGAAGTACATGGTCCCCATTTGGTACTTGTCCTTGTTTTCTTAAATTACTCACCACTTGTCCCCCTTACCTCTCTTCACTTCTACGACCTGCTATCCCCTTCCCCTTCCCTCATGTTTCCTTTTCTCAAACCTTAAAACACATCTAAAAACTCCTTCAAACTTCCTCTCCAAGATCAAGCCTAAACTCCTTCTTCTTCTTCTTCTCAGCCACCACTGACCACCCTAGTGCTAACTCCCATAACTTCACCACCACTACTCCAAATCACTCCAAACCAAGTCCTACACATCACACACACATTCCCTTTGTTTTTTGACACACTCACACCCCCTTACACACACCAAGGCTCACGAACACAACCACAAAGGGAGGTCTTCTACACCTTACTTCAGTAAGAACTTAGGTTAGGTTTTTCCTTAGAATTCTTACAAAATAATGATAGATACTAATATTTTCTTTCTTAAAAATTATTATGCAGCAACTCCATAGAAGTTATAAGGTATTTCAAGAAGGTCCACAAAGGTAAGTACAAGAAAAACCACCTTTAGTAGAAGTTATAACACAAATAGGTTAAGTTATGTAGAGTAGTGTACTTGTTAGTAGAAAATCTTCAAGTAAGTTGATGAGACTCTTGTTTTCCATGAATGCCGCCCCATATTTGTCCCCTCATCACACTTCCACACACTTTTATAAAATGATTATGGTGTTAGATTAGTAGAAACATCGGTTACATAAGTCAAAACACCATAAAAATCAAGTGTTGCATGAAAATGGAGGTTTTGACCCAAAAAGCAACTCATGGCCACCACTTTCTTTGACCCACCAGATCTGGAAATTTTTGTTTAATAACTTAACGACATATTTATTTAGAGTTAAGTATGGTTTAGGACTTGATTAATTAAGTTAAGTAGGCTAAAGTTTGGTTAAGGCCCTAAACTAGCTTAGTTAGTGATTATAGGCTTAAGAATGGTGTTAATAAGCCATAGAACCATAATGGACAGATCTATAACCATATTAAAAATGGGATAAACTTAAGTCAAATGTTAGGCTTAAGTCCAAAAGATAAGTAGGCTTGAGCCCAAGGCCTTAAATAGTGAACTAGACACAAAAAGCTCAAAAGAACCAATTTAAGGGCCCATGTAGCTAGATGACTAGATCTGAACCCTAGGATAAAAGGCTTAGGAAGAGTTATTTAGAAGGCCTACAAAACCCAAAGGCTTATCCAAGACACCCACCATAGCTCCCTTAGTGATTCAGGGCTCTAAACTTAGTAAAAAGGCCCATTTGGACTTATAAGATTATCACCAAGGCTCACTTTAAAATTTTAAAGTGTTGGGAAGAAAAAGATCATTTAAAATACTTAAACGAAGCTCAAAATTATTAAATATAAAGCTTAAATTCAAAAAGCAAGCCCAAGGCCCAAAACTAAGCCTAAATCCTAAAATGATTCAACTCATTACTTGGGCCCACGACCTTATAGGGCCTAAAACGAAAACTTACTAATTCAAAAACTTAAAAATAACTTCACCAAATGAAAGAACATTCAAAAACAATGAAAACAACTATAAGATCACTGAAAATGGAGTTAAAACGAGGAAGATATGCTCAAATTACGGAAACAACTAACTCAGGGATAGTGAGTGGTAAGCCTAGTTAATTGGTACAATAGAATACTCATAAAACTTAATTATCTTCTTTAGGGGATGAGGAGTTTGACTTGGATACCTTAGAGGATTATTGGGACTGCTGAGCATTACGGCTGAGTGAGTACACCGTCCCCTACTTTACTTGTTTGTACTTGTAGTTAGCGGAATACTTAGTTATATACAATAACTGAAATTGTTGCATGTTGGGGAAAATAGGAAATTATGCATGTTTGATATGATTGACCTTGTTTGCAAAAATATCTTAAGTTGATATGAATATTATATGCTTGTTGTATTAGAGCTTAAGGTCTTGGAGTATCTGTATATTATGATTGGTCACCCATAAACCAGACTAATGAATACTTGACCCCTAATTAAATTGGACATGCATTGCATCTTATAACATGATAATATAGGCATCAACATTACGTAGTAGAACGGTGGATCATGCCTAAAGGATTCATATTGTATTTTGTGTATTAAAAGTTGTCATCATACGATGTACTTCGTACGACTTCTTGCCTCGACCTTTGGGAACTACTTGGCTCTGAAGAATGCCGCATTTTGCTTGAGGCTGTGTTATGTCTACTATTGAGGGTGATATTGATGATAAGAGACTTTAAATTAGACGTAGATACCTAAATCTTGATGTACCGAAATACTTCCTAACTCGAGTAATGGTAAGTGTTAAAACTGTGTTGTATATAGTTATCGGTAGATTGTATATACTGTTGCATTGCATATGTTTGACCATGCATTCATATGCTTGTTAAATAACTTGCTTGATATTGCTTGTTGTAGAGTAGGTAGGTTACTCACTAAGCAGTCAAGCTTAACCCCCTATAGTTTAGTGTTGCAATAAGACTTGTGGTTAGAGTCGGGTTGCGGGATGCTTGAGGTTAGTAGCACCAGTTGGAATTAGGATGTGAAGAAGTTGAGAGCTTAGGCGAACCATTCATTTTTATATCTATGAACTCTCTTTAATTTCCAATTATTAAATATCTTTAGTTTGTTGAGTAGCATAGACTACTTATGGTGATTTATCTTGGTACTATATGACTAATTTAGGAGAAACCTGATATTCCTGCTTATCTATGTTTTGTTAGTGATCATTTGGATAGCTCAACTTTAATTTATATGTTCTGTTATTACTTAATGCTATTTACTAAGAGAAGGTCGTAGTTGTGAATGCCTTGTGTAGTACATTGAAGGCCCTTAATTAAGGATGGTGCTTGATCTCGGATCTTCATATATTATATGGTGATATTGCCACAACTCGACCCCCCTTCGGGTTATGACACATATCCATGAGCTTTAACATAACTACATATGATTCCACACAAAGGATAAGTTACATATATAATACTTTTAACATAATAATATACATATACATAAGCATACGAGAAAAGACTTAACTAAATATACATATTTAAATAAATACATAAAAAAAATTTACAAGAAATAAACTTAAACATAAAGTGTATGTGGTTACTTGTTCTTAGTGATGGATTTTCCCTTCTTGCCTTCCTCCTAAAGTGGATTAAAATGAAGTTTATATTATGTAACAAAAAGGAAAATGGTGGAAATGGAAAAGAAAAGTAATAGAAGAAGAGGAAGATAAATGGTGTTTAGAAAGGAAGAAAAAGTGAGGGATTTGTGTGTATAATTATAGATAATTAAGGAGTTTGAAAGAGTGTTCTAGAGTTGAGGGGAATTTATGGCAAAGATGAAAAAAATAAGAGGAAAAAGAGAAGAAAAAGGAAAAGAAAAAGAAAAGATAAGAGGAGTTAATGCATTTGATAAGGTTATTTAATGCACTTTGACAAAGATATGTTGACTTGGCTAACTCCTTGAATATTTTATGTATTATATATAAATAATTTGGAAATAAAAAGAAAATGGAGAAAAAGATGAAGTAAGAGGAAAAATAGAAAATCAAATGTAATAAATCAATAAAACATATATTAAAATTCCCTTATACATTTCTAATCTTATAAATAATATTTAGAATAATAAATAATATAATTATAAGGTAAATTATAAATTATGTTATTGATATCTACTATATATTGTCTAAATAACAAATAAATATCTAAATTAACATAATACTAACTTATCTATATAAGTATAAGATTAATATTAATTATAAAATAATATCATATTTTTTAATGGATTAATATGGTATTTTTATGTTTATAAGCATTTTAGAAGTTATCTCCAATCGTTCACTAGCGATTTTATATGATTTAGCATATCGTTTAGTTATTTGGCTCAATTAGGGTTTTATTACCTTCTTAGCAAATTGGTTTATTTATAAGCTTAAAGTTTTAGTTTTAGGGTTTTGATTAGGTTTGGGTTCGATTTCTCATATGTATACGCGAATATAATTTAGGGTTTTCATACGTGATTAAAGTTTTTATCAGGTTTGAGGTCAATCTCTTACAGTTACATATGTTTAGGGTTTACGGTTTGTGTATGCGATTAGAGTTCCGATTAATAAGTTTAGGGTTTTTTCATATTCATTTTAAGTTTCATATTTAAAATTTTAATTGGTTTTAAATTTTCAACTTGGTTAATTTAAGAAAATCATTTATAGTACACGAGTTTGATTTTATACTCAAAAGATTAGATTTGTGGGGTTTATAGGTTAAAGGTTCTTAAGAAATTATTAAGGATAATGTTTATATTTTTAGGGTTTAGAAGAGTTTTAGGAGTTTAACCTTGTAAAAGGCTCTAAAAGAGTGGATAAGAGGTAAGCAAGTATATGTATGGTGGCATTATGAGGGTTTCATGGGTATGTGTGCCTCACTAAACCTTTTAGTAGACTTGTGATGCCCACCTCCATATCTGGATGCCAACTTTTGCATTCTTTAAGTGTAAAGCCCTAATTAGGGTTTCAGAAGTCTTAAGCTCGTTTCGACCTTCCAATTAACTTGATTACATTGCTAAAATATTGTTTTAGTTTTTTCTTTAAAGTTGAAATATGTCATCTCTTATGAAAATCGATTGCAAGGGCAAAATGACAATTTTGAAAAAATTAGGTTTAAAATTTCAAAATCCTTCTTAAATAACCTTAATTAATTCCCTTTTAATAAGAATGAATTTATTAGTAATTTTGGGGTATTTTAATTAAGATACATAAACTCATTAGGTTGGAGCATCAATTAGATGAAGTTCCATTGCATTTAGTCATATGCATTTATTAAATCCAACTTAGGAATCATCTAACCTTTATTTCCTCTCTTTAGATCAAATAAGTACATGAGTTCCCATATAGAAGAATCACATTATCTATTGCAAGTCTTCTTGGAATAAAACTTTACCTATATAAGGTTTATGATGCCATCTGAAAAACGGGTTTATGATATCATCTAACAGAGGTTTGAGTCTATTAACTAGAACTTTTGAGATGACCTTATTTAAGATATTGCATGAACTAATTAATTGGTCTTTAAGATTGTTAACTCCCTCTATACTTGGGATCAGGACAAGTAAGGACCTATTTAGTTTTGAGTTAATACTTCTTTCTACAAAGGCTTTTTCTACAACTAATCCATTATTCTCCCCATAATATCCAAATAGGAAGCTTAGAATTTTCTATGAAAATTATTAATGCTTGGGGTCTTACTCGAGCTTATGCACTTCATATCTATCTTGATTTCTTCTTTCATTAAGGGCTCACCGAAAATCTCTCTATGCCTTTCACTTAGAGAATTTCCTACCATATCATTAAGCTCATGAATTAGACTTACTTGTACCTTCTTCGTCTTCAACAAGTCCTTGCAAAAACTTATTACACCAATTCGCAATTTCTTCACCTTTCGAAATATAGTTGAAGAAAAAAGGTCAATGATCTTTGTTTTGCCCTCCTTGCAATTGTATTGGCCTAAAAGAAATCTCATGTTTCTTTCTCCATTAATCACCCAATTCATCCTAGCCTGAAAGCATATGATTCTCTTTATGTTTAAGAATTTGGCCTGATTCCTTATGTAATGAATTTTCTGTACTAAGCACATCTTGTGTAAGGAATTATGAATTTGGTTTACCACTTTTTCCAAGGGCCTCTTGGACAACATAATTCTTGACATTGATCGTTTTAAAATCTTTCTATAATACTTTAGGATTTCGAGCTAGTTCAATAAACCTAGGATCTAAGCCTCTAAATTTAGGGCATCAGACTATATTATTTTTTTTATTTCAAACTTCACAGTAAAGTTAGACAAAGTAATTTAAGTAAAGTCAATTTCTCAAAATAAGATATATAGAAATATTAATTTAAGAAAAACCTTAATTTATCGATAAAGCCGATAATCATAAAATTTGAGCTTTTAGATATAACGAGATATTAAAGATAAGTTGATTAAGTTTCAAAAACAATAAATGAAGTTGAATTATACATAATATACATATATTTACATGTGATATACATCATATGTATTAAAGATATAATATAATAATAAATTATCAAAATTAAGTAAAATAATGTAAAATTGATAAAAAAAATTAGATGGATGAGTCATCAAATGAAGTGTCAACTTAGTATTAATTGGAATTGATGAGTCAACACTTTATTGATGAGGAGATGACACATGTCATTTAGAAAAATGGAAAATTGATATGTGTCATGCACATGTCCAAATTTCATTTAATTATGCAAATTTCAAAAATTATAAATAGGTCCTAAACCCTCATTTATAACATTTTAGCACTTTGAAAATATAAGAATATAAATTAGAAAGAAATTCAGAAAAAATAAAAGAAAATAGTGGGAAAATATAGTGAATTACAGTTTCTAAGGCTATAGACAACTTGAAAATGAGCCACCTGGGACTTAAAGTTGTGGTGGGGAGAGAAAATGGGCTAACATATGGTGGTAGTCGGAGGGTGGCCGGAGTACCGTGCGCCACTGAGTCAAATTTTACAGTTTGATTTTCATTAATTCATTAAAAATATCAAATTAGCTCATAAAATTATGAAATTTGGTTTCATTTAGTTATTTTGCATTTAATTTCATGTGGTAATTTTATTTTCTTAAAATAACATTGATTTAGGTTACTTGCTTAAGAACATGCCTTGTTTAGACAAATTTTAAATAAATTTTTTAAAATATTAAATAATGTTAATTTGTCCTAAAAATTTTTGTATGACACACTTATATAATGTATTAAATTTCAGTAAAATAATTTTTGAAAATCTCCATGTTTACAATTTTTTATAATTATTTTGAATAAAACTGCCGATTTTATTGAATTATTGCAATAATTAGTTTTTGACGAAATTAATGAATGAGCCCTACATGTTTAAACTTCTAGATGTTTGTAATGGTATTTGGAATATTTAATTTTTATCTCACACATAAATTTGTTTATTTTCCCTTATTTTTTGTAATTCCGAGCTAAAACTACTATTTTTGTAAAAAATAAATAATAGTTAGTTTAGTATAATTCATGGTCAATAATTAAACTACAAATTTTTGTGAGTCTATAGGTTTTTTTCATGCAATTAATCGGGCTCGTATATTATTTGTTACGTATTTTCCTTAGAAAAGCTTATATATTGGCTTAATATGTAATATAGTCATTAGTACTAATAAGATACTTGTCAATTTTACGTAAAGTGAACATAATGGGGTATCTTAAGGGTTACTAGATAAGTTTGGAAAATGTGATTTTTAGGGTTTTTAGTTTAGTACTAAAGCTTATTTGGATCAATTATGGAGTTAAGGTAGTGTACGGTGGAGTCGTAATGAGAAAAGGGCATTTTTGGACTTTTGATAATATTGATATACTTGATTCTTAGGATATCTTAATAGTACTTGAAATAACGATTGTGTCAACGTAAAGCTTACTGAAATCAAATAGGAAATGAGTAAGGTACGATTAAATGAAGTTTAAAGGCATGATAGGGAAATTTATGAGAATTTAGATTCGACCGGTACTCGACTTGGAAGCTATGTTTATATTTTCATAGGTGTGATAAGTAAGGAAGGACTACGTCACGAAGTATAGGATATTGTGCTATTACTAAGTTCAGGTAAGTGGATCTAACCTATGTTGGAGTAGATATATTGCTACTCATAACACTGTGTACTATTTGATGCTATGTTGATTGAATATGAGTATATCTTGGGTGAAATGATATGCTACTATAGTAGATACTAATGTGGTGATTTTGAACGACAGTAATTGTATTTTGGTTAAACTGTTATGCTACTGTGTTGGATGATGATTTGTGCTTACAATTGATTGTACTAACCAGGAAAGTTGAGTGATCGCTAACTTAGTATTCTGTGTGTTCACTTAAGTGAAACTTAAGTAAGATATTAGAATTTTGCTAAGGAGAGTTTGAAAAATAGAATTAGATCACTAGGTTGAATAAAATTAAAAGACTAGTTGTATTGAATGATATACATGAGTTACTATTGTATATCATGGCCTGGCATGGCATGGCATAGCATAGCACAGCACAAAAAAGGACCTATGGGTTAGAACTTTTAGAATGAGGCTTCCAAGTGATTATAGAAAGAATATGACTTTGTGAACTTAGTTTTTGGAAGCATATAGATTGCATTGACCGAACATTGTGACTATTTTGATAGTCAAATTTGGTAGACTATAGTGTGTGGTCTAATTTGGTAGTATTGCCACTTTGATTTGGTAGACTACAGTGTATGGTCTAATTTGGCAGTGTTGCCAGTTTGATTTAGTGAACTATAGTATGTAGTCTAATTTTATAAAGCAAAGTTGGGGGTCTTACTCTTAGGTATCTCCTTATTGCACATAGGTTCCTAGACCTTGTATTTAGATGTTTGGCTATGTTAACTAACCGAAAGAAGATTGGAGGGCATAAGATATCAGTACCGATGCATGCTATGTGCATGAGCATAGCATGATGCATTGCTAGTAGTAAATGCCCGGTTGGGTGGATGTATATGTGAAGTTGAACCTGTGGGTTATGATTGAAATGTTTCAGTTGTGATATGCAATATTGTTTATATTATGTTGTTTGTTATCCACTCTCACTCAACTTCAGTAGTTGAGGGGATCAAAAATTTTATCCTTAGGTTAACTGCATTATGAAGGGCCCAACACTAAGGGGGGATACATATACTAAGAGCATAAGTTGAAGTCAATGACTTTCGTATGGAACCTGTACTAAGTTACCAATCTTATTATTGCGAAGATGAAAAAGGAAAAAGTTGGTTCATGTTTTAATGTAAATATTATGTTGTATACATAAGTTGTAGTAGAATATCCAGTTAGACCTTGATGTAGCAACTCCTTTATCACGTAAACAATGTAGTCTTTTGATAAATTAGTAGGTTGAGTTAAGTTTTCAACAGGTATTCCTATGTGATGGTACATCCTATGCTAAGTCGAGATGTGACACTTTCATATTCCATTGTTTCAATTTTTGAATAGTTCAAAGTTCTTAAAGAAGGCGAAATGCATATAACACTAGATTATCTAGATCTAGTCTCTAAACTTCTGGCTTAGGCACATGGTTAGAACTTAGGGGGTCTTAAATGCCTCTTTCTGTGCCATAAGGATGGGTATTTGTCACAATATTGGGCAATTATCTGACTTGCTATTCTAAATATTTATGAGTTTTTCATTTAGGCAAGTAGACTTCCTCTTAACATTAACTTAAGCTTGACTGATCATAGTGTTCATAAGGTTAACTAAGACTATATTTCCATTAATCTAAGTAAAAAAGCCCCTTACGAATTTAAGATCCATAAATCTAAAATTTTTCATGCAATGTTGAGTTTGTGCACAAGATTGGCTAGTGTCTCTTGTTCCTTATTCCATTGTTTTAGTTTCTTAATGGTTTGAGCTCGTTAAAAAAGTAAAAATGGGTATTATCTTAGTGTACCATTGATCTTGTCTCTAAACCTGGGGTGACCTCACTACACATAATTGACTTAAAGGGTCTCAAATGCCTATTTCCTTTATAGAAGGGTATATTGTAATAATATTGGGCAATGATCCAATTGGTTATTTTGAGTATGATGAGTTTTGCATCTAGGTAAGTAGTCTTCCATGCAACATTGACCTAGGCTTGATCAATCCCAGATTATGTAAGGTCAACCAATATTTTACTGCTATTAGTCTAAGTAAAATAGGCCTTAAAAAATCCTAGATCTACAAGTTAGAAATTGTTCATGAAACATTCATAAATCTCTATACAAGACCAAAACCCTTGTATAGTAGCATGGATGCTGGTCTCCTAGTGGGATGATGATGGGAATCAACTATACGGACCCATTACCAAAAGTTGAGTTAGGGGATTACAAGGACTTGCCCCTATGTATAATAGCTCGAAGACTCTTCAAGGACGAGGATTCCAACATTAACTAGGGTATACTTTACTTCATTCGACCTATGTGTCGAGCTTTGACCATGATAGGAATAGTGTTGGAGTTGATAAGCACCAGACACTTATCCAAGTTAAGCAGCTAAGTCGTTGATTAGACAAGAAATCAAACAGCTAGTGTTTGAGCTCCAACCTAACCTAAATCAGGTTAGCCAATTTACCCTTTCCTCTTTTGACCTCTACTGAGTTAACACCAATAGTTGCTGAGTTACCTAAGATTTTTATACTTATAGTAACAATCAACACTCATGATTTCAAGCTCACTAACCATAATTTACCACCTGTCATTTAACACAACATTTCAGAATAATTCTACTATTTCTATACTTTGTATATTTCGTCATTTCCTCTTTTAGTATGTTTTAGGAATCTTTATTATGCAACTGCCATTTTTGTCTTTTCCTTTTGTATGAAGCCCTACGGAAGCCATATGAAAGCCTCATTTTCTTGTAATGCAGTAATCAACTTCCTTCATTATTGAATATAGAAACTTTCCTTTTAGAGTAACCCTCATGTTTTCTATCTTACCTAGCTCTCATCTAGCTCCTTTAGCAAGAGTTAGTGGCGAGTGACCTAAATTCCTTGTTTGTGTGTAATATTGAGTGTAGAGTTAGGTTGTGTGAGCTTGTGGTGCGTCATATCCATAAGCTGCTCATAGACATGCTAGTTTTCTTTGTTTCATTTTTCTTCCGTTGTGGTTCGATCTTCATGTTTATGACCCTAGAGAAGTATCAACTTCATTAGTATCAAAGCATCGTTCTGACGAGGGAGTGTGTTAGGTTGTAGTAAAGTTTCGTTTATGTTTATTATTAGTGTCTACTGTGTTCTCCCATAGCTACAATAGTGGTTTGTGGATGACTTGTAGAAGTTATGGTAGAGGGTCTAAAGTAGGTTTGAAAGTTATGATGCTAAGCAACGTCAAGCTGTAAGAGAAAGTACAGTGACTTGTATTGCCTTATTTCACTTTGTTTTTTACTGCAAAAACATAGCAAGTTTAATTTCTGTACTACGCTAAGTTATATTGGGAGTCGAAGTGATAGAAGTGTAATAGAGTGATTTTGGGTAGTAAGTAGCAACTGATTATGTATGAGTAGCAGTTTTGTAGTATTATTCATCCATAAGGTTTGTGGCTGTATGTGCTATTACAGTTGTCCTTATTGAAGAAGGTAGAGATGATAAGTAGTTTAAAATGTTAGATTTAAGTGTGTAAGGCATTATTAGTGACTAGGATAGTGGTGCTTATAATGGCCCTGGTCAACAGGGTAGTTATAAACTAAGGTTGGTTGATGATAAGCTTGGTAGACTCAATGTCCTTGTTGAGAGCCTAATCATAGTGATGCAAGGTACTAGACAACAACCACTAGTTGTAACCAATCATAGCTAAGTAGAAGATGGGTAAGAGTCAAGATATTGCCTCGAGGCCGAGCTAATTGCTAGGCCTAACCTTATAGAGTTGGGGGAGTGGTAGGATGCCCTGCTTAGATGAGGTTAGAGATGGAAGGAATTGAGGAAGCTGATGAGGAAATAGAAGAAGAACTTGATGGAGAGGTGTGTGAACTTAAGAAGACATGAAGTGGTTGTTAAGGGGAAGATTTGTACCCAAAAAATACTTACAAAATATATTTCCCAAATTGCAAGAGCATCACCAAAGAAGCCGAAATGTGAATGGCTATGTTAGGAAATTTTAGATGTTGATAATCCGTGCCGATGTGGATGAGCCCAAGGCGCACGCATTATGTCAAGATTCATCTCTATACGTAGGTATGAGATTTGTAGTATTGTAGAGGTATAGAGGTTTTACATTATGGAATAAGCTATTGAGATAGCTTAGAGGGTCAAAAAGCAAAAGAGGAATGCCCTTATTTGACCTAATCAAGCTCTTTGCAAACTGCTATCTTGTGCTAATTTGGCCACCTGGAACTAAGAAGGCTAAATTGAGGAGAAGACAAGAATGAATAGTTTGATGATAACTAAATTGGATTGAAAAAGTGGCTTGATGATAGAGCCAACCCTAAGACATTTGAAAAAGGATAAGCCTCAGGTTACAATACAAGTGAGATAAAATGCTTTGAGTGCTTGGGTTATAGACATAAGGCTAATAAGTGCCTTAACAGACGTATGATGGTCCTTTGAGGTGATGAAGTGGACAGTACTAATGAGAGTGAACCTAAGAAGGAAGAGAAAGATGTTGGACAAACTGTAGTAAACAAGGAGGAAGAGACCTGTATCTATATAAACCAGGGTGAAGTAATGATGCTAGTGTTGAGGCAATTGTTGAGCTCAATGCCGAGCTTTGAGGAAGAGAAGAGAGAGAACCTGGTCTATACAAAGTGTGCCATCAAGGGTCAACTGTGTATGATTATAGTGGATAAAGGGAGTTGCACCAATGTTATCGTTTAGACACTTATGTAGAGATTAGGTTTGTTGACTTCTAAGTACAACCGACCCTATAAGCTACACTGGTTACATGATAAGGGTTCTTTACATGTAACCTAACAAGTAGTTGTACCATTTTATATTGGGAATGTCTATAGAGATTGATGAGCTATTGACTACTGGTCCTCTTACTCGCGTATGACTCCGGAGCCTCCAATCCCTCACTCGAAGAATCCTCTCTTGGCAATCTGTTGATGATGAGAGACTCTATACGGAAGAAGGATGGTTGAATTCCTTGACAAATTCGAGAGGTTACACCTTACTTTGTTCTCTCTCTTATGCCAACGCTAATTATTTTCTTATCGAAGGCTTTGTATTGAATGATCAAACTTTTAGTTGTCGAGAGACTCTTGCCGAATGATAAGACATTCTTCTTTGGGCCGAGTACTTTCTTCTGACTTCCCACCAACACTTGTTGCACCCCTTCCTCGTCTCGGTAGTCCTTGATGTCACAACATCTTGATTTCCTTTGCTTACCGTGATTAGAGAATCTATGTACGAAACCAATGTTATGTTGCCACCTGTCCATTTCACCTGACATTGTACTAATTTTCCCTTTTTGTTGTTTGTCCTTTTTACCCTTTTTCATATGTACTAAGAATTCCCTTTTTGTATGCCTTTTTGTAATTTCTTTATTTGTATGGTTGCTCTAGGGACTTATTATAAATAGTTCCTTTTCCTTATAAGCTGGAATCATCTCACCTTACAGATATACATTTAATATACTGTCCTTGTGAGGTTACTCTCTCCAAGTTCACTTTTCATACACTCTTATCTAATCTTACTGAGTGACTTGGGATTAGTGGTGGGTAAACCTTAACATCAACTTATGCGTCATATTAAGTGAAGTGTCAAGTCGTGTTGTGTTCGTTGGTGTGTCATATTCTTCAAGCAGCTTTACGTCAGCTACTCAAATAGTTGTAGACCTACTCACTGTATTTTCTTAGATATTTCAATGGACCCATTGGTTCAAATTTGCTATGATAAGTCCTAGTGATAATGAGCTCCTAAGCACATTAGAGATGAAGTGGTTTATGATGTTGTCTCCAAAGGAGCTTCACATTTATTGTCGGGAAGACCTTGGTTATTTGACTAACGTACTATCTACGATAGGTATAAGAACACTTATATCTTTACAAAGGATGGTAAAAAGATAGTGCTACAACCCATGACCTTGAGTAAAGTGAATGAAACTCATAACCAACTTACTTAAGCCGGCAAGAAGAAGGCTTTGGTATTGTGTAGATGAGAACTGAGCTGCTACAAAGGCTGATGAACCCATGTTTTTATTAACTAGAAGATTATTGGAATTGAGAGATTTGGATGATGTACCAAAAGAGGTTCAAAAGTTGATAGATAAGTTCTTTGACCTATTCCCAGAAGAATTACCTAAAGGACTACCACCAATTTAAGGTATTGGGCACCATATTGGCTTATAGTTAGGTATAACTCTATTGAGCAGACCTGCTTACATAATGAATCTTGAGTAAGCTACTGAGTTGAAGAGACAAGCAGATGAGCTAGTGAAGTGAGGATATGTGAGAGAGAGAACAGGCCCTTGTGTCATGCTAGCACTGCTTATCCTAAAGAAAGATGGTTCTTGATGTATGTGCATCAATAATCAAGCTATCAATTGAATTACTGTTAAGTATAGATATCCCATACCAAGGCTTTATGATATGTTAGACAAGCTTCATGGTGCCCGAGTGTTCTCGAAGATTGATTTGTGAAGTAGCTATCACTAGATTTGCATGAGACTAGGACATGAATGGAAGACTACATTTAAGACTATGCATAGTCTTTATGAATGGCTGGTTACGCTATTTGGCCTTACCAATGCATAGAGCACTTTCATGAGGCTCATGAACTATGTAATGCACCCCCTGATTGGGAGATATGTAGTTGTATAATTTGATGATATACTAATGTACACTACCGACTTGACCAATCACCTAGAGCATCTCTGAGTTTTTTTTAACATACTTCATGATGAGAAATTGTTTGGAAATTTGAAGAAGTGTACATTTTGCCAACAAGAAGTTATCTTTCTTAGATATGTAGTGATAGGAATCAACTTTATGACCCTATCACTAGAAGCTAAGATAGGGGATTACAAGGACTTGCTCGACGGGTATTAGCTCAAGGACTCTTTAAGGATGAGTATTTCGACATTAACTAGGCTATGTTACACTTCATCTGACCTGAGTGCCGAGCTATGGTCATGATAGGAATAGTTTTCAAGTTGGCAAACACCACACATCTTTTAATTCAAGTAGACAAGCCATCTGACAAGCTGAGACATCAAAATAACGCCTAATGCCTGAGCTCTGATTTGACCTAGATTTGGTAGACTAATTCATCCATTCATTTTTTGACCTTTGATGAGTTGACACCATCAGTTGTTGAGTTGCTTGAGATCTTACATTCATAGGAACAATCGAACACACACAATTTTATGTTCGCTAATTATAATTTGACATGTACCTTCTATCACAATATTACAGAATGATTTCCCCTTCTATACATTGTACTCCATACTAATGTTTATACCCTTTTTTTCGCATTTATCTTAGGAATCTTTATATCCAATATATAATTTTACCACTTTTGTCTTTTCTTCGAAATGTAACCCTAAGGAGGCCATATATAAGCCTCACTTACTTGTAACGCATACTTCACTTCTTACATAGAGAGTATTGTCATTTTCCTTTAAGAGTGCTAACCATGTCTTCTGTTTTCTTAACTCTTATTTATTCCCTTTAAGAAGGAGTAGTAAAGAGTGATCTTAATCCTCACTTGTGTCATATGAAGTGGATGTTAGGCCGATTAGGATTGGTTAGTATATCATATCTAATTAATAACTACTCGAGTTTTGTTAAACCCTTTTGTTTTTATTTGTTCATTTCTTGTTGTGGTTTGGTCTCTGTGTGTATGACTCGGGAGATGCATTAGCTTTGTTGGTATCATAGCATGGTTTCAAGAGGGAGTATGTGAAGATTGTAATGGAGTTCTTGTTTATGGTGCTGTTGTAGCTACTATGTTCCCTCGTAACTACAATAGTGGTTCGTATAGTTATGGTAGAGTGTTTGAAGTTTTGAGCTGAGAAGTATTGATTTGTAAGAGGTGAATGTAGTAACTCATATTTTTCTATTCTAATATGTTTTTCGACTACAAAATCAAAGTATGTAGAGTCGTATTTTACGAGGTTGTCAAAGTGTTGGACTTTGTTAGTTAAGATTTTAGGTAGTGATTAGTAATTGATAAAATGTGAGTAGTGGTTTTGAAATATGTTTGAGTGGTACTGAGTAGTAGGGTTTTGTTGGGAGTAATTGATTAAGCAGACGAGGTAGTGGAGATGCTGATGAATACTTGGAATAGGAAGGGAAGGTCGAGAAGGTTTTTGATTGTTATGGATATACTAAGGGGTTGAAGGCTTAACTCTTGCTCTTAAGTTCGCTATATATGCTGCCATATGGTAGAAGAACTTGAATTCGACCAGAGAAAGGGATGGATATGGAGGTGTATGAACTTAGGAAAACATTAAGAGGTTACTAAGAGGAAGATTTGTACTTGAGACTTGTACTTGAGACATACATGTAAGATACCTTTGCTAAATTACAAGAGCTTCGCCAAGGAAGCCGAATTGTAGATGGTTATGTTAAGGAGTTTCAGCTAATGATCTAGGCTGACATAGATGGGCTCGAAGCTTGCATTATATGAAGATTCATCTCGGGATTAAGGTATTGCAAAAGTATAGAGGTTTGGCACTCTAGAAGAAACTATCTTTCTCAAAGGGTTGAGAAGCAGAAAAGAAATGCCCTTGTTCTACCTAATCTAAGTTCTTCTCGAGCTACTATTCCGTGTCAAACTGGCTACCTTGAACTAAGAAAGCCAAATTGAATAGAAGAGAAGATTGACTAATTTGGTGCTAACTAAGTTGGCTTGAAGAACTAACTTGATGATAGAGCTAACCTGAAGATATTTAAAAAAGGACAATCCTCAAGTTGCAAAATGAGTGAGATAAAATGCTTGAAGTGCTTAGGTTACGAACATGTGACTATTAAGTATCCTAACCAATGTGTTATAGTCCTCTAAGATGATGAAGTGAACAATATCGATAAGAGTGAACCTAAGAAAGAAGAAAGAGGTGTTGGATGAACTGAAGTAGAGAAGGAGGAAGAGACCTGTGTTTATGCTGACTAGGGTAAAGTAATGATACTAGTGTTGAGGCAACTGTTAAGCTTAATGCCGACCTCCTAAGAAGAATAGAGAGAGAACTTGTTCCATACAAAATGTATCATCAAGGGTCAATTGTGCACAATTATAGTTGATGGAGGGAATAGCACTGACGTTGTCGCTCAGAACCTTGTGCAAAAGATAGCTCTACTAACCTCTAAGCACCCCCGATCTTATAAGCTACATTGGCTGCATGATGAGAGTGCTCGGCATGTGACTAAACAAACGATTGTGCATTTTGTGTTGAGAATGTCTATCGAGATGAAGTGGTTTATGATCTTGTCCCCATGGGAGCTTCACATTTACTATTGGGAAGACCTTGGTTATTTGACCATGTCATATACAATGGGATAAGAATACTTATACCTTTGAAAATGATGGTAAGAAGATAGTGTTGTAACCTATGACCTCGAGCCAAGTGAATGAAACTTACAACTAACTTACCCAAGATAGTAAGAAGGAGGCTTTACTATAAAGTCGACGAGAATTTTGAGTGGCTAAGAAGGCTAATGAGCTTATGTCCTTGTTGATTAGAAGATTGTTAGAGATGAGAGACCTGGAAGAACTGCCAAAAGAGGTTCAAAAGTTAATAGATGAATTTTCCGACCTATTTCTACAAGAGTTACCTAAAGGACTACAACTAGTTTGAGACATTGAATATTGTATTGACTTATAACTAGGCGTAACTTTGCCAAATAGACTTGCTTATAGAGTGAATCCTGAGTAAGTTACCGAGTTGAAGGGGCAAGTAGAGCAAGGATATGTGAGAGAGAGCATGAACCCTTGTATCATACCAGCTTTGCTCGTCCCAAAGAAAGATGGTTCTTGGCACATGTGCATTGATAGTCGAGTTATTAATTGAATTACTGTTAAGTACTGATATCTCATACCGAAGCTTAATGACATGTTGGATGAGCTTCATGGTGCTCGAATGTTTTTGAAGATTATTTTGCGAAGTGGCTACCATCAGATTCGCATGAGATGAGGTGATGAGTGGAAGATTGCCTTTAAGACTAAGTACGGTCTCTATGAATGGTTTGTCATGCCATTCAGACTCACTAATGTGTCGAGCACTTTCATGAGGCTCATAACTCATATGATGCACCCCTTGAATAGTAGATGTGTGGTCGTATACTTTAATGATATACTAGTATAGAATGTTGATTTGTCTGACCATCTAGGATACTTCGAACTGTTAGGACCCTATAAGGGACTTAGTAGGATTGCCTAAATTTTTCATATCATATGTGCACCTATGATATGAAAATCACCTTACAAGTCAGAGATTGCAAGACTTTAATTAATTAACCACTAGGATTTCTAATTTTAATTTATTAACTTATCATAATATATAAATAACTATGGATATCTAATATTCTACAGTTCCTTAGAACTGCAGAGAATCAATATCCCCTACCAAATGATAAAATCAAGTAGTAAAAATTTAAAATTTAAACTTACTGAAGTTACAAAATCTAAGTATAAGATTAATAAATTTGGGTAATATTACAAACCAACTATATAGTCTATCTTCAGATTCTAACTTCTAAGCATCTCAATGCTTGTACTAATCACTCAACTCTTAACTTACGTTTGATTTTCTATTACCCTACAAGAGAAAATTGTTGGGGAGTAAGCTATACGAGCTTAGTGAGATATCCCTTGTACTATATCGGCAAGCATGTTATTAAATGATTTATTAACAAACATATGAACGTATGAACAAGCAGTATACTAAACAATATATGTAGCTGATTGGTGCTACGTACAACATCGGATTTAAGGCCTTTTGAAGTAAGGGTTGGAGATTTATCGGCACTAATCACAATGGGGTTCTAGCACCTAGGTTTTTAATCATAAATTTAAATTTGGTATTTCACGAAATACATTTTTATTTCAAGAAATCCAATAGTACACAAAATCTTAAGTCTAATGATGAGGTGGCCCTCATAGTCTATGCTTACGCCTTACATTAGTGGTCTATAGACTCGACCCTCAACTACTTATGGTTAGTGTCTCTGGTGCTAAGTATACCCATGAGCCAAGGGTAAGGTCTTGTTGTACTAGTGCTCTTACATTGTATTAATCAAATATTGTGGGAATCCCATCCCTATAAAGCCTTTCATTACCATCCGTATGAGGTGATGGCCAGAATATTATATGCAATGTTTGTGCTTATGCATGATCCATTTAATTTAGGTTAAGTTGAATATGATTAAGTCAATTTATTAGGTGATCAACCAATATCAACAAACCATTCAAATTATGCAAAGATCAATCATACAATCAATTCTTCAGTTACTATATTTAACCATATTTTTCAGAATAAGCAAATAGTTTTCAATTAGATGCTTATTCTTGAACCCCAAGCATCAATTTATTAATATATAAAATTTAGATGTACTAACAATAAGCACAAAACAAGTATAGAGTCATTGGGAGTACTCACTTGACCAAAGCTGACATAAATCCTAGCAATTAATAAGCAGCTTGCTTTTCTGATCAATATTTCTTGATAAATAGAAATAAAAGAAACCTAATGAGTATCTAGATGTAATGTTAAATGACCTAATGTCGCGACCCAAGGGGGCTAGTCGTAGCAGTCGCCGTATATCGTATAAAGGATTGTAGATTGAGTTCTCTTACAATCGACGACCCTTTTATACGATACACAAGGCTACAACTACTACTAACTACCAAGAGTGCGCAAGCTTAAGTAATATCATTTCATGACAATTAATAATATAGCAAAACATAACACATAATTTATGTGTATAAAAGTTTACAGATATAGAGTTTGAAACATGTCTAAAGTTAGACTAATATAAAAAAATTACATATTCAAATCTACATTTAATCAAAAGTACTCTCTACCCTCAACCAGCTCCTATATTGACCCCGTAGAGAAAGTTAACCTCGGGCATATAACGGCCTGACTCCACGAATAAGTCGGCCTGCAAGAGAAGACTACAAGGTTATAAGCTTACTAGCTTAGTGAGATATTTTCCCTCAACCATACAGTAATCAAGTTATACCATAGTTAAGTTTAACCAAATGAATGTATGAACAAGCAGTATGCCAAACAAATACATGCAGGCGAGCAGGTACTGCATGCTACTCAGATTTAATGCTCTTCGAAGTCAAGGTTGGAGATGCTTTGGTACAGTCAGATTCGGGTATCGTATTAGAACTTATTTTATAACGAAACTCCGCGTTTTGTATTTAAAATGTAATGGTACATCCATTACCAGCTTTATCAAAATGAGTTCTACATATGATTGTGAGTAGGTTCATGCAGCCCTCACTTACCCCTAAATGAAGGCCTCTGGACTCAACCCATAGTTGGACGGTTGGCACCTCCAACGCCTAGTCATCCCGTGGGCCAAGGTAAGGTCATATCGTACGTGTGCACTGTATGAAATCAATAACAATCTATAATCAACCTACATATGGCCTCTCACTACCTCCGTGTAATGTGACTGCCCGGAATTAGTTATGCAGTGCATGATTTATGCATGATCCAAGTTAACTTTTTCTAGTCGATTAAAAAGTTAAGTCTTATTAATTCAGTGATCATTCCAAGTCACAAATAATTAATCTAGTGAATCTACAATGCAACAGACATTATATTATTGCAATTTAAGGTAAATTCACCATCAACAACAATTATCATGCACAAGCATAACCTAACCCTATATACATTCATTTATAATTCATAATTTTTGTTCACTAACTACAAGTACAAACAAGTATGGAATCATAAGGAAAAAAAAACTCACTTAGCCATGGCTAGTTCAAGGATTGTAGTAGTCTGGCGGCAGCTTAGGGTTGATATCGATATCACCTGAGAATAATGAAAATTTTGTAAGGTAGGGAATTTAAAGCTAACTAATGCTAGAATTTGTAAGGTCTACCTCACTTAGTTACGTGAAATTGCTAATTCGAGCTTTTTATTGAATCGTGTGTAACTTTTTTGTTTTAGCTCGGATCGTTATGAACTTATAGTCCATTTTGATTGTTTTCTAGCGTATTTTCTCGTAACGAGGTCCGTTTTGGACGTTGTGACTCGTAACGTAAATTGTGATACAAAAATATCACAAAAATTATTATTTAAATTTAAAAAATTATAAAATATTGATTTTCGCTTTTTCATAACATATTTATGATTTAATAATTTTTTAAATCATATATTTGATATTTTTATTATTTTGGGTATATTTTCCTATTTTTTTCATTTTCTTATTTTTCTTATGTACCTCATAATACCTCACGGTTATACATATATATATATTCATATACTTATAATATATAATTTATAGTTTATGTTATTGAAAATTCTTAAATTACGGTATCGTGCATACATATATACACTATATATTACATGTATTATATATGTAT
>JAMXBB010000010.1:51337766-51528738 GCA_024138015.1 Lumnitzera littorea | reverse complement strand
TAACCAAGTATAAATAGAAACATATATATATATATATATATATTTTCAATATGTAAAATAACATGTACACATATAACACAATTTCTAGGAGAAATAAACTTTCATACATATAATTTAGTACATGTACATAAATTTCCATTATAAACCACTTAGTTACATGTACAATACATATAGTATAATTAGTATACATAAATACTTAAGAAAATACCTAAAACCTAGTGTACATAATACAACAATTAAAATCAAAATACAAGAAAAATTCAAGGAAAATACAATTACTTGATTTAGGAATATTTTTGATGTAGAAATCCTCTTCCTTTTATGTTGGAAAAGTTGGTGTTTTATTAGTGGAAATGGAGGTTGAAAGTTAGATAAATTTGAGAGGAAAATTAGAAGATGAAAGTGGAAAAGGAGAGAGAAAGTGTGACTGTTTGAGTGGAAGGGTAGGACTCCACATGCTTCTAAATTTTTTAGCAAAATGAAGAAGTTGAAGGAGAGTTCTAGATTTGGGTTAAGTGTTACGTTACGAATGGAGAAGAAGGAAGAAAAAAAGAAAAAGAAAGAGAGAAGAAAATGTCATTAAATGCTTGAAAATGACATTTTTAACTTTTAGTTAAAATTAAAATATTAATATAATAATTATTTATGTAATGTAATAATTTGTAATTTAGAAAGGAAAAAGAAGATAAAAAGGGAAAATTAAAGAAGTAAGATAAAATAAGGAAATAATTAAATAAATTAAAAATTTAAATTTCCTTGAAATATTTTTAATACTAAAAATAATATTAATAATAATATATATTCTAGTTATAAAGAAAGTTATAAGATATATAGGTTATATTAATTACATAACACATAAACAACCAAAATAGTACTAAAATTAGATTCAAATAATTAAATTCATATAATATTAATTTATATATAGTTTTTAATAATGATTCAATAATATTATCAATTTTATAAATTAATATAATATTTTCACAATTATTGATATTTAATAGTTATCTCTAATCATTCGCTAGCGATTTTATACAATTTAACGTTTTGTTCAATTATTAGGCTCAATTAAGGTTTTATCGATCTTATAGCAAATTAGTACATTTATATGCTTAAAGTTTGAGTCTTACGGTTTTTATCATATTTGGGTTCGATTTTTAGTATTTATACATATATAGATTTAGGGTTTTCACACACGATTAGGATTTCGAGTAATATAATAAGGTTTTTTATATTTGTTTTAAGTTTGAAGTTTAAAATTTTAATGGGTTTTAAATTTATCAGTTTTATTGACTTAAGGAAATCATCTACATTATATGAGTTTGATTATATACTTAGAAGGCTAAATTTGCAAGTTTTATATGAACTGTTTTCAATATCCTTCATAGTGAAAAGTTATATGGAAATCTAAAGAAGTCTACATTCCACCAACATGAAGTTGTCTTTCTTGGGTATGCAATGTTAGCAGAAGGGAACAAAGTTTATGAGGAAAAGGTCTAAGTTGTCTTAGAGTGGCTGACACCAAAGAATGTTACTAAAATACATAGTTTCCATGGTCTTACTTCTTTCTATAGAAGATTCATCAAGAACTTTAGTACTATTACTGCCCCCTTAACTGAATTGACAAAAAAGAGTGAAGGATTCTAATGGACTGATCAAGTTGAAAAGAGCTTTAGGGAAATCAAGGAGAAGCTTGCCATAGTACCTATTTGGGTCTACTAGATTTCGATAAGCCTTTTGAGTTAGAGTGCTTTAAGTACTGATGTAAGAGCACTACCCTATTGCTTACTATAGTTAGAAGCTTAGTGGTGCTACTTTGAATTACTCAGTATATGAGAAGAAGCTATACTCTCTTTTTTGGGCTCATATTAAATGGCAACATTACTTGTTACCTCACGAGTTTGTGATCTATACGAACCATGGGTCCTCGAAACACCTTGGAATCTAGAACAAACTTTTGAAGAGACAAGCTAAGTAGTTGGAGTGCATGAAAGGTTTTTCTTATGTGATCAAGTACAAAATAGGAAGCGATAACGTAATTATTGATGCTCTTTTAAGTTGACATTTCTTACTAACCACTTTGCAGACTAAGTTATTAGAATTTTCCCTTATTGCTGAGCAATATGCTCAAGATTCGTACTTCGATCCTATCATTGAAAAGTGTAGAGATGAAATTGTTGTTTAAGGATACTATTTGAAGGATGGATACCTATTCAAAGAGAAGAGGTTGTGCATATTGAACTATTCTAAGTGCGAGCTGTTGGTTAGGAGAACCCATAGCGGTGGCTTATCTGGTTATTTTGGTGAGACCAAAATTGTTAACCTGTTGAAGGAATACTTCTACTAGCTTAGTTTGGCTAAGGATGTCCATAAGGTTGTCATAAGGTCATCAGAAGTTATGATGTGTGTAAGAGGGTAAAGGGAAGGAAAGAACCACATAAAGAGTACATGCCCTTACCCACACTAACATCACCTTGGCCTGACCTCATCATAGACTTTGTCTTACATTGCCCCGGACATCTAAAAGAAAAGATTTAATCCTTGTTGTCGTAGATTAATTCTATAAAATGGCATACTTCATCCCATACTACTGAACTAACGATGCATTATATATTGCCTATTTGTTTTTGTAGGAAATTGTTCGCCTATATGGAGTTTCGAAGTCCATTGCTTTATATTAGGATACCAAGTTCTTAAGCTACTTTTGGAAGACCTTAAGGAGGAAGCTTAGCTCCAAGCTTGTATTCAATTCGAGTAGTCCCCCTTAGATGGACAAATAGATAGATCGAGGTGGTGAAAGGACATTAGGTACCCTACTCTAAGCTATCATGGAAAGAACTTGAAAGATTGGGACTTTTTTTTAGCTATTGTAGAGTTCGCCTACAACTAAACTATCCATAATCTTATAGGCGAGACTCCCTTTAAGGTCGTTTAACCATCCAACTTAATATGATCGGTACCCCTACAATGCTTAAAGAGAGCTAGACTAGAGTTGATGGAGTTTGAGGACTATAAGAACTACATTAGCATCAACATGTAGCTAAGAAAATTGCCAAGTTCAATGAATGGCAATAAGAGATTGGAAGTCACATCCGTTAATTTGTATCTTTCAGCCCAAACAAACTTGTATGGATCCATCTCAATCAAGAGAAGTTCCCACACCGCAGGAAGACCAAGCTATTACCTAAGGTTGATGGTCCCTTTAAGGTGCTGAAAAAGATCAATTGCAATGCTTACTGGATTAAACTACCTAAAGATTACAGTGTTTCTTCTACCTTCATCGTATCCGACCTAATCTCTCACCGTCCAGATGAAGCTGAAGCACGAATAAAAGAAGACCTAACTAGAGAAGACCCTACAGATTTGAGGCAAAATCTCTTTGACCCATAGGAAGATGATAAAAATTAACTCTACAGTCCCATTACTAGAAGCCGAGCTAAGGGATTAAAAGGACTAGCTTGATGAGTACTAGCTCAAGGACTCTTTAAGGATGAGTATTTCGACATTAACTAGGGTAAGTTATACTTCATCCGACCTAAGTACCGAGCAGTGGTCATGATAGGAATAATTTTTGAGCTACTAAACACCATATACCTTTTGAGATGAGAAAACAAGCCATTCGACCAACTGAGACGTCAAAATAGTATCGAGTGTTTGAGCTTCGATCTTACCTAGATTAGGTCGACCAATTCATCCATTCCTTTTTTGACCTCTACCAAGCTAACACCATTAGTTGCTGAGTTGCCTAAGTGTTACATCTTGACATGGCATAGGATGTATCATCACATATGAATACCTATTTATATTCAACAAAAATTCTATTTATAACAAAAGAGTACTATAATGGAGTTCAACTTTACACTTGTTTATACAAAAGAGTACATTTGTCAAACTTAACTAAACTTAAAACAAAGTGCTTTTTTTTTTTTTTTCTTTTCATTACATATGGATAGATCCTTCATAAGATTAAGATTAAAACAAAGCACAGAACATGTATAACACATATTCACAAATATCAATAATATAAAACATTCAACTTCATAATATGAGTTATCAAGACAAATTGTCTATATAAGGAATATGTACCATGCTCATGTATGTGATATGTATTGGTATCGATATCCTATGCTTTTCTAATTTACTTATCTGGTTAGTTGACATACTTGGGCATTTGGATACAACATTTAGGAACCTAGAGGCAATAAGGAGTTGCTTGAGAGTAAGAACCTCAAACTTAGTCAAATAGAAACCACCCATTGTGGTTTAGAAACCCAACACATAGCCAGCCTAGCTGAAACCACATAAAGTGGCCATAACTGATTGAGTAGTACAAATCTATATGCTTAAAACCTAGCCTAGCAATATTCAAGCTTTCAAAAAGTTGACCCGTAGGTCCTTTCGTGCTATGCTATGAATGCGGTAAGTAATAAAATAACCTAGTATCAAGCATGAGTCTCAAATTCTACATCATAAACATCTCAACTATCTTAACTTTAGCTTTGTGTCTTAACTTTATAATTCATTCATTCATATAAGGTTCACTTAAGTGAATGCCCCGAAGGACATTTTATTTTCTAAGTTTTCTAAGCTATAACATGCATTGACAAATTGGTCATATACGAGGAAACACTTCACTTAATCAATGCACATTTAACAGAACCATGTATTCGACCAATCTAGCATACAATTATAGTTTACGATTATAGACACCCCTTTTTTGCGACTCTTTTGTTTTGGTTCTCTTTTTTAAGGGCCAAGTTTATTGAAAAATAGCCCAAAAAAAAAAAACTGAAAAAATAAAAAAAGGGAAAAAAAAGTGTCAAAAGTGTTCGAGTCAAATTAGTTAGTCTTTAGGATGAGATCAGGAAATAGTTGAAAATATATATGTGATTTAGTAGATTTGGAGTCTTTAAAATTTTTGGCCTTCATTAGAAAAATAGTTTTAAAAATAGTCTAGTAAAATATTTAAGTTCATAAAATGGATTTTTATCCAATTTAAAAAAAAATGTATTTTTGCTTGACCAATTAAAATAAGACTCTAAATTTATTAAATTTAAAAGTGGTGTTAAAAATATTTGGCATGTATATTTTGAGTTATATAGAAAGGTTAGGGTCAATTTGAAATAAATTGGATCAAATTAGGTTTAGGTTTAGAAGCTTGAATCAAGTTAGGCTTACGTTTTGTTAGCCTAATTAAAATTTATGTAGATGAGTGTTTGAGAAACCAATCATGGCTTAGTTGGTCAGGACGTTGGAATGGAAATTGTAGGTCAAGGTTAAGAAAGGAATTGAGAAGAAAAGTTTTCTGTTACTTTGTGGATGGAATGATTGCTTTTAAAAAATTTTTCCATAAGCCCCATATGAATCCATTCCCTTTACATATGGAGAGAAAGTGGCAGGAAAATAAGGATAAAACTAGTACGAGTACCTTAATTTTCATATTTTTTTCATTTTAACACCTAAACTTTAAACTCGTTTATTTTAGTACCCCAATTTTTTAAATGAGATAAATTTGTATCTCCATTATAACGACCGTTAATATAAAACAGTAAAATAATTTTATAAGTACATCAACTTTCATTTTATTTCCATTTTAGTGCCCAAATTTTATTTTTTATTTCATTTTAGTACTTTAACTTTTCAAAGTGAAACAAATAAGTATTCTTTATAATGATCATTATGACAAAAATATTAATGTTCTCATTTAAAGAGTTACGGTAACAAAATGAATTAGTTTAAAGTTTAGGTACTATAATGAAAAAAATGTGAAAGTTCGGGTACTTCTAGAGGCTTTATCTCGAGAAACATATGGAAGTTTACTTAAATATCCTTGTATTAAAAAGATAGTGGAAAGTTTTATGAACTTTTTAGTAATTTAACAAGTTAAAAAAAAATTTAGGTAACTTTCCTTCAATAATCATTCCTTCCTATGTCCTTTCAATCCAAACAAAAACTTTCCTTTCATTTTCTTTCTTTTCTAATTCTTTCCTTCCACATTCCTTCCTTCTTAATTCCTTTCTTCTTCCTAAACATTATGTAAAGTGCAAACCAAGCTTTTATTTTTTCACTTGTCCTTGATTGCGTGACAGTCACGTGATCATCTCCTACAAGCGAATAACGAACATATTAAGGAAAGGGGATATAAGGGGCCGAAGATTCAGTTGAATCATGTTATTTCAATCCACTTTTATCAAATTTTTAATGTAAATTTATTTTGAAATCTTCAGTATCCCCAATTTGTTACAAGGATTTGCAATAGAAAAAATGCTAAAAAATTAGATTAAGTCAAAGATTTATCTTTATTAAATTGAAAATGAGATTTGATGATATCTTAAGGAACCTAGATCTAAATGTATGTTTTGTATATAATAGAATACATAAGAATGGATTAGGGATCCTCACAACCAATTGCCTTCAATCCCAATACCCCTTCAAACACAATTTGATGTACAGCACCACCCTAATCTCATAAGTACCCAACCATTTCCCCCATAACATTCTCAATCATTATCGACGCTAGCTAACTATAGAATGCAACCCAATGTCCTATACTCTGCACTCCACTAACCATCCTCTTTCTCATACAGCAACTATGACCACAACCAAGTAAACCTACAACTGCCAACCTTGACCACCCAACACACCCAATAGCCCCTCTATACAACCATTAAGCTACTTTTGACTAGGTCCATGATTAACCAACCCTAGTTGCGACCTATGCATATACAAAACCATCGTAACCCTAAACACAGTGTCACATACAACCTAGGACATCTACCATTGCAACTTATGAAATCCATTGCTACCAACGACTACCAAACTCCTCAAAACCACCACTTCACCTCAAGGTGTTGGTCCTAAATGTGTTTTCACAAATACAAATCACACGATTTCCTATACGTTTCTTTGACCGCATCAACCTATATGACATTGCACAGTGGTGGTTGGTGAAGAAGAAGAAAGACCTGACTCAAATTGGTGCTCCGAGTTCGACCTGGATTCTCATGCGAGCCCCCTAGAACCTGATCCAACTAACATGTGTTTTAGGTTGGTTCTTTGTCCTTTAGTGGTTTTCTTTATTTTCTTTTAGTTTTTTTTTTGTTACTTTAGTTTATTAGATTTAAGTATACTAACTTCGTCCATTTTTTTACAGGTCCTTAGTTATTGTTATTCGTGTTGCCAATTCTCTTATCATTCATTAATTTATGTTTTTCTTAATATACACATGCTATAAAAATTGGTTTTATTTAATATTATCTAATTAGTTTATTTGTATGGCATGGAACTCACATGGATTTTTCTTGCAAGTCTTCATGTTATTTCATCAATTTATAGTTTTGCATATTCATCATTAAAAATCTTGTTTTTTCGGCATATTTAATGAAAATTGCATTTTTTACAAAAATTACATTTAAAAAAAATGCATATTTTAGAACAATTACATTGTTTAGAAAAATTGCATATTTTCCCAAAAATTGGCATGTTTGATCTCTTTTTGACAATTGCATGTTTTGATAAAAATTGCATTTCTTTTATGTAATTCGCATCTTTTACAAAAAAATTGCCTCTTTTACATATCTTTACAAAATTTGCATATTTTTGCAAGGATTATGTTTTTTTAGGTACAATAGGATATATTTTATCAAGATTCATATCTTTAAGATAAAATTTGCATTTAGGTTGCATATCTTAAAAGATTAGAATAAGTTAGGATAGGATCATATCTTTTCCTTAGTTAGGTATTTTTTCTATAATTTAGTTATCTTTTCTATGGTTAAGCATCTTTTTTTTATCATCAGACATCTTTTCTATAGTCAAATGTTTTTTTTTTGTTTTATAGTCAAGTGTCTTCTCTATGGTTTGGACATCTGTTCCATGGTTTGAACATCTTTTTCATAATTACATATCTTTTCTATGGTTTAGGCATCTTAGGTATTTTTCACTTCAATCGCATATTTCATGAAAAATTGAATTTTCACACTTTAGAAACTTAGTGTCTTTTTGAAAATTAAGAATTTAGTTTTTTTTTTTTTAATTGAGAATAAAAATTAGGTTTTTAAGTTTTTTTTAATAAAAATAAATTAGTTAAAAAAATATAAAATTGGCTAATTTTTCATAAATAAAATTTGTCAACCTATTAAGGTTTTTCTAAAAAAAAAGAAAAGAACTATAGCCATTTTGATTCCAATTAGCAGGTATGTAGACACTTTCTAAGTAACTATAAAATTTGTAAAATATTTTATTTTCTTTTCATTTATAGGAAAAATTAGTAATAAAAAATAATTAAAAAATTCCTTTTTATGCATTTTTACATTTTTGCATGTTTTTCCTATTTTAGAAAAATTCCAAAAATAATGGCCCATTAGTTTTTTTTTTAATTAATTTTTACATGGTGACTTGATTGTAATAGGTTAGTCTTTAAGTTTAGATTTTCTAGTTAAATTTCTAAAAAATTATTTTTTTAGAAAAATCGTAGACTAGTTATCACGATCGAGACAATATCTTCGTCGTGATAGATCGTCGTACGTCGTATAAGGTCGACGATCAATTCCATTGTCGATCATTGGCCTTTCATATGATGTACAAGGCTTCCTTCACTCCTAGTACCATTGATCATCTATAGACAAATAACATTGTAGCACAATAATTATGTTTGCTAAAAAATTAGATATACTATTAAATTAAAAGAGTAGAATGTAGTGTTCCAAAACAAAAGTGTCAAAATACATGTATAATTAACTACAGATAGTCTAACTACTGAATAATAACAAGAGATGTCACGACCCGAGGGGTAGCTTAGTCATAGTAGGCATCATATATTGTATAAAGGACCGTAGATTGGTTACCATTTCAATCGACTACCCTTCATACGACATATAATGCTATTACTATAACTAAATACCCAAGAGTTATGTAGATGTGGATAATATCACAATATAGTTATATTAACATGAGTTTCATAATATAACTACAATACATATTAGCAAATGGACTAAGACTTTAATGTACTATTGTCTAAATTAGTAGATATACTAGATAACACATAATATCGGATAATAAGTTCTTACTTAAGAGTTTGCTACAATATTAGTAATACTCTCTCAACTCTTTGCTCGAATCTCGGGCATCCTGTGGCCAGGTGTAATGAAGAGATCCTCCTGTAAAAGTAATATATAGGGGTATAAGCTATAAAGCTTAGTAAGTTATCCCTTAATCATAGAACAAACAAGTTATTTAACAGTTAATTTTTAAACATATGAATGTACGAACACATAGAATGCTATACAAATACATGCAGATGACTAGGTACTATATGCAACTCAGATTTAACATCCTCCGAAGTTAGGGTTGGAGTATACATGGCACTAATTAGATTTGGGTATCATACCTAAACTTTTATAACTACAAAACTTTGCGTTTCGTACTAAAAAATAAAATGGTATATCTGTTTTATTTTTTAATTAAAACTAAGTTCTAAGTATGATTGTGAGTGGGTTTTTGCAGTCTACACTTACCTCTAAACGGAGGCCTCTAGACTTGATCCTTTACTAGGTTGTTAGCACCTCTAACGCTTCGTAATCTCGTGAGCTAGGGTAAGGTCATGTTGTATGTATATGCCGTACTAAAACACTATAGTCATAATTTATTTACTCCCATATGGCCTATCACTACCTTTGTGTGATGTGATGGCCGAAATTACTTATGCAATGCATGTTTATGTATGTTCCAATTTAGTTTAATCGAGTTTGATATAATTAAGTCTAATTATAGTATGACTAATTAAAATTACAAACAGATCAATTCTTATTGGATCTACTACATAACAATAGTATATTGTCATAATTTAAAATAATTTCACAACTTATCAAACAGTATCATACACATGTATAACCTAGCCCCATACATTATCCAATTATTAATAATAGTTAATATTCACTAACTACAAGCATAAATATGTATGGAATCATTAGGAGTACTCACTTAGACACGGTAGTCAGGGATCATAATAGTCCACAGGTAGATCGATATTAGTATTGTGATCGCTTGATATTTAAGGAATACAAAAAGTAATAAGTATTTGATTGAAATAACTAAACTATTCACACATTTAGTATTAACTACCAAAATTAACTATCTATTTGTGTAAAATCCTTAATTTGAGCTTTTTCGTCAATTGTATATAACATTTTCATTCTAGTTTTGATTTTTTTTTTGAACTTATAGTCTATTTTTATCATTTTTGGACGTATTTTCACATAATGGGGTCCATTTTGGACGTTGTAATTTACATTTTTATGATGATCTAAAAACTTATGAATTTTATTATTTTGAGTTAAATATTTATAAATTATTATTTTAAGCTTTTCTTTATAGATTTATGATTTAATAAATACCTAAATTTTATATTTTTTTTTGTAATTTTATTATTTTTAAGTCTATTTTATAACAATTTACTTATTATACTATTTTTAAGGTCAAATACTCATTTAATTCACTTTTTGCTACTTTAGTAATTTCCTAATTAGTTAATTATTTTATTATTATTATTAATTACTAATTTAATTAAAAATATAAAGTGTTGATGTGGTAGCTTCTTGGTTTTCCATGTGTCATTTTATGGATTTTTCATATTTTTCTAATTTTTCTTATTTTATAACTTTACTTAATATTTATTCATATATATATATCTATTATTATAATTTAACTTATTTTCTCCTTTTAAGTTCATGGCATAAATATATATATATATATATTATATTACTTTTAGTATTTTAGTATATTGTACATCTACTTTTTAGGCATTACATGTACTTATACTATACTATACTACTAATATACATATTTTTATACTTATACATATACTTTTATATTTAAGTTTCCTTATCTTATTTATACATAAGTACATATGTAACTTCACCATATAAACCTAAATATACTATATACTATACATATATATATTTGGATGCATATATATGTGTATATATATAAAGATAATAAACATACATGCTATATACTTATATCTACCTATATTTTCAAATATCCCATATATGTACATATATTTGATCCTAACATATGTATATTTGTATAGTTGTATGTGTGTGTATATATATATATATATATACATGGACGCATATATGGGTACATGTACAAGAAAAATAAAATGAACACTATATATATAACTTTAATTACATGTATAAATAACTTATTACAAAAAGAAAAAAATTATAAATTGAGCTATATTACTTACACTCAAAAATACATGTAACTTCATAAAATATACCTACATAACAAAAGTATATGTATATTAATAAAAATAAATACATTAAAATACTACTTAACTATTTTTTTTTTATATCTTGAAGAGTGATTATCATAACCTAGAGGGGAGTCGAGTTGTAGCAGTACCGCCATGTAATACATGAAGATCTGAGATCAAGTACCATCCTTGATCAAGGGCCTTCAGCGTACTATATGAGGCATTTCACAACTACAACCTTCTTCTAGTGACTAACATTAAGTAATAGCAGAGCATGTAAATTAAAGCTATGTTATCTAATTAATTACTAACGTAATATAGATAAGAAGGAATATTAGGTTTCCCTTAAATCAGTCATATAGTAATGAGATAAATCATCATAAGTAACTAAACTAGTCAACAAGCTAAAATATATTTAATAATGGAGAATAAAGAGATTTCGATAATAAATAAAGACTTTGCTCGAGCTCTTAACTTCTTCACATCCCATAATCTCAAGTTGGCGCTACTGACCTTGGGCATCCCACGGCCCGGCTCCAGCCACAAGTCTTGGTTCATCAATAAACTATAAGGGGGTACATCGGACTGCTTAGTGAGTAACTTACCTACTCTACAATAAGTAATATCAAGCAAGTTATTATTCAAGCGCATGAATGCATGGTCAAACTTTTGCAATGCAACAGTATATATAATCTACCGGTAACTGTATACAACACGATTTTAATGCCTACTGTTGTCTGGGTTAGAAAGTATTTTGATACGTTAGGATCCAGGTATCCACATCCAATTTGAAGTCTCTTGTTATCAATATCACCCTTAATAGTAGATACGGTACAGCCTTAAGTAGAAGGTGACACTCCTCAGAGCCAAGTAGTTCCTAAAGGTTGAGGCAGGAACATATCGTATGAAATACATCATAAGATATAACTTTCAATATACAAAATACAATGTGGATTCAATTAGGCATGATCCCTAGTTCTATTGTGTGATGTTGACGCCTTTAATATCATGTTATAGGATGTGATGCATGACCGATTTAATTAGAGATAGAATATTTATTAATTCCAATTCATGGTGACTAACCAATATATTTAAACACTCCAAGGTCCTAAGTCCTAGTGTAACAAGTATATAAGTTTAAATAATCTTAAAATATTTTACAAATAAATTCAACCATATCAAGCACATGTAGTATCCCATATGCTCCAATCATGTAACAAATTAAATTACTTGACATAATTAAATGGTTTGCTAATTACAAGCACAAATAAGGAACGTAGGGGGGTAGTGTACTCGCTCGGCCATGATGCTCAGCAGTGCTAGTAATCCTTTACTGTGTCCAAGTTAAACTCTTCATCCCTTGAAGAAGATAATTAAGGTCTATGAGTATTCTATTTACACCAATTAATTAGGCTTACCGCTCACTATCCTGGAATTAGTTGTTTTCATAATTCGGACATATCTTCTACGTTTTAACCCATTTTCGGTGATCTTATAGTTGTTTTCATCATTTTTGTAAGGCTTGCATCCTCCCCCCCTTAAAGTAAGTTTTGTCCTCAAAACTTGGAGAGGACTTACCTATTGTCTCAAACAACTTTGGGTATCGGCACCTTATCTCCTCCTTAGCTTCCTAAGTAGCCTCCTCTTCCTTTTCATGATTCCTCCATAGCACCTTAACATACTTGATCTCCTTGGTCCTCAATTTTTGAGTCTTGCTATCCAAAATGCAGATGGGGTGCTCTTCATAGGTGAGGTTATCTTTCAACTACACGGGTTCCAACTCTACTACTCTGTTTGGATCTGGGATGTACTTCTGTAGTATTGACACATGGAAGACATTATGTAACCTTGACAAGTTTGGTGGCAAGGCCAGTCAGTAAGCAAACTTCTTACTCGTTCCAACACCTTAAAAGGTCTAATGTTCCAAGGGCTCAGTTTTCCCTATGTCCTTGCCCTATGCACACTTTTTATCGGTTTTACCTTAAGGTATACATGATCACTTACTTGAAATTCCATCTCTCGTCTTTTCAAATTAGCCCAACTCTTTTGGCGGTCTTGAGCTTCCTTCATCTTCTACTTAATGATAACCACTTTCTCTACAACCTCTTGTATTAAGTCAGGTCTAGGGGCCAACTTCTCAATATCATCCCAAAATATAGGGGATCTGCACTTCTATCCATATAAGGCTTCATAAGGTAAAATCTGAATTCTTGAATGGAAGTTGTTGTTGTAGGCAAATTTGACTATGNACTACTAATATACATATTTTTATACTTATACATATACTTTTATATTTAAGTTTCCTTATCTTATTTATACATAAGTACATATGTAACTTCACCATATAAACCTAAATATACTATATACTATACATATATATATTTGGATGCATATATATGTGTATATATATAAAGATAATAAACATACATGCTATATACTTATATCTACCTATATTTTCAAATATCCCATATATGTACATATATTTGATCCTAACATATGTATATTTGTATAGTTGTATGTGTGTGTATATATATATATATATATACATGGACGCATATATGGGTACATGTACAAGAAAAATAAAATGAACACTATATATATAACTTTAATTACATGTATAAATAACTTATTACAAAAAGAAAAAAATTATAAATTGAGCTATATTACTTACACTCAAAAATACATGTAACTTCATAAAATATACCTACATAACAAAAGTATATGTATATTAATAAAAATAAATACATTAAAATACTACTTAACTATTTTTTTTTTATATCTTGAAGAGTGATTATCATAACCTAGAGGGGAGTCGAGTTGTAGCAGTACCGCCATGTAATACATGAAGATCTGAGATCAAGTACCATCCTTGATCAAGGGCCTTCAGCGTACTATATGAGGCATTTCACAACTACAACCTTCTTCTAGTGACTAACATTAAGTAATAGCAGAGCATGTAAATTAAAGCTATGTTATCTAATTAATTACTAACGTAATATAGATAAGAAGGAATATTAGGTTTCCCTTAAATCAGTCATATAGTAATGAGATAAATCATCATAAGTAACTAAACTAGTCAACAAGCTAAAATATATTTAATAATGGAGAATAAAGAGATTTCGATAATAAATAAAGACTTTGCTCGAGCTCTTAACTTCTTCACATCCCATAATCTCAAGTTGGCGCTACTGACCTTGGGCATCCCACGGCCCGGCTCCAGCCACAAGTCTTGGTTCATCAATAAACTATAAGGGGGTACATCGGACTGCTTAGTGAGTAACTTACCTACTCTACAATAAGTAATATCAAGCAAGTTATTATTCAAGCGCATGAATGCATGGTCAAACTTTTGCAATGCAACAGTATATATAATCTACCGGTAACTGTATACAACACGATTTTAATGCCTACTGTTGTCTGGGTTAGAAAGTATTTTGATACGTTAGGATCCAGGTATCCACATCCAATTTGAAGTCTCTTGTTATCAATATCACCCTTAATAGTAGATACGGTACAGCCTTAAGTAGAAGGTGACACTCCTCAGAGCCAAGTAGTTCCTAAAGGTTGAGGCAGGAACATATCGTATGAAATACATCATAAGATATAACTTTCAATATACAAAATACAATGTGGATTCAATTAGGCATGATCCCTAGTTCTATTGTGTGATGTTGACGCCTTTAATATCATGTTATAGGATGTGATGCATGACCGATTTAATTAGAGATAGAATATTTATTAATTCCAATTCATGGTGACTAACCAATATATTTAAACACTCCAAGGTCCTAAGTCCTAGTGTAACAAGTATATAAGTTTAAATAATCTTAAAATATTTTACAAATAAATTCAACCATATCAAGCACATGTAGTATCCCATATGCTCCAATCATGTAACAAATTAAATTACTTGACATAATTAAATGGTTTGCTAATTACAAGCACAAATAAGGAACGTAGGGGGGTAGTGTACTCGCTCGGCCATGATGCTCAGCAGTGCTAGTAATCCTTTACTGTGTCCAAGTTAAACTCTTCATCCCTTGAAGAAGATAATTAAGGTCTATGAGTATTCTATTTACACCAATTAATTAGGCTTACCGCTCACTATCCTGGAATTAGTTGTTTTCATAATTCGGACATATCTTCTACGTTTTAACCCATTTTCGGTGATCTTATAGTTGTTTTCATCATTTTTGTAAGGCTTGCATCCTCCCCCCCTTAAAGTAAGTTTTGTCCTCAAAACTTGGAGAGGACTTACCTATTGTCTCAAACAACTTTGGGTATCGGCACCTTATCTCCTCCTTAGCTTCCTAAGTAGCCTCCTCTTCCTTTTCATGATTCCTCCATAGCACCTTAACATACTTGATCTCCTTGGTCCTCAATTTTTGAGTCTTGCTATCCAAAATGCAGATGGGGTGCTCTTCATAGGTGAGGTTATCTTTCAACTACACGGGTTCCAACTCTACTACTCTGTTTGGATCTGGGATGTACTTCTGTAGTATTGACACATGGAAGACATTATGTAACCTTGACAAGTTTGGTGGCAAGGCCAGTCAGTAAGCAAACTTCTTACTCGTTCCAACACCTTAAAAGGTCTAATGTTCCAAGGGCTCAGTTTTCCCTATGTCCTTGCCCTATGCACACTTTTTATCGGTTTTACCTTAAGGTATACATGATCACTTACTTGAAATTCCATCTCTCGTCTTTTCAAATTAGCCCAACTCTTTTGGCGGTCTTGAGCTTCCTTCATCTTCTACTTAATGATAACCACTTTCTCTACAACCTCTTGTATTAAGTCAGGTCTAGGGGCCAACTTCTCAATATCATCCCAAAATATAGGGGATCTGCACTTCTATCCATATAAGGCTTCATAAGGTAAAATCTGAATTCTTGAATGGAAGTTGTTGTTGTAGGCAAATTTGACTATGGGTAAGTGTATATCCTAGCTTCCCTTGAACTCTATTGCATAATCTCTCAACATATCTTCTAAGGTCTGGATGGGCCTTTCAGATTGTTTATTCGATTGGGGGTGATAAGTAGTATTGAAGTTCAATTGAGTGCCTAAGTGTTTTTGTAGACTTTTCCAAAACTTTGATACAAAACGTAGATCTCAATATGAAATTATGTTCATAGGAACACCATAGAGTCTCACAGTTTCCTTTACGTAGATTCGTGATAACTTTTCTAAGGAGTATATCATACTGATGGGGAGGAAATGTGTTGAATTGGTAAGTCTATCCACAATCACCCATATGGCTTTAAATCCTGCTTGGGTCAGAGCTAATCTACTAACAATGTCCATAGTAATTTGCTCTTACTTCCATTTGGGGATTGGTAATGGTTGCAACAATCCTCTTGGCCTTTGATGTTCTACCTTAACTCTTTGGCATATCTTGCATTTCTGTACATAGTTAGCTATGTCCTATTTCATGTCACTCCACTAAAAACCTTTCTTGAGATCTTGGTACAACTTTGTTCCTCCAAGGTATACTGAATAACTTGAGTGGTGAGCTTCATTGATAATCTCTTTTTGAAGGGAAGCATCTTCCAATACACATAACCTTCCTTTTAGGCATATGGTTCCCTTCTCATCAATGCTAAAATTAGGCTACTTAACATCTGCTATCTCTTCTTTCACTTTCATTAAAGTTGGATCGGTTTGTTGGGCATCGTAGATTCTTTCTATCATTTTGGTTCAATGACCAGGTTCGAAAATTCTACTTCTCCTCCAACCCAAGCATATTCAATATTAAGCCTTTCAAATTCTTTAACTAACTCTTGTTTTTTGGTGAGGAGTGAAGCAACTTTTGCATGATTTTTTTGGCTCAAGGCATCTGCAACAGCATTCACCTATCTAGGGTAGTAATTGATTCCAAGATTATAGTCTTTGATTAGATCAAGTCATCTTCTTTACCTCATATTATGTTCTTTCTGGGTGAACAGGTACTTAAGGCTCTTATGGTCTATGTAAATCTGATAGCTTTGGCTATATAAGTAGTGCCTCTAGATCTTGAGAGTAAAGACCACTACAGCTAACTCCAAGTTGTGTGTAGGGTAATTCTGTTCAGGTAGCCTTAATTATCATGAGGCATAGGCTATGACCTTTCCATTTTGCATTAGCACATAATCCAAACCATTTCTTATGGCATCACTGTACACTATAAAAGGCTCATTAGAATTGGGTAAGACAAGGATGGGTACGGACACCAATTTGTGCTTTAACTCCTGAAAGCTTTGCTCCCTCTTATTGGTCCATTCATATTTTACATTCTTCTATGTCAACTGGGTGAGCAGTTGAGCTAGTGTGGAGAAGTCTTAGACAAATTTCTAGTAGTACCTAGCTAGTCTTAGGAAACTACGCACTTCAGTGATTGTCTCCAGCCTTTTTCATTCAACTATGGCCTTTACCTTCTTGGGATCAATTGTTATTCCATCACCTAATATTATGTGTCCAAGAAAAGAAATCTCCTTCAGCCAAAAATTGCATTTGGATAGCTTGGTGTATCACTTATGCCCTCTCAGAATTTGCAACACCATTCTCATATGTTCTTTGTGTTGATTAAGAGAGGAAAAATACACTTGTCTAGTAGTGCTTGAAATACATGATTCATCGAGTCCATAGAGGCAACAAGGGCATTAGTCAATTCGAATGGCATCACTAAAAACTCATAATGCCCATACCTTATTCTAAATGCAGTCTTAGAAACGTCATTCGGCTTGATCCTCAACTGGTGGTACTCGGACCTCAAATCAATCCATGAAAAGACTTTAGCATCCTTTAGTTGATTAAACAAGTCATCTATCCTTAGTAGGGGGTACTTGTTCTTGATAGTCACCTTGTTCAAATCTCGGTAATCTATGCATAGTCTCATCGACCCATCTTTCTTCTTTACAAACAATATGAGTGCTCCCTAAGGCGATGCATTGGGTTGAATGAATCCTTGGTCAAGTAATTCTTACAACTACTTTTTTAATTCTTTCAACTTTATCGGCACCATTTTGTAAGGGGCTTTAGATATAGGTTTGGTGCCCAACAGTAGGTCAATAACAAAGTTAACCTCTCTCTTAGGTGGCAACCTTAAGAGTTCATCTAGAGAGACGTTAGGGAATTCATTGACTATTTAAATCTCTTCCAATTAAGGCTTTTCTTTATCGACCTTAGTCGTGTTTAAATCGACTTCTACCCAAGCTCAGAAGTCTTCATTTGGTAGTAGCTCAAGTGAGTATACTTCTTCCGGCTCACTGATCACTAGTTGTCCCCTAAAAGTGGCCTTTATTCCATCCAAAGTTTCAAATTCCACTTCCTTGCTTTAGCAATCCACCTTAGCTCTTATTACTAACATCTAGTTCATACCTAAGATGGCTTCATACTTACTCAACTTAAGCGCTATCAAATCAGTGCAAGTCTCTCCACCTTGTATTTTTAAAGGGCAATTTTTCACCATCTCTCGAGTCACCATTACACTTCTTATGGGGGTCTTAATCCTAAAGCATGATTTTGCAATTGTAACTTGTAATCCTGCTTGCATGGTAGCTTTGGGTATGATAATGGAGTAGGCCGCTCTTGTATCTAACAAGGCATACATAGGTAGGTTGGAAACATCGATATTCCTTAAACCATCATAGTTTTCATTATTTTAGTTGGTTAGTTTTAAGGCATCTTTTAATTCTCCTACATTCTTCTTTTACTACTTTCCATACTTCTCACTCTGATATCTACTATTGAATCTAAGAACAAGAAAGTATGAGTTAGGTTTCATATCTACAACAAGTCTAACATCTGTAATGCTTCCCTCCTCATAGACAATAATATCCTCTTCTAGTCCGTCATCTGCATAGTCCCACTCGCCCTCTAAGTTGTAAACTTTAGCATGTACAGGGCACTCCTAGTCTAGTTTGCATGGGTCTTGGACCTCCTACTTGTCTATGGGCTATTGGGTGACTAGGAAGGGCCATAGGGAGAGTTAGCATGCTAGTTGGTGTAACTCTCCTCTATGGGCAACTAGAAGCAATGTGTCTTGCTTGCTTACATACAAAGCATGTCATGGTAGCTTTCTTAGGGCACTCAGTTATGTGATGATTACTATCTCTACATAAGAAACACTTGTGCTGTAGCTGGAGGTACTCACTTGGATAATGTCCTCCTTTGCACTTCTAACATCAAACTATACCAATCCTTGATCTAAAACCTACTATACCTAACCTCAGCTGATGGCCATGACTCATCATGATTCTCTTCCCTTTCTTAGAAAAGTTGGGTCCTTCATACGGTCTCTTCCCTAAAATATTCACCCTAGGCCTCTCCATTTTATCCTCTGAATTCCTAGCACTCTCTACAATTCAGGCTATTTCAATGGCCTTACGAAAATCTTGGGGTCACAACTTGTGTACATGGCACTTAGTGTCAGGATCTAATCCTTTGACAAAAGCCTACATCCTCAGCCTATCATTGACTTAGAAATCCTCATCGGCAAACTGCAACAACTGATTAAACTCTACTTCGTACTGATAAATGGTACAGTTCCCTATTTGAATAAAGAGAATAGCATTATTGTACTATAACTTCAATGACTTCAGAAAGTAATTTGAAATGAACTCTCTCCTGAATGCCTCCTAAGTAATTAGTTCTTTATCTATCATCATCTTTAAGTCCCACCATGTCTTAGCATATAAGTACCATAAGTGACTTACAGGTGATGAGGGATTTCAAATGCCTCAAATGTCCACTCAATCTACATATGCCAATCCTTTGCCTCCTCTAGGTGGCTGGCTACCCCATCAAAATACCTGGTGCACTTGATAAACTCTAGCATCAAGGACCTTTGAGGTTGGGGATTTAGGGGTACTATAGGGGCTAATTGCATTCGCTCAATTGGAGCTGGTAGTGGTAGGGGTACCTCCTCCACTAGTATAGGGGGTGGAATGGGTGCTGGTGGGGTCCTATCCTTCTCATGAAAGGTTCTTAGCATGTCCTGTACCACAACTAGTATCTCCTTTGCCTGATCCTTCTAGGGATCCTATTGTGGTGGATCTACTGGGTGATCTTGCCTCAATGGTAGCCTATCTCGTCCTCACCTGTTCCTAAGGTCAACACAATTGAACAAGTTCCTTAAGCTCAAGACATTTCATGATCTCATAATTCATTTTTATAACATAAGAGAATACATCACAACTTAGACATAATTAAACATTCCATCTCATTAATTCCATCAATAATGGGGTTACACCAAGCGGTGGTTACTTCTAGAGAGTGAGTCACTATTAGTATTATGTCTAAACATAACTCTAACATGACATTCAAGATATAATAACACATTTTAGAGTACATAATCAAGATAAGTAAATCCCAAAATCTGGTGACCTCATACAAAGGCATATAAGCATCTACTACATCTATGGGTAAGTGGTCGAACCCATCTTGACCTTCGCAAACTCCGCATAAGCATCAACATCTGTGGAACCCGACTCATGCGAATCATCAGAACTTTGTCCATTAGAATCCACATTGGGGTGAGTCAAGAACTCTAGCCAATCCTCCTCCTTAGGATCTTGGATTGTAAGGGCATGGGGCTTAAGGATAGGCTCCTCAATCTCCATCTCATCCCCTCCATCCATTAACTCTATGGGATGATTGAGGTCATCTCCTAGTGCTATCGAGAGTACATCCTCCCATAGAATCTCCTCTTGAAGTAACTCCTGCTCGACTTCATCCATCTCTATCATGTCCGAAGCGAGGTCCTCTAGTATTGGCTCCTCTAATATCTCGGCTTCATCATCCGATGACTTTGGCATACCAAACTTTAACTCCATCTCTTCCCATAAGACATCTGTAGCCTATTGCATATTGATCTGGAGTAACGCTGGATGGTTACCCCTATGATCTCTGGCGAATAAAACCCTATGTCCAACCTGCCTCTACTCAGCACAAGTTAGGGCTAAGGGTTAGTAAGAGCCGTTGATTAGGAATGTAACCTTTGAGGGTGGTCTAATGAGTCCATCAACCCAAGACTCGTGCTCCAAAACATGAATAAGCTCTGTATTTGTAAAGACTGGCATGTCCAAATCCATGAGTAGCTCTTGGTGTTAGAATCTCGAACAATCTATAAGCTTGCTCCTCCACCATGATAGTACCGTGCTCATACTATGAGGCTTTCCCACTAAGGCCAGTTCCTTGCAAAGAAAGTGGAGACAGCTTCGGTAATCCATAAGTGTCTCATCCTCCTCCATCTAGAACTTGAGCGATCGCTCCGTAAAGGTTAGAAAGTGCTCCTAGAATCATAAGGGTTTTCTTATAGTTAGGATTTTATTACTCTAAAGTCTTTTACATAAACAATATCCTAACCTAGTTCTACCCCTCTCTAGTCATCGAGTGGGTTCCTCCTAGGCGTTTAGGGGCAAGTTTCATTTGATTAAACCTAAGCCGCTCTGATACCACTTAAATACTGTCACAACCGAGAGGAGGGTCGAGTCATGGCAATACTATTGTGTAATATGTGAAGATCCGAGATTAAGTACCATCCTTAATTAAGGGCCTTCAGTGTATTACAAGAGGCATTTCACAACTACAACCTTCTTTTAGTAACTAGCATTAAGCAATAGCAGAGCATATAAATTAAAGTTATATTATCTAATTAATTACTAACATAACATAGACAAGAGGAAATATCAAGTTTCCCTTAAATTTATCATATATTATCGAGATAAATCATCATAAGTAGCTGAACTACTTAACAAGCTAAAAATACTAAATAATGGAGGATAAAGAGAGTCTAATAATAAATAAAGAGTTTGCTTCAGCTCTCAACTTCTTCACATCCCATAATCTTAAGCTAGTGCTACGGACCTCGGGCATCCTATTACCTTACTCCAGCAACAAGTCTTGTTACATTAATAAACTATATGGGAGTAAGCTTTATTGCTTAGTAAGTAACCTACCTACTTTACAACAAGCAATATCAAGCAAGTTATTATTCTAGTGTATGAATGCATGGTTAAACTTATGCAATGCAACAGTATATACAGTTTGCCTGTAATTGTATACAGTATGGTTTTAATGCCCACCGTTGCCTAGGTTAGGAAGTATTTTGACACATTAGGATCTAAGTATCCACATCTAATTTGAAGTCTCTTGTTATCAATATCACCCTTAGTTGTAGATATGGCACGGCTTCAATTAGAAGGTAGCACTCTTTGGAGCCAAGTAGTTCCCAAAGGTTGAGGTAGGAACATGTTGTACAAAATATGTCATACGATAACAACTTTCAATATACAAAATACAATGTGGATCCAACTAGGCATGATCTCCCGTTCTATTGTATGATGTTGATGCCCTTAATATCATGTTATAAGATGTGATGCATGACCGGTGTCGAGCTTATTTTTTCACCATCCTGGTTTTTTTTTTTATAAAATTAGGCCTTTTTTAAACTGATCAGTACTAAATCCTACCCATTTAATATCGATCCTCAACTAAGGTTTAAAGAAAACCATTATTTTTTTCAACTTGAAAAGATATTGAAGTTGCCACCCCACCGGAGTCGGGAAAAAGGCTTAAGTTATAACCAATTGGGTGGATTGGTTATAACTTAGCCACCGGTCTATTGATTAAAAAAAAAAAAAACTAATTTATAAAACGACTTTTTTTTTTTTAACTAGAGATTTAGGTCTAGGGGCTAATTTGTTAAACTTTAAACGGGTACCACTTATTAACTTCTTGAATTTAATTTTGCTTTTTAAATATATCCTTTTTAATTTCTAAAACAACTAATGATGATATACACAACTAAATTGGTCAATTTACACAAATATTTAAAAATGGAAAAAATAAAACTTTCCATATTTTAAGTTGCTTCGTACTTGCATGTGGTTGTTTATGTATTCACTATTCAGGATCAGACTTTTGAGTTCGTTTACAGAAAACATAGCGGGTTGATTTAATTTTAATTTTAGAAAAACAGCCGGGTTTACATTTTTATCCATTTTGAATTATTTGAAGAAATTTCTTAAGGGTCCTAAATTCAATTTTATTGTTGGGAAATTTAAAGTGCCCTAATTTGGAAAGGAACCATTTTATTTTTATTTATTTGAAAAATATGTTTTTTTAGGTGGTAAAATGTTTTTCTTTATTATATATATATTTTTTATTTTTTTATTTTCTATTTTTGATTGTTTTTATTACTTATCCTTTTTATTAAAATGTGAAAATAACTAAAAATAAAACTAAATAAAAATTTTTCTTCTTTTCTTATTTTTTTTTGTCCTTTTTTCTTTTTCTTTTCTTTTTTTTTTCTCCTTTTCGGTTTTTCTTCTTTTCTCTTTTTCCTTTTTCTTTTTCTTTCTTTTTTTTTTTAATTATGACAAACTACAAGAATGAAATAAAATAAATAAATAAATAAAAAAACGGAAACAACAACAACAATTATTAAAAAGGGCCGAACCAAAGGCTTCACACGGATCGGATAAGACTTAGGCACAGGTTGGACTTAAGGGCTCCAGATCGGCTTTAGATTGGACCGGTTGAATCCGGGTTGTGTCTTGTGACTAGAACGGCATGGTATAGGCCGTTTCGGGGCCTATTTTCAGCAGGTAAAAGCGGTTTTGTGTCAAGTTTATTAGACTTTAGGGGGGTATTTTCGATGCCACTGCATTTGGTGGCTGTCTAGTGGTGGTGTACAGTTTGAGTTGATGAGGGTGCTCGATGGTGGGGTCGCGATCATGTATGGCTGTGGAAGTGTATTTGGATGGTGATGGTGGTGAATGGGCAAGTGCATGTAGTGGGTGGTGGTGTGCGTGTGCTGTACACTGGAGTGGGTATAGGTTGCGTGGTGGTGAGTATGGGTTTCGTGATAGGGAGGTTTAGCGTTGTGTACATGAGGGGTGGTTCGAGAGTGGGTGAATAAGCTATGGGTTTTATGTGTATTGTGTGATGGTGTGTGTCATGCAAGAGAGAGGAGGCTAATAGTATGTGTGTATGCCTGGTGAGAGAGAGAGAGAGGTTGGATTAAGTCTGGTGTTCATGAGTAAGAGTGGTAAGGTGTATTGTGGGTTAGTGTATGGTGGCTATGGTTAGTGGAGAATCAGGCCGGGAGCGAGATGTGTACATGTATAGGTTATACGGTTGAGAGAAGGGTGTTGTATGTGTGTGTGTTGGGGGGAGGGAGGGGGAGGCTGTTGGTTATAAGATAGTGGTGTGGTGGTCAAGAGGGTGTATGTGTTGGAGTAAACAGTAGGCATGGGTCTTGGGTGGTGTCGTGTATAGTGGAGCTTGTTTGGTTTCTTGGGTCGAGTGAGAGAGAGAGAGAGGGAGTTGTACGAGAGTGAGATAGAGAGAGAGAGAGGGATCGGACAGTAGGTCTAGGTGGTTCGGTCGAGAGAGGATCTTTCTATGTGATCTCTCCAACTAGGTCCCCTTTCTGTTTCAACATGAAAAATCCCCACCTCGCGCACCCTTCCACTCATACACCGCCCTTAGTGCATGTGTTGTATTTGTTTTTTTTTTTTTAATTTTTTGAAAAACAATTCCCCCACTGTGCGTTGTACTGTGTGTTTTTTCTTTTTTAAAAAAAAATGAACTCTGCCCTATGTGTTCCCCCTCTTTTTATTTTAAAATGAATTCCCCCCTCCTGTTCGTGTTTGTGTGATTAATAAAAAAAGAAAAGAATATGGAAAGGGGAGGAAAAATTGGGGGGGAAGAAAAATCACTATTGCGACCAATCATAAAGCGTTACGTGTCACAATTAGACACGTAGTCCAATGACGGTTCGATACATGGCAACTCAAGGAGTTTGAAAAGAAAAGGACAAAAAGGCATTTTTATGCTTGTAGCGAGTCTCAAACCCCTGATCTCCAATTAATCTCAATTGCAATGTCCATGTGCTTTACTATTAGGCCGTTAGCTTGTGCCTTGTTTATACCAGGTTAGCTTAGGCCAGATTTAAATTTAAGCTTAGATTTAACAGTCTTTTATTTTAAGTCTAATTAAATTATAAATCTACTCTATCCAAGCAACTTAAAAGTTCTTTATTTTTTAATTTTTTCGTGACTTTTCAAATTTCTTAAATATTTTCCTAAATTTTTCCATTTTTTTGTATTTTTTCTAAATTCCTTATTTTTTGTGTTTTTTCCTATTTTCTTATTTTTTGTATTTTTCTAGAATTCATATTTTTTTCTAAATTTCTTCATTTTTTGGGGTTTTCTTTAATTTTCTATTTTTTTTGAACTTTTTTTAAGTTAGGACCCTATAACCTAATCTAAAAAATAAAAAGAGTAGCAAAAATTAGGTATCTATAACCAGTTTAATTAGAGGTCAAATATTTATTAGTTCTAATTCATGGTGACCAACCAATATATTAAAACACTTCAAGATCCTAAGTTCTAGTGTAGCAAGCATATAAGTTTATATAATCTTAAGATATTTTACAAACAAATTCAAACATATCAAGCACATGTAGTATCCCATATGCCCCAATCATGCAACACATTCAATTACTTGACATAATTAAATGATTCGCTAACTATAAGCACAAACAAGCAAAATAGGGGGGGTGGTGTACTGACTCAGCCATGATGCTCAACAGTCCTAGTAATCCTCTACCGTGTTTAAGTCAAACTCCTCATCCCCTGAAGAAGACAATTAAGGTTTATGAGTATTCTATTTGCACCAATTAACTATGCTTACAGTTTACTATCCTGGAGTAAGTTGTTTTCGTAATTTGGACATATCTTCTTCGTTTTAACTCCGTTTTTAGCGATTTTATAGTTGTTTTCGAATGTTCTTTCATTTGGCAAAGTTATTTTTAAGTTTTTAGATTAGTAAGTTTTTGGTTTGGGCCCTATAAGGTTGTGGGCCCAAATGGGGAGTGGGGTCACTTTAGGGTTTTAGCCTAGTTTTGGGCTTTAAGCATGATTTTTTACTTTGAGCTTTATATTTAATAATTTTGGGCCCTCTTTTAAGTATTTTAGAAGGGATCTTTCTTCCTAATACCTTTAAAATTTTAAAGTAGGACTTGGTGATACTCTTATAGGTCCAAATGGGCCTTCTTACTAAGTTTAGGGCTTTAAGACCATAATCATTTCATAACAGTGTGTGAAAATGTTGTAAGAGAATATATAAGGGGTGGCATGCATGGGGAATATGGGTTTTATGATCCTACTTGATGATTTACTACTCAAACTAATAATACTTTGCATTACTTAACCTATTTGTGTTATATCAACTACAAAAGGAGGCTTTCTTGTACCAACCTTTGTTTTCCCTTATTATAACACCTTAAAACTTCTAGGAAGTTGCTGTAAAATAAGTTTCAACAAGGAAAAACGTTAGTATCTAACATTATCTTTCAAGGAAACTAAGGATAATCTAGCTTAAGTTCTTACCGGAGCAAGGTATAGAAGGCTTTCTTTGGTGGTTGTGTGCCATGAGCTTAAGTATAGGTATAGGTGTGTATGTATTGGCTAGCAAGGGGGACATGTGTGGGTGGTGTAGGGCTTGGTGGCGGTGGTAGGGGTGGTAAGGTAGTTGAAGGTATGGTGTATGTATGTGTGGCCAAGAGGAGGAAGAAGAAGAGGGTTTGTGTGTTTGATTTTTGAGAGAGTGTTTGAGAGGATTTGAGAAAGCAAAAATGAGGGAGGGGAATGAGATGGTCAATCATGGGATAAGAAGGGGAGTGAGGGGATAAGCCTTGATTGTTTAGGGAAATCAAGGATAAGGGACAAAAATGGGGACCATGCACTATTATGCTTTTTGCAAAATTAGGTATGATCTTGTCCCCTTAGGGTATAAGATATTCTAAAGTGATTAAAGGTTTGTCTTTTGATCCTTAATCATGTTTAAATTGTAACTAATTACGATGTAATGGGGTTAGTTAAGGATTAGGGTTTGATTAGGGTGATTGATGGTAATTAAGCATGATTAGGCTAATTAAGTGCACTTAGGGTACATTTAGGGTTTTGTTGAACTTTGATACTATACTTTAGCTAATCTAAATGCCCTATAAGTGTAACTAAGGTTTCCTTAAGGTTTGGTGTTTGTTTATAGTCATTTGATTCGTATACGAGCTCGAAAGTTAGGGTTTCATTTGTTTCGTGTTATCGATCACTTGTATTGATCGATTCAACCTTACTATTAGTGTTTATTTGTGACATTGAGGTATTTGATCACTATTTAGGGTTAGATGATAATTTTAGGGTTTTGCTATGGTTTAAGGGTTTTTTCAAGTATTAGGGTTCTTGCTCATTAAGTTAGGTTTTTGGGGCTTACTTCAATTAAGGTTTTGGTTGAACACTTAGGGTTCGATTCTTTTACCTAAGTTTTATTATTATGTTTAGGTGGTTTTAGGGACTATTCGAGGACTCCTTCGTCCAATTTCACTTTTAGGTTGTTGAAATTTCATAGGGCTTATAGTGATTGACTAAGAGCTTTTCTTCATATTCTTGTAACTTGTTGAGAGTAAGTAAAAAAATTTCAAAATGATGAAGATAAGAAAAAGGCAAGAGGCTTTTTGGTTTTGGAAAAAGGATATAGTGTATGTTCTTTTGTGTTTTGGTTTCCTTGAAGTGAAAAAAAATTACCAAGTACAAGCATAACTCTAGCCAATGCAAATTAATGGAGAAAAGAAAAAGTAAACTGAATAAAAGAAAAAGAAAGAAAAGTAAGATATGATAAGCATGTGATTTGACCATGTCCTTATCTACTTTAGTCTTAAGTCACTTAAATAAGCACAAGGACTGTTAAAATTCATTTTAGAAAGAAAATGAGGAAGCGGGAAAAAATTAATGAAGAAAAAGAAAAAAGGAAAAAAAGAAAAGGGAAACTAAGAATTATGGAATTAACTTTTCTAAATGTAAAATTATAGAATTAATAATATTCATAATTTATAAATTTTTTAATTAAATTGTTATTTATTACATTTATAAATATTTAAGAGTTATCTTAACTCATTCATTAACGATTTTACTCGATTACGTGTGTTAGTCGATAATTGTATTTGATTAGGGTTTTATTACTATTGGGATAAATTTATTTATTTTATAAGCTTAGGGTTATAGTTTTAGGGTTTTTGTTAAGTTTGAGTTTAATCTCTGGTATTTATGTATACGTAGGGTTTAGGACTTTTATACGCGATTAAGGTTTTGATCACATTCTAAGGTTTTTCTTACTCATAAAATTTTAAATTTATAATTTAATTAATGTTTTTAGCTTATTAAGCCTTATTGACCCATAAAGTTATCTAGGGCACTCGGGTCCAATTTAGGGTTTAGGCTAAAACTTTAAAGGTTTTATAGAGATATGAATAAATCTTATCCAATACTAATAGTTCTCTCTTTCACTCCACATATCCCACAGTCCCATTCCTGTACAGGACTAACCTTGGGCATCTTGTAGCCCAGCTCAGCAAAGAGGTGTCCTTACATTAAAAGAAATCTATAGGGCTGTAAGCTTACACTTAGTGAGCAAATCCCTTCATTATGCCTGACAACAATTTGTTTGTATGCACAACCATATGATTGCATGCGACAACCAGAATGCCAAACAATATATGCAGTAACCTAGGAATTGTATGCAACTTAGAATTACACCCCTTGTAATGGGGGTTAGAGATGATTAACTGATACAAACCAACAACCAGGTTCTAGTACTTGGGTTTTTATTCAACTTGCACTTATGTGCTCAAATTAGCTTATATACTTATACTTGTATATATAATTAAACACTTTATTTTAATAAATAACATGATCCTTTCAAAATTCTTAGATTTAGTGGGGCAGTGGCCTCCACAGTCTATGTCATACGCTCTAAGTAGAATTTACATGATCCTGCCTTTAGTTAAATGGTTAGCATCTCCTAATGCCTAGTAAGCTTGTAAGCTAGGACATGAACTCAACAACAATATGGCATAACCTTTACCTAAACTAATCCCTTCAGGAGCCCTTGCTCTTGTGAGTCTCTTCCCACTTTCCACATGAGGTGATAGTCGATATAATTATGATGTCAAAATGTATTATACATGACTCATTTAAATTCTTAATCGAATAAGTATTTATACAAAGTTATTCAGTAGTCAAGCAACTTCATTCCATAATGACAGTACATAATCCAATCTCAAAAGTGATTTCAGTTATTATCTTATTATCATATCCTAGAAATTAATCACAAAACCATACACATGCATTCAAATTTGAAATAATGATTTAGCACAACTATACTACAAACAAAATCAAGCATTAAGTCATCGGGAATCACTCACTTGGCATAGTTGCTCAGTCGTAGTTGTTTGGAGGTAAATCGTCTCCAAAAGTAAGGACCCTTGAACATCGTATGTACGGTATTATGAGAATTGGCATATAATAAAAAGTTAAACTAAAGTTCTTTCAAGTTATATTCCTAACTTAGTAAAAAACCTTTCCCGATTATACTAAATCTTTGATCATGTATAACTTTCTCATTTTAAATTCGACTTTTATGATATTATAGTCAATTTCCATTATTTTCAAGTGCCCTTTCACTTAGTATGATTAGATTTGAGAGATAAAGCCCACAATTTTGTCTACTGGTTAGAATAGTAGAGCCCCTTAGGTTTTAATCTTCTTTTGGGCTTGAAATTGTCGTTGAGCTTTTTACTACTTTGTGAAATATTTTGGAGCTTGGGCTTAGAACTTTGTTTTAGGCTTAATGCTTCTATTAAGGTTAGTTTTTCATTCATTAATTATGGCCTTGTTGCTAACTTATATTTCTTGAGCTTCTAAGTGGGCTATGTGGTCAAAATGGACTTGTTTCATGTACTAATCAATGGTTGTTACTTTGTTGGGCTTAGGGGATTTAATTTAGACTTCCTATAGGTCTTATAGCATCTTTTTCTTGGACTTGACGTGCTGGTCAGAAATTTTTATGAGGCTCAATCAAGAGTTTTGGGCTTGTCTTGAGAGTTTTGGTCCCAGTTTTGAGTTTTAGGCCCTTAACACTTATCCTCCTAGTCTTGGTTAGTCTTTTCACTTTATTTACATCATTTTCTAGTATTTTTAAGTGTATTTAATAAAATTTACAGATCTGGTCAGATTGGGTTGATAGCTTCTAGCTTCATTTTTCAACTCAACTCATGGTTTTCTTAAGTCTACGTACTAAATCAAGGACTTACACTACTTGTACTTCAAGCTTTACTCAACTTCTTCTTCATATGTGGATTATTTTGACATAATATCAAGTGGAGTATCTAGAATATGCACATATTCTAGGTTCTACACCTTAGTTTGGGTCCTAAGGGGTTGATTTCTTCACTAAATCTTCATGTAATGGTTTTTCCTTTACTAAAGGCTACTCTAAAGCATGTGAAGCTTAAGATGAGTAAAAATAGCACTTATATATGCTTCAAACATGCTACGTTCAACATTTTCTAGGATGTTCATGCACTTAGTTTCATGGCTTTCTCAAGTCATAAGGCTATATTCTAGGTGATTAACAAGTATACTACAAGAAAACTAAATCTAATCTACTCATGTTCTAATGGTACTTAGGAATGAGGCTTACTTCAATAAATAGAATGGATGGTGGACAGTGCCCCTACTGGTCCTCTTTGGCTCCTTGTTTTGTCCTCTCCTTTTTGTGTTCTTTAGATCCTTGGAATCTATATCCTTGAGTGTTTGTTGATACTCCAAAATTTCCTCAAATGGGGTATACGATGTTTCTATAATAGCTTTTCAAGTGAACCAAAGTAGTGGCAGAAAAAGTGTGCTTTTGGTGGCATGAGTAATATGTAGGTTTGTAGGGTGGTAATGGGGATGTGGGTGAGGTATCCTCTTCTTTTTTGTTTTAAGTAAAGAGTGTTTTGAAAAGTGAAAAAAAAAAGAGAGTAAATGAGGAGTTGAATGGCCGGTTGCAATGTGTTCTCTAGCATCCAATATGTGATCTTTTTGTTGTTCCTTAGATAGTGTAAGAGTTTAACAAATAATGATTGGATGTTGTAAGCTTTTTGGACAAATAGTAGATATGATAAAATAGGTGAAGGAATGTTGAAACAATAGGGAATGGCATGCCATACTCTTCTCTTCTCTAGTTGGTGTGGCTTCTTATCCATGTGGCATGGCCTTGTCTCATTAATCTTGCTTTTATATTAAGTAATTTGATTAGTTGAACCACTTATCTATAAGTAGTATGTCTTATATAGAGAAAAAAGAATTGTCTTATCTTAAACATATATAAGTTATCAAATGATAAGTCCATCAAGTTTTCACTATTGGCTTTAGTTTAAATAAATTCAAATAGAATAGGAATTGGATGTGATTGGATGGTCATAAACCTCATATGTGTGGTTCTTTTACGGTTTAGTTCTTGAAATATTTCCTCTCTTAAAATTTGTTCCATAAAATAAATTATAAAACTTTCAGTTCAAATTGATCTTGGTTAGGTTTGAGTTTTCAATTGTTCATTTGTGCTCACAAAAGTCTCAATTCTTTCTAGTTCATCCTAGGGTTTAGTGTTTTTGGTAACATAAGATTCATTATTTCTATATTAGGGTTTTTAGTAGTTCGAGTGAAGATTTCACCTTACTTAGGGTCTAGAATGATTTTTAGGGTTGTTATTGACTTTAAAACTTCCAAATTGAATTATAGTTATGAAGTGATCAGATACGAATTTTAAATTAAATTTGATTCTTAGTTTAGTTAATCCTTGGGAACGATAAAATGTTACTCCTGACTACTTCAGATGTCACCTAAAATTGTAGGGTTTACATCCTCCCCCTCTTAAAATAAGTTTTGTCCTCAAAACTTAGAGATGTACTTGATTTTTCAAATAAATTGGGGTATTTGTGCCTCACTTCTTCTTTAGCTTCCCATGTCGCTTCCTATCTCTTGTGGTTCCTCTAAAGTAGCTTTACGTACCTGATCTCCTTATTCCTCAACTTATGGACATTATTATCTAGGATCGGGTGTTCTTCATATGTCAAGTTCTCCCTGAGTTCTATTGGTTCTAACTCAATGACATCACCTGGGTTAGGGATGTGTTTCCTTAATAGTGATACATGAAACACATTATGTATTCCAGTTATATTCAAAGGTAATGCCAAGCGATACGCAAGATTCCCTACTCTCTTGAGAATTTTGAATGATCTGATGTATCTTAGACTTAGTTTCCCTTGGGTCCTTACTTGATGTATGCTTTTAATCAGACTTACCTTTAGATATACATGTTCTCTAACATTAAACTCTAACTCCCTTCTCTTCAAATTGGCCTAACTTTTTTGTCTGTCCTAAGCTTCTTTCAATCTTTGCTTAATGATGGTTACTTTTTTAGTTGTCTCTTGAACTAAATCCAGTCTTAATGCATCCTTCTCTACGTCATCCCAAAATAATGGAGATTGGCACTTCCTTCCATATAAGGCTTCTTGTGGCGGCATTTGAATAAAGGAATGATAGCTGTTATTGTACATGAACCCAACCAAAGGTAAGTGGTGTAAACCTAGCAAATTTAGCTATTTAGGTATTGAGTCAATTTAAGTATTATAGGTAATTACCTTAAGTCAATGAAGTTGATAAATTATAGGTACATGTGATGATTGATGATCTAAATACAGGGATTGTTAAGTTGTCATGACCTTAAAAGGGGCTTAGTAAGATTACCTAAAATTTTCATATCATGTGTACACTCATGATTTGAAAATTATCTTGCAAGTTAGAGATTGCAAGATTCTAAACAATAGTCACTAAAGTTTTTATTTAATTAACTTACAACCACATATATGTGACTATGGATATCAGATAAGCTACAGTCCATTAGAACTGTAGAGAATCAGTATCCCCTACTAAACAATAAGATTAGGAAGTAAAGTTCTAAAACTCAAATTTACTAAAGTCATAAAATTTAAATGTAGTATTAATAATTATATATATAATAATTCAAATGAACCAGATAGTCTGTCCTCAAAGTTTAACTTCTATACATCCCGATGTTAACACTCAACTCTCAGTTTTTAACCCATGCCTGATCATTTAACAACCTGTAAGAGAAAACTATTGGAGAGTAAGCTACATGAGTTTAGTGAGTTATCCCTCATACTATACCAGAAATCAAGTTATCAAATAGTTTATTACCAAACATATGAATGCATGAACAAGCAGTATGCCAAATAGTATATGTGCAGTTGATCGGTATTGCATATAATATCGGATTTAATGCCCTCCGAAGTAAGGGTTGGAGATACATCGGCACCAATCACAACCGGGTTCTAGCACCTGGGTTTTTACCCTTATATCATTATATATATATATTCCTTATTTCACTAAAAAGGTTTCTATTTCCATCAGTCAATAGTATATAAATATCTAGGTCTAGCAGTGAGCGAGCTTCTACAGTCTACGTCCACACCCTACAGCGGTTGTCTCTAGATGCGACCTCCAGCCACCTACGGTTAGCGTCTCCGGCACCAATAAAACCTGCGAGCCAAGGGTAGGGTCTTGTTGCACCAATGCTCCTACACTGTACTAATCAAATCATGTGGGAATCCATCCCTCCAAGGCCCTTCATTACCAACCGTGTAAGATGACGGCCGGAACATTATATGCAATGTTTGTGCTTTATGCATGAACCGTTTAATTTTAGTTAGGTTGAATATGATTAAGTCCATTTATGAGGTGGTCAAACATTATCAACAAATCATTTAAATAATGCAACAATTAATTATATCACATTTAATAGTATTTTACACAGTAATCAATCAATATCAGTCGCATGCGTAACCCGAAACCCCATGCATCAAGTTATTAATATTTAATTCATGTGCACTAATTACAAGCACAAAACAAGTATAGAGTCATCAGGAGTACTCACTTGGTCATAAATGATGTCAGGGATTATAATAGTCCAAAAGTAAGCCAGTCTCGATCTCAGGATCACTTAACATTAGGAGAATATGGAAAGTAATAAGTTTGGGGATTTAAATAACTAAACTAGCATGCTAAATCGTACTGTTTACTTAAATCGGTTATTGATTTACATGAAATTATTAATTCGAGCTTTTTATCGAATCGCGTATAACTTTTTCATTTTAGTTCGGATCGTTATGAACTTATAGTCCATTTTGATTGTTTTCGAGCGTATTTCCTTGTAGCGAGGTCTATTTTAGACGTTGTGACTTGTAATTTGGATTGTGATATAAAAATATCACAAAATTTTTTATTTTAGTTTAAAAATTATAAAATACTAATTTTAGCTTTTTCTTAACATATTTATGATTTAATAATTATTTAAATCATATATTTGATATTTTTATTATTTTGAGCAAATTTTCCTATTTTTGAGATTTTAATCTTATTACGATTGTTATTATTATTTATTATTTTCTTATTATTTATATATTTCACGTTTTATGCATATATATATATATATACTTATAATATCTTTTTATAATTTTATCTTATTTGAAAAAAAAATCCTTAATTATTGTAATATATATATATATATATACTTACATATAAGTATAAATTTATTTTGGTTTATAGATATTATTGTATTACATATATATTTTGGTATACTATATATATATATATATATAGACTATATGTTATATGCCATATGTATGTATATACTTATTTTATGAAAATAAACATACTCTTATGTACATATATATATTCATGTATTTGTGTTTATACTTATAAATATACTTATGTAATTCCGAATACTTAGATATATATAAATAATTTACAAATACCTATTCTTGTATCATATATTCGATATATATATATTTACATAGTATTTATTGTAAAATATGTATACTATATGTTATACATATATTTTATAATATATGCGGTTTATCGCAATATATATACTCTATATTATATATATATGTCTTATATACATACTTATAAAAATACCCCACTACATATATATATATATATATATATATATACAAAAATAATTATACATGTATACACATATATATATAGTTACGGTACATACATATATATTTATACTATAGTTATGTAATGAAAATACTTAATACTAATTATATGTATTCTAAAAAAACAAATACATAATACATACTCTTTCCATATAATATACTTATGTTCATACATGTATACATATATAGCCTAATACATGCATATATTATTCAATTTATGTGTTTATACACAAATACATGTATTAGTAATGTTATATAAAAAAAAACTATAAAATACTATATTTATACATATATATACTATATAACATACATCTAGAAACAAAAATATACTTTACTTACCTATTAATTTTTTATTTTTCCTCTTCTTTTCCTTCTTCTTTTTTCTTCTTTCTTTCTCTTTTTCTCTCACGGTTTGCTTCTAGTATTTTTAGTTGTGTGCAGATTTTTTTTTCTTTTTTTTTTCCTCCTTTTATACATGTGAGTAACTAGCTTAAAATTTAAGCTAAGTAATTATCCAATCTTTATTTTCATTTTTCTTTTATTTTCCACTCAACACATGGCAATTTTTTTTTCTTACGTGGGCTGTTAGTTGGTTTCCAGAATGTTGCAATTGAAGAAAAGAATGAAAAGAGATAAATTGAAAAAGAATGAGAACGAGAACGAGAACAAAAATTAATAATAAATATATGTAATTTTTTGAAACATAAAAATTATAACAAATCTCATCATAAATTAATTTTTAAATTTTTATGAAATTTTATCAATTTAATTGGTACTCAGTACAATTATAATTTTTACAAGTTATTATAGCGATTTCGTTATAATTTCACGTGAATAGGTGTTTTAGTCGAGAATTTGTAATTGACTATGATTATATCTTTATCGAGTAATATTTAACTATTTTATAGGTTTTTATTTATAATTTTAGGGTTTCGATCAAATTCGGAATCAATTTTGATTAATGGTGTGTAAGTTAGTTTTAAGGTTTTAGTATGTCATTTAGGGTTTTGATCAATTTCTAAGGTTTTTACTACTTATAATATATTTAAATTTTACGATTTATTACATTTTTATCTTGCTTGGCTTTAATGACTCTTCAAGTCATCTATAGTATTAGGGCTCAATTTTATTCTAAATAACTAAATTTGCAGGGTTTACATAAGTAATATTGATGTAGATAAATAATATCTTGGTTGGATTATGGATGGTAAAAAGGAATATGGCATAAATGGGAAAAGAAAGTAATCAATTGGAAAATTGAGATCACAGATAGGTAAGTTAAAAATGAAGGAGATAGCTAGAGTACGATGTTGGAAATGTGGTAAATGGCATTATCCAAATAATTGCTTGCGATTGCAAAACAAGTGTTTCATTTGTGGGGAGAAAGGACAACATAAGATTCAACAATATCAATCCTATGAAGAGTGAGGCGTGCTATAATTGTGGAGATCGTGAACATGTCTTTACCTTTTGTCTTGAGATGAGGTAAGAGACCCAAAAGATGACAATTTGACCTATCAAGCACATCGTTATAGAAAGTGTTAGGAAATGATAATGTCTTTTGTCAAGCTATTAGAAGTGAAAAGAAGGATATGTAAGTATTTTGATTCCTTTGCTAAGGTTTTATTGTTATGTTTGGGTAGTTCTAGGGACTATTTGAGGACTCTTTCATCCAATCCATTTTTTAGCCATCGAAATTTCGTAGGGTTTATACGATTCTTATAGAGAGATCAGTGGTAATAACAACACTAAGGTCATTCCTTAGGAGATAGCATAAGGCTTGTCAAGCGAAAAAAAACAATGAGTCGAGTCCCAAAAAAAAAAGAAGCAGGAAAGAGCTTGTCGGCCAACCTCTATCCAAGAAATTCAAGGCCTTAGACGAGAGGACTGTAAACCTCATGAATTCTTTATCTGAACCTTAAACTGAACCTATATGTCTTAGATAACTCTATGAGTTGACAAGACTAGATAAACTAAAAACTTAATTTAAATGATAAACCTTAAACTATTCTAAAGAGAAAAACCCTAATATAATGATCAAAACTTTAATCGCGTATAAAAATCCTAAACCTTAAATACATGTAAATATTAGAGATTATACCCCAATGTGATAAAAACGCTAATATCAAAACTTTAATATACCAATTTACTATAGGAGCAATAAAACCTTAATTAAGCCTAATAATTGAACGAAATGCCAAATCGTATGAAATTGCTAATGAATAATTAGAGATAGCTATTAAATACTAATAATTATGAAAATACTACATTAATTTACAATGTTAATGTATAATTATTAAAAATTATATATATAAATTAGTATTATATGAATTTAATTATTTGAATCTCATTTTAGTATTATTTTATTATTTATGTGTTATATAATTAATATAACCTATATATCTTATAACTTTCTTTATAATTAGAATATATATTATAATTAATATTATTTATAGTATTAAAAATATTTAGAGGAAATTCAAAATTTTATTTTATTTAATTATTTCCTTATTTTACCTTACTTATTTAATTTTCCTTGGTATCTTCTTTTTCCTTTCTAAATTACAAATTATTACATGTGCATAATATAATTATTATATTAATATTTTAATTTTGACCAAAATTCAAAATGTCCTTTTCGATGTATTTAATGTCCTTTTCTTTTTCTTTTTCTCTTCCCTCATTGCTGTAAGCCATGTGTAGGCTCTAGAAACACCCTCAAACTTCTTGAATTATCTCAAATAAATGCATGAAAATCATACCTAATATCTTTCCTCTTCAATCAAAATTCTTGTCCTTCCGTTCCCCATCTTCTTCACTTCCATTTCCCTCATTTTCTTCACTTTCTTATACCTAATTTTCTATCTAGAAATCTAACCTATCATTCCATATATTAGCAACACCAAAAGAAGGAGGAAAGGAAGGATTTTTTTTTATTTTCAAACATATTCAAGAACAAGTAAATATATCTCCTTGTATATTATTAGTATTAGTTCTTTTATGTAAAATATAGTTTATATATTTCTTTGTGTATTTTTATAGACTTTCACACTTGACGTATTAATATGTATTTAGTATATTTAGTGTATTGTATTAGAAGTTTCATGTATATGTAATATAACTATTTGTATATATCTTATTTCTTTTAGAAATTATGTCTATATATGCTATTGTACATATAGATAAATGCTTATATGTAGGGATATATTATAGAATTAGTTGGGTATATGTATATATAGTGGTATATACAGTTTATATACTTACATATAAGAATACATAGTAAATATATATATACCCATAAATGAATAAATAAGGAAAATGATAAGATTATGTAAACATATGTATACATATACACCCCTATACATGCATATTTTAATACGTACATAAACTTACATATGAGGTATAATAGGTATATATATACACAAAACTGAAAGTATATATGCATGTATATATGTAATATATTGAAAATTCCTTGAAAATACACTAAGAAAATATAAATATACATATAAATATACACTTATAAAAGCACGTATAAGGATGATACATGTATATATGTAAATGTATAAAAATAGGTATAATGATAAGTATACTAAAGGTATAAATATGTGTATATATGTATATGTATACATTATGGGTATATGTATGATAATAGTATACATACAAGTATATATACAAGTATACATACTAGTATGCTAAGGATATATATATAATATATATAAGATATATAGGTATATGTATACAATATGAATACATACATATTTATAATCTTTTATCTAATATAATACAAAGGAAATAAATACATATATGTATACATATATATGGGATGAAACCCACAAAGATATGAAAGGCTGATATAAGGTAAGTGCATTTATCAGTTTTAATATAGTGAATGTGAGTTCGAATCGATCCCTTAGAGACCTTGAGTACTAATATTAACTTTATTTCTATTATCTAACCAGAAAATTGTGATAGGTTGAATGAATTAGAAATACTAAAATTAACAAACTAATCTAATTATGAGACTTGATTAAGTAATTTAGAAAGCGATAAAATTGAGAACGACTTCAAAAAGGCAAATAATGTATTTAGGAATTATTTCCCCTAATGTTTAACATGTGACCGCTAAAAATATATCAAATTCCATCTCTATTATTCTTAACCAGAGAGATTCACAATTAAAGTTAATACTTTTTTCAAGCATATTAACCCTAATCCTAAATTATTTACCGGAATCTCTTCATTTAGTAATATAATTTAGAATCGTATTAATGTATAATGAATTCTCACACAAAAGAACAACTTTTCGGAAGAATCATGTATCTTATCTCTAAGTATACATGCAATTCTCTCCAATTATGTTAAGATCCCATTATTCATGTGATTTCTCGATCATCATGCATAATATCATAGATTGATATCCTAAAAATATCAATTAACAATTAAAACACATAACTGAATCAAGAAAGATAAAAACTTTATTGAAGATTATCAATAAATCCAATAGTCACATGAAACCCTAGGTTTTATAATCCTAAATTCCAGAATCTTAAGCTATCATGATGAAACTAAAAATGAATTGCAATGAAATCAAGAAATAAAATATGAAAAACCCCTTTTGTTGATAAAAAATCTCTTCAATATTGAAGTTGGGTGTTGCTTTTACCTTTTGCTCATCCTTTTCTTTAAGTCTTTTCTCTTTTGAATATCCAAAGTTATGTGCAAAACCCTCATAAGTCTTTTTATAATGTATTGTAAAGTTTTTTTTCTCGTCACTAGACACAACTTAGGACACAGTTGTGTCCCCAGGTTGTGTAACTTATTGACCTTGGCATTAAAAATCTTCTTACATGGATAAAGCCTAGGGACACAGTTGTGTCGTAGACTATGTAACTTTCTGACAAAAAATTGCCATTTTCTACTATTGTTTACGTAACTTTAAAACTTTATAACTCATTCATTTGAACTCCAAATTAAGTTAAACTCGATTCCTTTTCTTCGTTTTCAATTCGACGAGTTCAAACCTTGAAATCAAAATTTTACTCAATTAAGTATCATTTCTTTAAAGAAAACCAAAGATGTAAGGGAAATACTATAAAATCACCATGTGAAATGTATTTAAAATAAAATTTATCAAAGGCCCATAATATATTAAACAAATTAATTATAATATCATAAAAATATATGTAATAATAATTCAAAATTTAAGAAATATTAAAATAAAGGAGAAATAATAAATTGCCAGGTGGACCAATGGAATTGTACCACATCAACAACTTACCTAAATAATTCATTTAAATTGAAAATTACAAAATAATAATAATAGTTAATTAAGAAAAATTTACAATAATAACAAAATTATAATAAATAGAAAATTAAGCTTAAAATGGAAAAATAGTGAAGTTTACATAAATTCAACTTAAAAATAAGAAATTTATAAATTAATTAAATTATAAAATAATATAGAAAAGTTTAAAATTGATAAATAGAATTTTTCGGGTCAAAATAACTAAATTCGTAACAATTTAGGCTCATATCGAAAAATGTGAGTTTTAATGTCTAAAATAGACCCTACTATGTGAAAGTATGTTCGAAAGTGATAAAAATCAACTATAAGTTTATAAAAATTGGAATGAAAACAAAAAAGTTATATATAAATTAATATCTAAGTGGAAATGAGAATCATAAGATAGACAGTAGCTAATTAGACCGTTTAGTATTATATCTAGATACTCATTAGGTTATTATTATTTTTTTATCAGGAGGGCGATCTGCCCGTTCATTTCTATGATTCTTATTGGCATTGGTCAAGTGAATATTTCTGATGACTCTATACTTGTTTTATACTTGTAATTAGTATACTTAAATCTTATATAAAAATAAGTTGATGTACAGGGTTTGGGATATGCATGTGGCTAAATATTGCTTGTTTGTTGTGCAAAATATGGTTAAATTTGATAACTAAAGAATTGGTTGTATGATGGATTGTTGCATGAATTGGATGATTTGCTAATATTGGTTGATTGCATAATAACTTGACTTAATCTTATTTGACTTATCTTAAATTAAATGGATCATGATTAAGCATGAACATTGCATTTATTGTTCCGGCTGTCACCTCACATGGATGGTAATAAAGGGCCTTGTAAGGATGAGATTTCCACATGATTTGATTAGTATAATGTAGGAACACTTGTATAACAAGACCCTATCCTTGGCTTGTGGACTTATTTGGTGCTAAAGATACTAACTGTAGGTGGCTGGGGGTAGAGTTTAGAGACCATCACTGTAGGGCATAAGTATGGATTATAGGGGCCATCGTTAGACTTGGAAATTTGTGTACTACTAGATTTTGAAAATGGAAATATATTTTGTGAAATAAGAAATTTCAATTTATGGTTGAAAACCCAAGTGTTAGAACTTGGTTGTAATTGGTGCTGATGAATCTCCAACCCTTACCTTAAAGGGCATTAAATTTGATGTTGTATGCAGCATCGGTCAACTATATATATATGGTTTGACATACTGCTTATTCATGCATTCATATGTCTATTAATTAATTGTTTGATAACTTGTTTGTCGATATAGTATGAAGGATATCTCACTAAACTCATGTAACTTACTCCTCAACAGTTTTCCTTACAGGTTGATTAACACAGGGTATGGGTTAGGAGTCGAGTGTTGAGTACAAGTATTGAGATGCTTAGAAAATAGAATCTGAAGATAGCTTGTATAGCTAGTTTAAAACATTACATGTAAATACTATTCTAATACTTAGATTTTGAAATTTTAGTAAGTTTAAATTTTAGGACTTTACTACCTAATCTTATCATTTGGTAAAGGATACTGATTCTCTACAAATCTGAGGAACTGTAGAATATTAGACATCTATAGTTATTTGCATTTTACAATAAGTTAATAAATTATTTAAAGTTTTGCAATGTCTGACTTGTAAGATGAATTTCATATCATGGGTACATACGTAATAGGAAAATTTTAGACAATCAAACTTGGCCCTTCTTAAGGTATTGATAAGGATAAAAGAGACTATGAGGAATAAGGCTCTTGTTATCATTAGTACTGAGTTCGTTCCTAACCATGAGGTCAGTGAGCACTTTATGCTATGCTAGAGCTAGAACATCCTACACATTGACTCAACCCTGGGTGATAAGATGAAATTCTTAACCTTGATTAAGGGAGTCATTCTCCTTATGGATAGGGAGATTTTAAAAGTTCACCCTTACTATGACCTATCATGCTTGGACTTTGCTGACATTGATGACAAGATGCCAATAGTAGTGATGAAGAAGTCTGTAAAGAAGTAGAGATTGATGTCTAAGGTTAGGGTTACAATGATGAAGCTAATATTGAAGCTCCTGTTGATGGCAAGGAATAATCATCTAAGGAGACCCCCTACGTTCGTAAATAGACATCCACTTACTCTAAAGCGGCCAGTACTAGAAAAGAAATAAGCTATCGTCACGACTTGAGAGGGCTAGTCGTGGCAGTCACCATATATCGTTTAAATGATAGCAGATTGAATTTCTTTTGCAATCGACGACTCTTTTATACGATACACAAGGCTACAGCTACAACTAACTACTAAAAGTGTGCAAGCATAAGCAATATCATTTTATGATAAATAATAAAATTATAAAAACATAACACATGGTATATTTATATAAAAGTTTATAAATAAGGAGTTTGAAACATGTCTTAAGTTAAACCAGTATATCAATTACATATTCAGCTCTATAAACTATCAGAAATACTCTCTGATCACATTCAACTCCCACATTAACCTCATGTAAAACACTAACCTCGAGCACGCGATGGCCCAATTCCATAAATAGATCGGCTTGCAAAAGAAGACTATAAGGGTATAAGCTAACTAGCTTAGTGAGATAATTTTCCTCAACCATACAGCAATCAAGTTATACAATAGTTAAGTTCAATTAAATGAATGCATGACAATCAGTATGCCAAACAAATATATGCAGGTGATCAGGTACTGGATGCAACTCAGATTTAACGCCCTCTGAAGTCAGGGTTGGAGATACATCGGCATAGTCAGATTTGGTATCATATTAGAATTTATCTCATCACGAAACTCCGTATTTTGTATTAAAAATGTAATGGTATATCCATTACTAGTTTTATCAAAACGAGTTCTATATATGATTGTGAATAAGTTCACGCAGCTCTCACTCACCCTTAAACGAAGGCTTTTGGACTTGACCCTTAGCCAGGCGGTTGGCGCCTCCAACGCCTAGTGTTCCCGTGGGCTAGGGTAAAGTTATCTCGCATGTATGTACCGTATGAAATCTATAACAATCAATAATTAACTCACGTATGGCCTCTTGTTACCTCCGTATAATGTGACTGCCGGAATTAGTTATGCAGTGCATGATTATGCGCGATCTAAGTTAACTTTTCTAGTTGAATAAAATTAGGTCTTATTTATTTAGTGATCATTCCAAGTCACAAACAATTAATTCTTAGTGAATTTACTTTGCAACAATCATTATATTATTGAAATTTAAAGTAAATTCACCATTAACAACAATTATCATCTACAAGTATAACCCAACCTTATATACATTCATTTATCGATCATAACTTACATTCACTAACTACAAACACAAACAAGTATGGAATCATTAGGAAAAACTCACTCAGCCATGGCTAACTCAAGGGTCGTAGTAATCTGGTGGTAGCTTAGGGTCTATATCAAAATCACTTGAGAACAAGAAAAATTTATAAATTTAGGAATTTAAAGCTAAGCTAGTATCGTAATTTGTAAGGTTTACTTCGCCTAGTTACGTGAAATTGTCGATTCGAGCTTTTTATTGAATCGCGTATAACTTTTTCGTTTTAGCTCGGATTATTATGAACTTATAATCCATTTTGATCATTTTGAGCGTATTTTCTCGTAACGAGGTCCGTCTTAGACGCTGTGACTCGCAGTTTGAATTATGATATAAAAATATCACAAAATTTATTATTTTAGTTTAAAAATTATAAAATATTAATTTTAGCCTTTTCTTAATATATTTATGATTTAATAATTATTTAATCATATAATTGATATTTTTATTATTTTAAGCATACTTTTCCTATTTTTAAGATTTTAGCCTTATTATTATTATTTCCATTATTATTTTTATTATTTCTTATTTTCTTATTATTCATTTATATTTCACGATATAGACTTATAATATATTTGATAAATTTTATAATTTTACTTTAATGAGAAATTCCTAATTTATGGTATTATATATATAGTCCTTACGTAATTATGAATTTATTTTATTTAGTAAATATTATTATATTATATACTATATACTACTTACTTTACTGTATACTACTTACTTAATATTCGATATATATATATATATATATATAGTATTCGGTATACCACTATATGTTATACATATACTCTATATTATATATATGTATATACGTCATATGTAAATTATGTATTTAAGAATATATGATTAATAGAAATATACAACTACATATATACTATATGACTACATATATATATATATATATGAAAATAAATTTATATACATATATACATTCAAAGCATTTCACGTGTACATATATATATATCTAACTTATTTGTAAAAATACTTAATACATATTATATGTAATCTAAAAAAATACATACTATATACTCTTACCGTATATTATACCTATGTACATATATGTATACATACATATCTTTTTACATACATATATATTTCAATTTAAGTACTTATGCATATATATATATGTAATAGTAATGTTATATTTACAAAAATACAATACAAATACTATATATATACATGTACATACTATATAATATACATCTATACTTGCAAAATAATTTACTAACCTATTACTTTTGATTTTTTTCCTTCTTCTTCTTCTTTTCTTCTTCCTTCTTCACGTTTTTAGTTTTCCAGAATTTTTTTCTCTTCTTTTGGTTTCGGTTTTGTTTTGCAAATTGGTTTCCAGATTTTTGTTGCTTCTTTTATTCCACGTAATCAGCAATTTTGGAGAAAGAAATAAAATAAACAAAATCCTTTCTTAATCTATACATTTATTAAGATAAGACAATGTAATCATTTCCAAATTTTTTTCTTTTTGTAAGATCAACACTTAGCAATTTAAGTTTCATCACGTGGGCTGCTGTTTCGATATATATATATTTATATATTTTTCGTTTTGGTTCCAGAACGTGTAGCAAGGAGAAAATAAGAAAAGAAAGAAAAGAGAAAAAAAGAAAAAGGAAGAAAATAAAAATTAATAATAAATATATGTAATTTTTCTAAATATATAAATTATAACAATACTCATCATAAATCAATTTTGAAATTTTTGTGAAAATTTATCAATTTAATTGGTACGCGTTACAATTATAATTTTTACAAGTTATTGTAGTGATTTCGTTAAAATTTTATGCGAATAAGTGATTTAGCCGATAATTGTAATCGACTATACTTATATCACTATTGAGTAATATTTAACTATTTTATAGGCTTATAGTTATAGTTTTAGGATTTCAAACAAATTCGGGTTCAATTTTGATTAATGGTGCATAAATCAGTTTTAGGGTTTTAGTACGCAATTTAGGGTTTCGATTAATTTCTAGGGTTTTATTATCGATATTATATTTGATTTATTAAATTTCATAATCTTTTATTATTACTAACCTTATCAACTTATTACATAGTTTAGGACACTCAGACTTGAATTAGGGTTCAGAATATTGATTTTCTAGGGTTTGCACCTCTAAGAGGGTCCCGTCTTCTTCTAATCAGGATAATACTTTTATCCAATCAAAGAACAAGAATGTTTCAGATCCTTGAGACTATATATTAATTTGTACTTTATCTCATAATTGTTGTTGATTTAATGTGGTCGACATGCCGACGATCTATTGTAATGAGATATTCAGCCTTTACGCCCTTTATTTCCAACACGTTTCATTTTACAAATGTTATAAGCTTTTGACACATTTTATTTCACGTGCATGTTCGTTCTTTTGGGCACATTTTATTTCATACGCATGTTGGATCTCTTTTTGTAGACATAGCATTCATTAGTCATATAGGACGCAAACTAGTGTCTTTTCTTAACCATAAGATTACTTGTTAAAAGGCATAGTAGAGTTCATTCTCTTGTTTCTTAGCATATTATTAAAGAATGATTGACATTACTTGTCAATAATTATTAAGCTCATTAACCGTTATAGGTCTAAACTTATTAAATATTGATTCTTTCACTATATAGCTAGAACTTCATTAATCCATTAATCATGCATTGATCAAGAATGAAAACGATGAGAAGTATAGATACTCATAAACTTGAAATGAACATTTCATACTTAAAACAAGATGTAGGCTATCACCTTACAGTGTTAGAATAGAAACAAACCATAACATCAAAAGAAATAAGCAATGTAAAGCTTTAAATTCTTGGCATTCCATACTTAAGGGATGATCGTCCCATCCAGCCCTTCTAGTCGATAGGCCCCCTCGCCTATGACTTCTTGAATCTTAACAGAATCCTCCTAATTTGCACTAAGCTTTCCTTAATTATCTCCCGTACCAGTAGCCTCTAATTGCTTGCAAACCAGCTCTGCAGGCTGAAATACCTTGTGTTTTACCTTTTGATTGTAATATCTGGCTGTTTTATGCTGATATACAACAACTTTCATCCTTGCAACATCTCTTATCTTCTTGATTATGTCTAAATTGGTTGTAAGGCTGACTTGATTGGCCATTATGTTAAACTTTTACGTATGAAGATTAGGTAGATTTATCTCAATCGGTAGGACGTATAAACCTTGTTACTTAAGAGGACATGTAATTAACTAAAAGTACTTCTCAATCATTCCCAAGGATCAATTAAACTAAGAACTAAAGTCTACATTTAGAAATTGAACCTAATCTTTCCATTTAAAAGCTCATTGTCCATATTAACTTGAATATGAGAATACTAGACTCTAAATCATGAAATATCCTAAACCCTAGGATGATTAAGGACTTATGACCCTAAATGAATAATTAAAAGTTTAACTTGAACAATTTTATTCAACTCTAGAAAACTATAAAATTCCTTAGGATCTAAATCATAATATATGAATTAATATAAGAGCCAAACCCTAAAAGAATCATATATAAGACAACTTCCTTATTTCCTTTATAAGCTATGTCATTTGTGGATAGGCAAATCAACCAATCACATTAAATAACTTATCAATTGAGAGTTGGATTCACATATCACTTGATAACCTTTCAATAGCTTATGATAAGACAATTTCCTTATCCTATCATAACGTATACTACACTTGGATAAGCCATACAACCACCTTATCTATTTATTTTAAAACAAGTGATGAGATAAGGCCATACCGTAAAGGACAAGTCATGGCCATTTTGGGAAGAGGGAATGGGAGGCCTTATCATGTTATTCAACCATCAATCCATTTGTCTTTCACAAACACTATTTTCCCCTTATTGCTTACATCATCCAATCATTACAAGGTAAGGCTTATGTACTAAGTTTAGATGTAACAAAAGAGTCTTGTTTGAGATGCACTACACATACAACACAATCAACACTCAAATCCTCTCATCTTGTACTCTCTTTTTACACACTTTAAACATACAAACAAAAAGAGAAACAAAGCCCTACAATTCCCTATACAACCGCCACATACATGTATACCCATTCACGGCACAAAAGTGCCATCTTACTCCTCCATTTTAGTCTACCTAAAAGACCATCTTATGAAACTTTAGGACACCTAAAAACTAACCCTGAACTTGAAGCTATGGCATCATAAGGAGCTTGCGAAAAAGAAAGGAAAACAAGGATCAAAGGAGGACTCTAAGTGCACAACCACCTTCCACACTTCTTTAGGACAAGAAATGTTATGACAGCGGGGTCAAAAACCAGAATGGATATTTGGGGATTCAAGTAGGTATGAAGAACAGAAAGTAAAATGAGAGGTTTTAATGATGAATGTGTATAGATATCACGCACTAAGAAATAAATATAATCAGGTATTTGAGCTCAAAATAGGGTTTGATACAACTTATGACACTAAATGTCACTCTGGTTTCAAATGAGAGGTTAGATGTAACTCACTAACTCGCTTAAATGAAGGGGTTCGCCACAATCTCAAGAACAAGATTGATAAGAACCTCTGAAAGCACTAAAAGAGAGTTAGTCAACACTCGATAATCTGGTAATGCTAGCTCTAAAAGCCATATAATGACTTTGCTCAAAAAGAGGAAAGTTCCAAGTCTGGGTATATTCTTCACTTTCTAATTGTTATTCTATTAATTACAAATGTTGCTATTTATAGCAAGTCCTAAACCCTAGTAGCAAAAATGTAAATAATGTATAAGGCCTTAAACCCTAAAAAATGGGCCTATAATTAAAAATAAGCAAATTTATACAAGAATACAAAACTGTGCGTTTAATAGAAAAAGTTGGCATGCAGTCATTTAGCCTATCTAGGAAAGAGTAAGATTCGAATTGGACGGGGTTAGTAGTTGGATGTCCGGGTCCAAGGAGGGATCTCTAAAGTCTTGTAGTGCCTGGCCTAGACACTTGAAAGGTCGGCCTACAATTGCTAAGTACTAGAATGAGTCAACACTAGTCTCCTTATACTGTACCAAGTGGATCTTTAGCCTTGGGTCCCTAGTCATGTGGTCTCTTGGCTTCTCAGCAGACAACAGACTTGATGCTAAGTGACTCCCTTTTTTCCTCTTGATCTTCTTATATTAGCTCAGCCTCAGCATTGAACAATTTGGCTTTGAGGTTGAACAAGTTGGCTTCAGTTTTCGGAAGGTTGGCATTGGTTTGGGACAGGTTGGCCTTGGCTTAGAACAGGTTGGCCTTGGCTTGGAGATAGTCGTAGATTGATTCCTATCAAGTAAGCATTTTAATTTGAGTACTTTAGTATGCCATGCCTAGGAGTTTATATATTTTCATGAGGATATTAACATGTGTATAAGATGATATCATAGCTAGTTTATATTAGGTGTTAAGCTGATGAATCTCTTACATGAAAGTTAGAATATGAGTATACTAGGTTTAGTATTATGTAAAATACGTGCCTAGCACTTAGGACGAAAGTTTGTAACTAGAGAAAATCATAAAATATGTATATAGATGATTGACAAACATGTTGGACGTGGTGTATTTGTAGGGTATTTAGATGTTACTTTTACTTCTATTTGGTTTTATATGCTTAAATCTAGCTCTAGGTGAAGGAAAAACCACTACATGATGTTTTTATGAGGAAATCAAATCTTTGAGATGTAAACTAAGGTGTAGTACTTATGATAAGTATGTGATCTATAAATTTTACTTAGTATTTTAGCTAAATGATCTTCTTATGGAGAAGAAGTTAAGTTGGAGTTGGAATATAAGTAATTTAATCTCTTGATTTACCATTTAAACTTAAGGAAATGATGAAACAATTTGAAAAAACAAGTTGGAAGCTACAAACCTAACCAACCAGATCTGGAACCACAAAGAAACCTACTTAAGAATATAATAAAACAAAGTGAAAAGACAAATCAAAGCAACTATAATAACCTAAAACTCAAAATGGGGCCTAAATACATCTAAAACAAGCTTAGAATTTCTAATTAGGCCCCTAAGAAAATTCTAACCAACACCTTAAACAACCAAGAAAAGTTGTTTTGAGACCCATAAGAAGTCCACATAAAACTTTCTAAGCCCAATAAAGTCACCAACTTTAGTTTGAACCATGAACAAGCCCATTTGACCACTTAAGCCCATTTAAGAGTCCAAGAAAATTTTGATAGCACCAAGGTCATGAAGGAAGGATAGAAATTTGACCTTAAAGGGTGTTTTAAGCTTAGAATAAAGTCTTAAGCTCAAACCTAAAAGATTTCCTAAGATAACAAAAAGCCTAACAACCAAACTAAGCCTAAAAGAGCACCAAACCTTGAGGAACCCTAGTGTTCTGACTAGTGGATAGAATTGTGAGCACTATCTCAAAAATCTAACCATACCACATTAAAGTGCACTAAAAAATAATGAAAATTAACTATAAGATCATAGAAATAGGATTTAAAACAAGAAAGTTATACGCGATTAAAGTTTTAGTACAACCGAGAAGAATACGAAAACTAAGTTAAAAGTGTAACTTAAAAGATTTTACATTAGCCTTCTAATTCTATTTCAAATTCTTATAATATCATATTTGCGATATTCATGGGACCTTACTATTGGAGATAACTTACCCTTGGACTACTACAATTGATCAACTATGGTTGAGTGAGTGATTCTCGATGACCTTATGCTTGGTTTTGTTTGCAGTATAGATACACTTAAATTTATATAATGAACTTAAATACTTGTAGGATATGGGAAATGCATGTGTACAATATTATGATTGAATTCCATGATTTGCTAATCGGATAATAATCGGAATTATATGTGATGATAGTTATGTATAGTTGTATGTAATGAAATTGTTTGATCACGATGAAAAATAGATTAAGGAATTCAATGAGTTTTGCATTTCTCATGATTGCATCATAACTATACCAATTGCTATCTCATATGAAAGGTGGAAAGGGGCTCATAGGACTGGGGGCTCTTGTAGGGATTAGATAACGATTATGCCATTTATATATTATTGAGTCTTTATCTTAGCTATCAGGCTTATTAAGCGCTAGGGATGCTTACCGTTAGTGAAGGGCTATGTCTTGTGACTTCCGTTTAGGGTGTATGATATGGATTGCAAAGGCTACCAAATTGCTAGACTTAGGAATTTTGACTTAGAGTTTGATTTTTGAAAAGGAAAGTGTATTTTCCATATAAAAAGTAAAGTTGTTTATGTTATGTATAAGTTTGAGTGGTTTCATGCACAATAGTGCAAGTAGAATAAATACCTAAGTACTAGGGCCCGATTGTTGGTTCGTGCTAATTAATTATCTCCAATCCTAACTATAGGGGGCATAATTATGAGTTACATGCAATTCCTAAGTCGCTGCATGTATTGTTTGTCATTTTGAGTGTTCATGCATTTATATGTTTATGCATTTAATAAAATTGTTGAGTGGAATGACGGAGGATTAACTCACTAAGTGTAAGTTTACACCCCTAATAGATTTCTTTTGATATAGGACCATCTCTTCATCCATCTGGGCTAATGAATGCTCAAGGTGAGTCTCGTATTTGGACAGGGCCATATGGTTAAGAGAACAAAGAGAGAGAAGTTCATAGTATGGCCAATTGTTGCTCTTTTCTTTTAATTAGTTAAGTTTTTATAAATAGACAGACATATGACATACTTTTATGAACTTTCGATGTACTATAATATTTCATCATAGAATTTTAAGTTCCATGCTTTATTTTTGATAATATATGAAGTTAGTTAGTAATTTTAGTTAATATGCCCGATATAACTCATCTATATCTCTAATGGTAACATAGAGTGAAAAGAGCTTTATGTGTCATATGGAAGGCCTATGATCAATAAGGGGATTGATTGTAAATCTTTGTACGGTATACGGTGATTTAGCACGCAATGATAATGTTTAGGTCGTGATAGGATGGCTTCTAACCCATATGCCAATTTGAAGGGTGTTTCTCCAATTGAAGTCGTATAGGTAGTCTTATGCCCTCGTGAAACACTTAGTAGTTTGTTAGCCCATTTACTCTTGACTTGATCAACTTTTCCCTTCAAACTATACAAGATGATCTTATTAATAGCTTTCACTTGCCGATTACTTTAAGGATAAGCCACTGAAGTGTAATTTAGACAAACGTCGTCTTTCTCACAAAATGCCTACAACTTATCATTATTGAACTGGGGCCCATTGTCAATGATTATCATAAATGGAACCCCAAATCTTGATATGATGAAGTTGAAAACGAAAGCCTTGACCTTTTGTTCAATGATTATAGCCATTGCTTTAGCTTCCGCCTACTTAGTAAAATAATCCACAGCAACTATGACAAATTGTCACTGTGTTATAGAACTTGGAAATGGTTTAAGTATATCCAAGCCCTATTGAGTGAAAGGCTAAGGGTTAGTAAGGGTGTGGAGTTCAGTAGAAGGAGCAAGGCTTAATGTCTCATGTTTCTGGTATTGTTGACATTACTAAACAATAGATTTTGCATCTTTTCTCATAGTCGGCTAATAACAGTTAAGTCGTAATATGCGAACATACAAGGTTTGGCCCCTTACATGGTTGCTATAGATACCACCTATAACTCAGACAGTATTTGTTATGCATACTTCAGTAAAAGACATCGAAGATAAGGTTAGGAAAGGTTGCGTTCATATAAATGGTCATCAATCAGGGTATAATTTGTAGGGTGATAAATCAACCTATGAGCTTCTTTCCTATCAAGGAGAATGTTGTCCTTTAAATAGTCTTTAATTAGATCCATTCAAGATTTCTCCTTTGGGCAAAGAGCTAACTTGTTGCTCTACTCAACAGTTTGTAAGCTCTTATTAGGGAGGTACTCAATAAAGAGCTTATCATTTGAATTAGGGAACGCCATGCTGGCTAACTTTGACAACTTGTCGATAGCAATGTTTTTGCTTTTAGGTATTTTCTCAATTGAAAAAGGATTGAAAATCTTTCCTAAGTGTTTGTATTATCAACAAGTACTTGCTTATCACTTCCTCTTTTGCCGCATAACTCTCTTTGACTTGATTCACAACTAGTTGTGAGTCGAAAAAATCTTCAACTTTTGTGGCACCAACTTCTTTCACCAATTTGAGTCTAGCTATTAAAGCTTTGTACTCTGCTTCATTATTGTTGGTTAGAAACCCAAACCTCAGCGCATAATTAACTTTTACATTGTAGGGTCCTTATAGAATGAGGTGAGACCCACACCACATCCTTCTTTAGTGGAGGAGCCATCAATATATAAATTCCATATCGGCTTTTTAGCCATCTCTAATTTATCCTCTTCACTAGTGAATTCAGCCACAAAATCTACTAACACTTGATCTTTTAATGCTGCTTTGGGCTTTCTACTGCACACCATAGGCACTTAGCTCTAAAGTATACTCCATCATCCTCTTTAAGGAGTTTGATTGTTGTAAAGCTTAACACAATGGTTGATCAATAAGGACAACAATTTGATGTGCCTCTAAGTATGATTTTAACTTTCTTGTCGAGAGAACCACTGCCGGTACAAATTTTTCAATCTTTGTATATTGGTGTTTTGGCACTTATAAAACATGGCTCATGTAATAAATTGGTCAATACTCTCTGCCTTCTACTCAAACTAAGATATAGGAAAGTGCTCAGCTATTAACTGACAAATAGAGGTACAAATTTTCTTCCGGAATGGGTGTTAAAAGTATTAGTGGTGATATAAAAAACTCCTTCAGCTTATTGAATGCTCTTTCACATTCATTAGTCTACTGGAATTCTTTTGGGTTCGTTATGATTTTGAAAAACTCCGCAAATCTAGTTTCACTTTTTGACACAAATCTGTTTAGGGTAGCTATCTACCCAACTAGCTCTTGAACCTTATTGATTGTGTAGGGAGACTTCATGTTTTGAATAGCATCGATCTTCCTTGGGTTTGCTTTAATGCCATGTTAGGTGACCATATAACATAAAAATTTTCTTGAAGAAGCATAAAAAAAAAAAAAAAAAAATTTCTATGGGTTTGGTTTCATATTGTACCTCCTTAAAGTGCCAAATGTCTCCTCAAGATTAGCAAGATGTTGATTTTCTATTGTTCTCTTCACTTGCATGTTGTTGACACATACTTCAATGTTACGATGAATCTAAGGCTTAAATATCTTGGTGATAAGCCTTTGATAGGTCACACTGGTGTTTTTAAGCCTAGAAAGGCATCACTGTATAATAGTATGTCCTAAAGTTAGTGACAAAGGACGTATGTACTTCATCTTCCTCATCCATTTTGATTTGATTATAGCTAGAAAACACATCCATAAAAGATAGCAAGACATGTCTAATAGTTGAGTCAATCATCTAATCTATTCTTAGTAATGGGAAACAATCTTTAGGACATGCCTTATTCAAATTCGTAAAGTCTATACATATACACTATTTGCTGTTAGACTTCTTGACTAACACATAATTGGTTAGCCAAGTTAGATAAAGCTCTTCCCTAATGAACCATACCTTTAACAACTTTTGGACTTCTTCTTCGCTGGTTGCCTGCCATTAAGGAGTGAAATGCCTTTTCCTCTACTGAATCACCTTCTTGTTAAGATCAATTTGAAGCTTGTGGGTTATTACATCTTTAGGGATGCTCGGAATATCTGAGGGAGACCATGCAAACACATTAGCGTTATCTTGTAAAAAGTTTATCAAACTTTGTCGGATCTCTGTTGGCAAAGGTTTCCCTATCCTTGTTGTCTTCTAAGGATCATTTCCCAATGGGATCTCTTTTGTCTCTTCCTCGACATTTTCTGTACCGATTGATTTTTGTTTTGGATAAGTTTCAACTTGACAAATTTCCCCACACTATGGTTCCCTTAGATACAAGGATTTTGCTAATTGTTAGTCCCTTTTACATACACCAAGTTTGGTGGGAGTGGGAAATTTGGCCTTAAGATGTGCAGTTGAAGGGATCATGCTAAATAAATGCTAATACGGTTGATTCATGATTATATTATATGGGTACCAACATTTAACAACAAGGAAATCTACCTTATCTTCTACAATGTGCTCATCATCTCCAGTATAGATTTGGAGAGAAATTACTCTGATGACCCAAACAAGTTGATTGTTGAAAGCATATAAATCACAGTCGTAAGATCTCAACCGTACTTTGATCTTTAGCCTCATTTGATCAAAAGCATATTGAAAAATAATATTTGTTGAACTTCTAGTGTCAACAAGAATCTTTTTGACCTTGAAGTTGGCAATTCTTACACTAATTATGAGTGCATCATCGTGAGGCCTTTGAATACTCTCGAAATCTTCTTCTATGAAAGAAATTGAATTGTCGATCTTGACCTTTTTGCCTTGTACATTACAAACATAATGTATGGCATTAGTCGAGCTTGAAGAGCTTAACCTGCCTAAGGTAGAAGGCCTGTTGATAATAATGTTTATTATACCATTTGATGCCCCTACTGCTACTTCCATCTCTTACATTTTTCCCAACCTAAGAAGGTCGCATGACATTCTCCTGCTCATCATGTCTCCTTTGAGTTGGTTGCTTAATATTCTCAACATCGTGGGCAAGAAACTTGCTTAGATACCTTCGTTGGATTGCATCCTTAATTGCATTCTTAAGCTGGATACATCCATCAATATTATGGCCCTTATTGTGATGGAAATCATAACATTTATTAGAATTCCATTGTAAAGGATTTCCTCTCATCCTTTCTAGCCATTACAACACCATCCCTTGACCATGCACTTCCATCAATATGTCAATAATTGGATGATCGAGTGGTGTATGAATAGAATATGTAGGAATGTGTAGCCTTTTTATTTCTTAGTATTATACCCTTCGAAACACTGTTCTTCATGTGTTCCAAGTCAATCTTTTGCACTCTTCTTTTTGTAGCCTTTCTGATCTCCTTTACTCTGATTGATGTCTTGTCAAGCTTTAATGTTGTCTTCTTTATGGATGTGAGACATGGCCTTAGCCTTAAACTTAACAAAAGTTTTTGGCTTATTTTTTGCTAAAGACTTGAAAAAGTGTTCATAAGGTTTAACACCATCAATAATTGCATTGAGAGCAATGCTTATGTTTAATTTTGGAATCTGGACCATCTTGGCAACAAATTTGGCTAAATAGTCATTGATAGATTCGTTTGATTTTTGCTTTATGGTGTTAAGGATAGAAGAATCCTTAACAAGAAGCTTACTTGTAAGGAACTGCAGTAAAAATACTTTTGCTAAATCTTCGAAGCACGATATTGTGCTTGGCTTCAGATGTTTAAACCATGTACTAGTTGCATTCCTCAACATTGAAGGGAAAGCCTAACAAGCTACAACATCACTTAAGTTGTGAAGCTTAGCCAAGGTATGGTAATATTCGGGATGATCCTTAGGATCTCATATTCCATCATAAGTCTTAAATTGTGGCAGCTTGATGTACTATGGTATCACTTCATCTAAAATCTCGACAATGAAAGGATTCCTCTTTATTTGAAATTGCTTACTCGTCGAAGCAGGGGTGCTAACATACAAGGGTTTCGCATGGTGTAACTATTGTGGTTGCTTTCCCTTATTTTTCTTAAGAGCAAGGGTCGAAAGTCCAAGTGTAACTTTGACCTGCTTTCTCAATAATTTAAGAGAATAGATTGAATCACTACTATTTTTGGCACTATTATCACCATATTCTTGGTTTTGATTTGGGTGGACATTTTTATGGAGAAGGTTAAGGATCTCATCATGTTTTTTGTTGAGTTCTTGGTTTTTTTTGGCTAAGTCGAGGTAAAGTTACTCCAACTTAGCCAAGCACTCTTCATCAGTATGCCTACTTCCGTCCATCTAGTATTTAGGATGAAGAACCAACACCTATACTTTTTTGTCTTCGTCATCTTTGCCATGTAGGTTAATTATGAAAAAAAGATGGCTCTAAATGTTGTCGAGTGATTTTAGGGTAAGACTTTGTTCCTGCAAAAATATAAGAGACTAAGTGGTATTGGGGCTAGTCCGGTGTAGCCATTCCGATGCCTTTATTAGTAATTGTTTAAGAGAGAAATAAGTGAATGAATGTAGAATTGAAGGTCGAAAGAGAGTTCTTACAATGCTTTCTCTTCGTATTTATATGCGAACATCAAGTGTTTGAAATAGCAGTTAATCATTGGTTATGAGCCATGTAAAGATCTTATAATCAAGCGTTTGCCTAAAATATAGGAGTAGTGGGTAGTTATTTAATGAGGTCATACCAAGTTATAATTATTCGTACCACTTTCCTAAGTTCAAATTGGACATAATAACAGGTCGGGCTTAAAGACCCATCAAGTGGACTAAGTCTTAGTCGGCATTAATCGAGAATAGCATTAGTTGATGTGGGGAAGGGGGTAGTGTAGGGGGTTAGTAAGATTACTTAAAATTTTTATATCATGTATACACTCATGATATGAAAATTATTTTGTAAATTAGAGATTGCAAGACTTTAAGTAATTAATCACCAGGGTTTCTAACTTTTAATTTATTAACTTATTGTAAGCTAAAAGTAACTATGGAATCTAATATTCCATAGTTTCTCAAAATTGCAAAGAACTAGTTTCCCTTACCAAACGATAAGATTGGGTAGTGAAGATCTAAAATTTAAATTGATTGAAGTTACAAAATATAAATATAAGAATAATACTTACATGTAATGTTTCAAACCAGCTATACAACCTATTTTCAGATTTTATCTTCTAAAGCATCTCAATACTTGTACTCAATGCTCGATTCTCAACCTATACCTAGTTAATAATCAACTTGCAAGGGAAAGCTGTTAGGGAGTAAGCTATACAAGCTTAGTGAAATATCCCTCATACTATATTATTAAGCAGGTTACTAGACAATTAATTAGCATACATATAAATGCATTAACAAGCAGTATGCTAAACATTATATGCAGTTAACTGATGCTGTATACAACGTTAGATTTAATGCCCTTCGAGGTGAGGGATGGAAATTCATTAGTACCAATCACAATAGGGTTCTAGCACCTAGGTTTTTAACTATATATTGAAATTCTATATTTTACAAAATATATTTCCATTTCTAAAATTCAATAGTACATAAATTCCTAAGTTTAACAGTGAAGTATTCCTAACAGTTTACACTTACACCCTACAATGGTAGTCTTTAGACATAACCCTTAGCTACCTACGATTAGTGTCTCCGATACCAAGTAAGCCCAAAGCCAAGGTTAGGGTCTTGTTGTATAAGTGCTCTTACATTGTATTAATTAAACTATGTAGGAATTCCATCCCTATAAGGCCCTTCATTACTATCCGTGTAAGATGACGACCGAAACAATAAATGCAATGTTCATGCTTATATATGATCTATTTAGTTTAAGATAAGTCAAATATAATTAAGTCAAATTATTAGGCGGTCAACCAATATCAGTAAACCATCCAAATCATGTAATGGCAATTCATATAATCAATTCTTCAATTATCATATTTAATAATATTTTGCATAATTAACGACCAGTATCAAACACATGCACAACTTAAAACCCCAATCATCAATTTATTAATATATATAAAACTTAGGTGCACTAACTACAAGAACGAAACAAATATGGAGTCATCGGGAGTACTCACTTAACAAAAGCCGATATGGATCATGGTAATCAGCATGCAACTTACCTTCCTCATTGGTGTCTTTTGATAAATAAAATAATAAGAACCTAATGAGAATCTAGATATAATACTAATCGGGCTAATTAGCTAACAATTTACCTTATGATTCTTGTTTCTACTTAGATATTAAATCACATGTAACTTTTTTATTTTAATTTGATTTTTATGAACTTATAGTCAATTTTTTATTGTTTTCTGATGTATTTTCAAGTAATAAGGCCCATTTAGGATGTTGAAACTTGCATTTCTTCATTATGGGCCTAAAATGTTACTAATTTTGTTATTTTGGCTCAAATATTTTTAATTATTAATTTAAGCTTTTCTTTATTTATTTATGATTTAATTAATTTTTAAAATTTATATTTTTAGAATATTTTACTTTTGGGTTCCTATTTGTATCAATTTCTTTATTCTACTATTTTTAAGCTCAAAGTACTAAATATATTACTCTTTGTTATTGTTATAATTTTTTAATTAATTAATTAATTATTTTTTTATTATTTTTGAAATTTTTAGTTTTAATTGGAAAATTATATGAGGAGCTAACATGCTAGCTTCCTATTGGCCCATGTGTCAATTTTGTAAATTCTTTTAATTTTTTACATTTTTCCTAACTTTGAAGTATTAATATATATATATATATACATATATATTATTATAATTTGTTAAATATTGTAAATTAACTACTAATCCTCCTTTATTATCACGTCCCATATATGTACATGTATCTATGTATATATTTATTTATTAACTTATTTAAGGAATTAAGATATTAGTATGCATATAATTGTATCCTTTAGATATGTACATATTTTAATGCCCTACAAGGGAGCCTGGTAGTTTTTCTTGAAATCTTCATATCACGTGTGCATTCATAATATAAAGAACACCTTGTAAGTTAGAGGTTGCAAGATTCTAACTATTAAGTTTCTAAGGGTGCTTATTCATTTTATTTACATTTACTTATTTATATAAGCAACTAAGGTAACCCAACAATCTACAGTCCACCAAAACCATAGAAATTTGGAATCACCTACTAAACAATAAAATGAGATAATCAAACTTCTACGACATCAAGAGTTACTAAATATTATAAAAATCTAGCTTAACTAATACAGCCTACTAAAGTAATCTTATTTGTCTAGTCTAGCTATTATAGGAACACTCTACACTCTGATCTTAGCCCATTCCCAGCTTTTGGTTACTTACAAAAAGGAACTGTTGGGAGGTAAGCATACCACAGCTTAGTGAGTTTGTCTCTTGCTACTACTATTCAAGCAAGTTATTAAGCATTATTAACAAACACGTAGTTTAGCTATATATAAAATGAATGCACATGTGATGGATGCATGCAACACATCCATGAGACTTCGAAACCATGGAAGGTGTAGATTTACATTATCTATATGTCAATTATCCCTGGTACTTAACTATACAGGTTACCCTGCCTTACCTACATGAGGCTGTCTATGGGTACTGTCCTAACAGACGGAATACGACTATTACCTTAGTTGAGAATACCATACTAATCAATTAGATGTATCCCATTTAGGGTTATCCACTATCAACAATCAATACAATGGCCTATGGGCTCATTATCAACAAATCCATACAATACTCGTGGGCTAAACCATATGAGTCCTAACTTAGGCTACTCACTATCAATTAAATGAAAATGGTCTACTAGCTTTGCCTTAACAAGTAAAATGTCATAGGAGACTACTATGAGTATTCACTAAGTTGATAAATCTTTCTTTGAATTGTAGAGCATTTCAAAAATGCATTTCAGCAAATTTTTCAAAAAATTCGGCAAAGCTATAAACATCATAGTCCATAACTAATGGATTATGTATATGCGATAGGTATATCTAGTTATTTTGGTTAAATATTTAAACTTACCAATTTTAATAAGGTGATCATATGGATGTTGGCATACAGAACAATCAGTCACTCAATAAACAACCAAGTACCAGCAATAGAACATCAAGTAATTATCAAACACAAGTACGTGGCAATTCATCAAAACTCCCTTACCTAGCTTACTTGCCTACTTGTCTTGAACTTTGGGGTTTTTGAATTAGAAATTAAGTCACCTAAAAGATAATAATAATGTATATGTAAGTAATTGGAAGATGGTTTTTTCAAGAACCTAAAAGTCTACCTAATTACTGAAGCTTACCCTAATCCTCAAGTACGGTTGAAACTTGTGTTCGCTTTAACTTGTTTATTTTAAGATGATTTCATCATTTTTAAATGTTCTTTGATTTGGCAAAGGTCATTTTTGGCTTTAGGGTCAGCAAGTTTTTGATTTGGGTCTTATAAGTGCGTGTACCTAAAAGGTGAGTTTGGTTGCTTTAGGGTTTAGGCCTAATTTTGGGTTTTAGGCTTGGTTTTTGATCTTAGCCTTTTGTACTTGATATTTTGGGCATCCTTTTAAGTATTTTTAGTGGACTTTTTCTATCCAACAATTTAAATTTTCATCTTAGGCCTTGGTGTTGCTCTTATGGGCTTAAATGAGCTCTTTTCTAAAGTTTAAGGTTTTAACTCATTAAGGAGCTTATAGTGGATGTCTTGGATGGGCCTTAGGGTTTGGTAGGCCTTTTGAATGTCTTCCTTTGAGTCTTTTTAAGTTGGGTTTAGATCTGGTCAAGTATTATTTAGGCTTCTATTTTTTTTTTCTTAAGGCTCTTTTGGCTCATTTTACAATTTAAGGCCTTAAGCCCAATCCTACTTGCCTTTTTGGACTTAAGCCCACCATTGGCCCTAAGTTTAGTCTACTTTTCACAAAGTTACAGATCCGGTCATGAGTGATTAAGTGGGCTCAAGGCTAGGTTTGTAGGCCTTTTAGTTAAATTTAGGCCTAGTTTATGTCTTAGGGCTCTTATCTTGACTTTATCCTAATCTAATAGGCCTAATAGTTTACAAAAACAATTAAATGACCCATTTTATCATGAGTTCTAGATCTGATACTAATGGTTCATTAGGTCTTAAGTGGGTTTTTCTTGTTTATCCTTTATCTTATAAGATTAAGTCCTAAATCCTAATTATCTTTAATTATTCGTGTGATTAACCCATTACTAAATGTTTTACAACATGTTGTTCAACATGTTTGAAGTGGTTTAAGATAATTTCTTAGGGCTTTCTACGCATCATGTACTTAACTTGCTAGAATATGTATCAAATTACCATTAAAATGCACCTAAAACCATTTCTTACCAAAATAAACATGAGAAATAAAAAATATAGTGGGGATATACATGCATATGTTTTGGCCATAGCATGGGAATGAAGATATGATGATGCTTCTTCTACTTTTCTTCAAGTTATCATCTTACTACAACTTATCTACTTCTAAAGTTACATGTAACATGTTTACTACACTAAAAATCTAAGAAAATGTACATGCATAGGCATGTAAACAAGGTAAACAAAGGTGGCATTTTAATAAATTTTTTTCCCTTAGTTTTTAATCTTAGGAACTATGCTCACAAACTCAAATTAGAAGGAAAGTTGAAAAGGTGCAAGTTTACCTTGGTAGAAATTTGAAAGGTCTCATTTCACTTGGTTTTTTGAAAATGAAACAAACTCCTTTGGTAAAATATGTTTGTCAGCAAGAAAGGGGGATGAAAGAGGATTCAAATACAAGTAGTTTTGTATTGTTTAGAGGTGGTGGTGTGAAGTTATAGCTTAGGGCGTTTGGGTGCACAACCAGGTCCGAGAAACTTACTCTTATTTCCTTCCTTCTTGTTTTTCTTTTGTTTTTGAATTATGTGTTTAGAGAATGTTTTTAGGGTTTATTCGAAGGAAGAAGATGGAGTAAAATGTAGATAGAGGGGTCAAAAAGGGGTTGATTATAAGTGGGTGTGGTGGGGAAAAAATCCCTTTCATTCTTAGTTGCATAGTACAAGCATAAGTAGGGATCAATTTGCTTTTTAAGATTTTTGCTAATTGAGGCAATGGTTTATCTACTAATGGTGAGTGGTCCCTTGTTTTCCCAACTAATTATCTTATCCTATATAGTTAATTGTGATTATCTTTAGCTAATTATGATGCTTAAATGCATGTAGATGATTAGAATGTAATTTAAGCTTACAACTGTAATTACTAGTGTAGATGACCATAGTTAGACATAGTTTAGGGTTTTTCATATTTAATAAAGTTAATCAAGCTTATTAGATCATTTTATCTAATTAATTTAGGGTTTCTAAGGTTTAGAATCAATTATCGCTAATTAGTTACTATTTCAGAAGGCAAATTGGGGCTATTCCAACAATTTAGTAAATTATTAGTAATTACTTAATAATGTGGCTATATAATTAGAGTTTATTAATCAAATTAGGGCTTTTGACACTAAATTATAGTTTCTTATTGGTCTTAGGGCTTCTCTCATTTTAGGGTTTTATGAGGGTTTTAAGGCTTCTCTCATTTTCATTTGTAGATATCTCCTACCGTTCGTTATCGAGTTTATGCGATCTACGTAATTCAAGTGAAATGTTTTGATTTAAGGTTTTTATTGCATTTGATATTTAACCTAAGGTTTTACGACTCTAGGGTTTGGGGTTAAGAGTTTTTATTCAGTTCAAAGTTTTAATTTATGGTCACGTATAGTTAGGTTTAGAGTCTTTATATACTATTAGTTCATAGAACTTTATCTTTAGGGTTTTTTGAGTTCATTTTTAAGGTTTCAATTTTAAAATTTTCCTAATTTTAATTTCTTTAGAATGATTAAGCCTAGGGAATACCATTGGTTCTTCAAATTCGATTCTAAGTCTAAAACGTAAAATTTGTAGGGTTTACACTCTTCCTCCTTATAGAAAGTTTCGTCCTTGAAACTTGACCATAGTGGTTCTTTGTATTGAATTCCAATTTTTACATTCAATCTTAACTCATAGCTTATGGATGAGCATATTACAAGGATCTTTTAGTTAATGGGATCCTATATTAATCAAATAGATTTGATCATAAATTTATATATAGATCTTTATCCGAAGGTTTCTTCCTTTATCACCACCTTGCTAGCAATCACAAATAAAACCATAAACTTCCTTAACTATACTCAACACACGGTTTTTAACAATGACATGAACTTTTAAACATCGTAACAAGTCTGTGAAATCTTCTTCTTAGAAACACATTGTCTTCCCATAATGATTACACTAATTCTTAAGGTTCCTTTAGAAGTCATTCAGTTTCTCTTGAGCTTTTCACTTTTGGTAGCACTTAGAGATGTCATGTCCACACTTCCCACAATTAGGACACACTATTGCATTCTTTCTCTTAAAACATATTTTTACTTTATGCCTAGTCTTTCTGCAATATGAACACTTTCCCTTTAATTGTAGGCAATCTTTAGGGCGATGTTCTTGGCTACATTTCCAACAACTTACTTGGTAGGGCTTCTCTAAAACTAATTCATCCGCTTGTAATTCCAACATCTCACTTGGTCTTTTATAGCCCTCATCAACATCTTCCACTAGCTGCATATTTGATTTAGTGATTCTTTCCTCTTCCTTCTCCTACCACTCCAAGAACTCCTTTTTTGCATATTCTATTATTCTTGCCTTCTTGATAACTTCATCAAAAGTCTTTGGTTGAAACTCTTTCAATTTGTGAGTTTCTAGATCTAGTCCTATCATGAATACTTTAATGCAAAAACTATCATTAGCTCTCAATTTAGTAGGAGTGATGGGAATTGAGCTATTAGCCCTTTGACCCACAGCCAAGCCCAAGGATTGGAAGGCTTGATGAGGCGAATTCTTCTACTCCAGCCAACGCCGAGTACTTCCTTGTCCAGTTACTCCTTAAGCCGTGCCGAATGACGGCCAAACTCTTAGAGATAGAATGTTGAGAAATGGATGATTGAGATAACATCCATTCCTCCCTCGTGCCTGACCACTTACTTGATAACACCCTTGCTGCCATGCCGAGAGAAAGACCTCGGGCTACATAAGCCATCCTTGTTCGAATAAGCCAGCTAGCCGTACTGCTTTGTCCGCATCTTCTAATGACCTCACCAATACAACATCCCTACATGTAGAAACTATCCTACTAATTATTACTTTTATAAATATTCATTTTTACCCTTTTGTATTGTTATATATTACTACTTTAGGGTAACACCCATTTTTTCTTTTCCCCTTTTAGGCAAGTTGCCTTAAATTCTTGGGTATAAATACCCTTTGTATTTGTAAGCCGCAAGTAGACAGATCATCATTAATACACTTAAGTATTTTTCCTTCCTTATGTAAACACTCTGTTGTTTTACACTTGGCATCACTTTTATCCTTTCCCTTACGTAAGGTTAGGTGGCGAGTAACCTCACCGAACCAATTCGTGCGTCATATAAAATTGTGCCATGAGTCCTCAAATGTTCCATTAGTGTATTATATCCTCTGGAACTGTTCATGGGTTTTACTTAGCTTTCATTCGTCACTGTTCTTTCATGCATTTTCCTCGTTACTCCTTTTGAGCTTTCTGAAAGCTTAGACCCACCTAGCGACTGGCTTTGTCTATTCTTGGTTACGGTTTAAGGTGCATCAATCTTTTAAACTCACATTCATATTCGCTGATGCTCCTTTTGCCCCCTTTATACGAGGAGTAAGTCTTTGAGGAGTTTCTCTTGTAGATTATTTGGGATGTACACTTTCAAAAACCCCTCTCTAAATCCATCCCAAGTGATAGGTTGAGACATGGTCCTATTTTTGAAGTCCTACCATATTCTTGCATCTTTATGTAGCATAAAAGTTCCATAGGTTACCTTTAAGTCCCTTAGAATTTTATAGATGTTAAAAGACTGCTCAATCCAAGCCAACCAATCTTCCATTTCAATTAGATCATTGGGTTTACCTTCCAATTACTTATTTACCTTGATGAACTCGAAAAGCATCACCCTAGGAGGTTCCATTATTCTTTTGTATTTTTAGGTTGGTCCGTACTTCCTTGATTATGCAATACTAGTGGGGAATCAAGATCTTATTCAATAGTTGTAGCCCTATCAAGATAATAAATTTCCAGGTTAGTGCCATTTAACCAACTCACCTATTCATATCATACAACATTTCATTCATATATCCTCAAATTATTATAATTTCCCATCTTACTAGATATAGTCATCTTTAAGTCCACATTTGACTTCTACATGTTATGTCTACTTTATCATAAGCTACTTCTTGCTTTTTAATTCTTAAGTACTCAAGCATCTGACCTTATCATCCTTGCACATTAATTTTATACTTCACAACCAATGGTAAATTATTCCTTTAGGATCTTAATTAACCGTTATTTTAATCTTCTATCATTCTTATGATTATCTCGAGATTAAAGTTTACAATCAAGCTAAATATTGGAATTCGAAGTCTTTGCTACGAGCTTCTCCAAACTTGTATAGGACTTGAGATTCTCATCCATGCTTCAATTCTTTAGTTTCTCCCTTTATATCGATTGCAGTTGAATTCTAATTGGTGGTTAATTTGTCCCTATCTTGATATGAATTCAAATATCTTAGCTTGAAAATATCCTATACTTATTGTTCCGCATCAATTTCATGTCTTACTATGAGTTAATTCAACCATCTCCACCTTGATTCTGAATTTGCCATCTATAGCTTCTTCCTTTTCTCATTATTGTTATCCATCCTTGTAATTTATCTATACCTATCCATCAAACTAGATGTTATTCATACGTTAGCATCTTTTTAGTTGTATCATATTCACTCCTAATCTCATTCATACCCTTTCATAACTAAAATTCATATCTTAAGGGTCAATAATTCATATGGACATCTTGTTCCCACTAAATATATATCAAATTGTAAGGTTAAGATCTCCCAAACATAGTCTAACAGGTCCACCAAAACAATTCTTTGGCACAACATTTGTTAGCCGATATCATTCCTCATCATAATTTTCCAAAGTATCAAGGCAAATTGCATCTTATTACTTTACCTCATGGTCCCTACTTTCTAAGCTATTTAATCGCTGATTGGCAAATCAATTGTCACGACGCTTCATTCAATTTCCATTCTCAAGTTTAAATTTTCTACTTGAAACCGTTGTTGTAATTATTAAGGTTAATACTTCTAGATTGGTATCCTCCACTTCTGATATTCAATTAAAATACATTTGCACTCATGCCTTCCAATGCACATATCTCCCTAAATTTTAACCTCTTTTAACATGCTTACTCTCATATAGTTTTTAATACTTTGCTCCTTACATTTGACAATTTAATGTCTAAAACATACAATGTGTGAGTCTTAAGGTATGTTCATTGAAGGTATCTTAATTAGGGGGGCTAATGGTTAATAGATGTACATATACATATATGTAGACAAAAATACATATAGTGTTACTACATATAGCATATATATTCTGGAAGTCTAAGTCTTTTATTCTTCAATCCTAATCTTACCCGAGTTCTATCCCATCTCACCATTTGGTAGGCTAGTCCTATCTCTGACAACCTAGAGCTCTAATATCACTCCCGTAATGCTCCATGAGGGGGGCTAGTAGTTTTCCTTGAAATCTTTATGTCACATGCGTACCCATGATATAAATAATGTCTTGTAAGTTAGAGGTTACAAGACTTTAACTATTAAGTTTCTAAGGGTGCTTATTCATTGTACTTACATTTACTTATTTATATAAGCAATTAAGGTAACCCAATAATCTATAGTCCACTAAGACTGTAGAGAGTCGGAATCACCTATCAAACAATAAGACGGGATAATTAAACTTCTATAACATCAAGAGTTACTAAATATTATAAAGATCTAGCTTAACTAATATATCCTACTAAAGTAATCTTATTCGTTTAGTCCATTTGCTATGGGAACGCACTACACTTTGATCTTAGCTTATTCCCAACTTTTGGTTACCTACAAAAAAAGAATTGTTAGAGGGGGAGCATACTACAGCTTAGTGAGTTTGTCTCTTGCCACTACCATTTAAGTAAGTTATCAAGCATTATTAACGAACATGTAGTTTAGCTACATAAAAAATGAATGCACACGCAATGAATACAGTACAAGCAACACATCCATAGGACTCTAAAACCATAGGAGGTGTAGATTTACGTCATCTATACGTCAATTATCTCCTGTACTTAACTAAATAAGGTACCTTACCTTACCTACATGAAGCTGTCTATGGGTATCGTCTTAATAAATGGAACTTAACTATTACCCTAGTCAAGAATACCATACTAATCAATTAGATGGATCTTATCTAGGGCTATCCACTATCAACAATCAATACAATGCCCCATGGGCTCACTATCAACAAATCTATATAATGCTCATAAGCTATACCATACGAGTCCTAACTGAAGATGGTTTACTAGTTTTGCCTTAACATGTAAAATTTCATAAGAGACTGCTATGAGTATTCACTAAGTTGATAAATTTTTCTTTGAATCGTTAAGCATTTCAAAAATGCATTTTAGTAAATTTTGAAAGATAAATGATAGTCAAAGATTAAGTAAGGGTATTCATGTATTGACGATAGATATGACGCATCAACGCTTTACACGAGCTCGGGTTACACTTGATATGATGCTTAAGTATGGCCGGAGGTCACTTGCCACTAGTCCATGCTCAATGGGATAGATAAGAGTAGTTCGAGAGAAAGCCACAGAACACTTAGCTAAAGAGAGTATGTTTGGAAATTTCAATGTATTCACTATTGTGGCCATTGCAACATACAAGTATTTATAGTACCCAATTAGGGTAAATCCTAGGTTATATTAAATTACAAAAAAGGATTCCTATTTGTTCAAGAAAAAAAGAAATAATTTATAGGGGTATCAATTTAATCGTGTAAAAAGAATATCTATTGGTAAAATGGACAGTACGAATGTCAGAAAAAGGATAGCATACACTTAGTTTTGCTTATTTGGTGGTCCTAATGACACTATTGGCTAAGCAAGGGTAGGGTCCCGATCAGGTTTGGTTGGCATCAATAGTTTGACATCTTAAATAGTTGGGATTAGACAGGGGTTGGTTTAAGGGGGACTCATTTTCAGGTCGGCCATGAGTGATCAACTCCTGACAATTGTCAGCTTAGATTCGGCATTAGTAAGGTTGGTTGTATCGTGATTTGATGCTTGGACTGGTGTGTGATAGAGGGGTCGACTCAGCATGTTAATTGGTCACCTCGATAGCTTCCTAAATGATGTGGAGAGTGAAGTAGCTTAGCAGGTCAAACTAGGGTATGCATTACTCCTTGTAACTTAATTCACCTTGAATAGCTTAGGAAGCCACTTAAGTAAGCCCATGAGCTCAGGAGTAAGTGATTGGTCCATGATCCCTATCATCCCCTTAGGGCTTTCGAGATTTGGCATCAAATCTGGCTCAGTTCTAGGTTACTCATCCTCAAGAGTGTACAAGTGGAGATTGGTAATGTTGAAGGAGTTCAAGGTGCCATATTCTTGTGGTAGTTCAATCTAGTAGGCATTAGGATTGATATTTTGAATCACTTTATAGGGTTCGTTGGCTCTAAGAGATAACTTGCTCTTCTTCAAGTTCAAAAATCATTCCTTGCCGAAGTGGATCCAAACCAGATCACTTGGTTGAAATTCTCTCTTCTTTCGTCTACGGCCTCACCTCTCAAGCTTAGCAGTAGCTTGGCTTAATTGCTCTACCACTTTTTAGTACATGACTCTGATGGCCTTGACTCTCTTTATAACAAGCAGGTCTTCATCGGGCCTCGATAGGGGCGTTTGGTCCATCGGGAGCTCTGGGTTAAACCTATAAGCTGCCTTAAAGTGGGACATGTTCATTACACTATAGGCAGTCTTGTTGTAAGCGAACTCAATTATTAGCAGACATAGATCCCAATCACCCATGTTTCATCCAACAATAACCTATAGTAAAGTTCCTATTGTTCTATTAACAACCTCAGTTTGTAGATGGTAGGACATGCTGTGCATTAGCTTGGTTCCCATTCATCTCCATAGTGTCTTCCAAAAGTGGCTCATAAACTTCGAGTCTCGGTCGAAAACAATGGTTCTAAGTACTCCATAAAGCTTAACTATTTCCTATAAGAAAAGAAAAGAGATAACCAAAGTGTCATTAGTTTTGGAATAAGGCACGAAATGTGCCATCTTGCTAAGTCGATCCACAACCACCATGATGGAGTCTTTCCCTTGGGACATCCTCAGTCATCCTAATATGATGTCCATACTCAGCCTGGACCATGGTTTAGTTGGGATTGGCAAGGGTAGATAATGTCTTTGCTCGGCTCTTCGCTTTTCGGTAGGTCGCATAGTTCTCCAATACAGACTACACATCTCTTATCATTCTTGGCCAAAAGAATCTCATAGACAGTACCTCATGGGTTTAGTGCTAGCTAAAGTGTCTTGTCATTTCTCCTCCATGTGCCTTACGTACTAGTAATTGTCTTATGGAATAGGTTAGGATACATAACCTCCTCTTCTTGAATAAGTATCTATCCTCCCTATGATAGTCATTGAATGCTCGGCCTTCCTCACATTTGGCATAGATGAGACTAAAGTATGGATCTTTAGCATATAAATTCTTTATTGTTGAGAAGCCAAGTAACCTAGCTTACAACTCAATCGGGAGAGAATGTTGTCTTATTAAGGTATTGGCCACTACATTATTCTTTCCATTCTTGTATATTTCAACATAAGAAAAGCCCTCCATGAACTCAACCCATTTGGCTTGGGGAGAACTTCAATTGGCTCTTTAGATATCTCGAGGATTCATGATAATGTAGATAAAAAATTCCTTAGGTAACAGATAGTGCTACCACACTGTTAAGGCTCGAATTAAGGAGTAAAACTCCTTATCATAAATAGAATAGTTAAGTGTAGCTCTTCGAAGTTTCTTGCTAAAGTAAGCAATAGGTCGGCTTTCTTGCATCAGCACGGTACCTGTGCCTAGTCCGAACAGATCACATTTTACTTCAAACACTTTGTCAAAGCTCAATAGAGCTAAGATAGGGGCTGTAGTCAATCTCTCCTTCACTTCCTCAAAACTCCTTTGCTCATTCTCTCCTCATCTGAATTCAACATTCTTCTTTGAAAGTTCAGTGAGTAGGGCCACAATTGTACTAAAATTCCTTATAAACCTATGATAGAATGATACCAGGCAGTGGAAACTCCTCAAGTCAGTCGAAGTGGTGGGTACTGGCCATTTGGTGATTGCTCTAATCTTTGCTTCATCAACTCGTATGCCACCACTACTTACAATAAATCCTAAGAATATCACTTCAGATCGGCAAAAGTCACACCTCTTCAAATTCACGTAGAGCCATTTAGCCCAGAGTTTTGCAAAGGCACTTCGGAGATGTTACTAGTAAGCCTCCAGGTTGAGGCTATACACAAGATGTCATCAAAATAAACCATGACAAACTTCTATATTAATTCTTGGAGCACATGATTCATTAAGTGCATAATTTTGCTTAATGCATTAGACAATCCAAACAACATTACAAGCCATTCATATAATCCATAGTGTATTTTGAATGTGGTCTTTTACTCATCATTCTCGCGCATTCGAATCTAATGGTATCTAAATTTGTGGTCAATCTTAGAGAACACTCTTGCTCTGTTCAACTCATCTAGCATGTAATTAAGTCTTGGTATGAGATACCTATACTTGATAGTGATTCGATTGATTACTCAGATATCTACACATATTCTCTAAGACCCATCTTTCTTTGGCACCAAAAAGGTCGGTATGGTATAGGGTTTATGGGACTCGCACACATACCCCTTCTTTATCAGCTCATCTACTTGCTTTTGCAGCTCGGTAGCTTACTCAAGATTTAACCTGTAAGAAGGCTTGTTCAGTAGTGTAGCTCTTAGCTGCAAGTCAATTGCACATTCGACACCTTAGATGGGAGGCAGACCTTTTGATAGTTTATCTGGGAATAGATTGGTAAACTCTTCCAATAATGTTTTCACCTTGGCATGTTGCTCCCTCTCTTCATGCCTCATCTCCAATATTCTTTAGACTAGTAGTTAGGTCGGTCCTTTAAGCTTCATCTCTCTTTTTTTTGCTTAGCTTAGGTTATTATTGAAGCCTCTTTCTTTAGGATTCGGCTTAATTGGTATTGTATGACCTTTACTTGCTCAGTAGTCATATGACTTAATTTCACCCTCCTACCTTCATGCTTTAAGGAACATGTATTTCTCCTTCCATCATATATGACTACTCGATTGAACATCTACAATCATCTAAGTAGAATGTGAGACACACTCTTAGGCAACATATCACAAAGTACTTCATTTAGATAATTCCTAATGCAAATTGGTACGAACACTTGTTTGTTCACCTGTAGGACTCCTTTATCACTAAGCCAATGTAGCTTATCAAGTTTTGGGTGGGGCTTGGTTAGTAATTTCAATTACTGGACCATTAATGCAGAAGTTGCATTGGTATAGCTCCAACTGTCAATGATCAAAGTACACAGTGACTCATTCACCTTTCATCTAATGTGGAACAGATTTTCCCTCTATTCATCTTCAGGTATAGGACTGACACTCATCGTCCTTCTCAATACTAAAGTAGTCGAGATAAAGTTACCTTCCTCATTATAGATAACTTCTTCCTTGGACAACTCCATCTATTCGTCTTCTTTCAGCTCCTCTACTTCCTTGTTAGTATTGTCTACTTCAATTGTTGGTACCTCACCTCGAATCACCATAGTTCTTCTATTTAAATACTGAGTAGTCATATGTCTAAATCCTTAGCATTTGAAACACTTGATCTCATTTGTCTTCTTGCCCAAACTTTGGCCTTTCTCAAACTTCCTCAGGACTTCCTTCTCCTCTACTTGGGTAATATGAGCAGGTTAGGTCTCAACAATCTTACTTGGTTCTATTTGTACAAGTTTGTTGAGAACAGGTAAGCTACAGCCAGGTCAGCTAATGGGTGGTCAAAACCTTCCTATTCGATGCCTTTCTATCCTCTAAGCAGCTCAAATTGTGTCCTCTGATCTTGTACTTTAGTCCATTGATGAATCTAGACACAGTTTGGTCTTTTGGCTTACTTACTTTACATCAAATCATTAACATTTGGAATTCCTTAGCATAAGCTTCAATAGTTAATCCTCCTTGCTTTGATTCCTATGATCTTTTGAAGGCATCCTATAGATAGTAGCTTGGCATAAATCTCCTCCTCATGACCCTCTTCATCTTATCCCAACTCCTAACCTTACGTTCTCTTTCTCTTCTTCAAGTAGCCTGCAAGTTCTTCCACCATAAGGTAGCATAACAAGTAAGCTCCAACATAGGAAGTTTTTACATTATCTAGTACTTCGTAGTATTCAAATTGCTTCTCAATCTTGTCTACCCAATCTAGGTAGTCCTTAGCATCACCACTTTTAGAAAAGCTTGGAATATGCATCCTCAACCCTTCATCTCTAGGGGGCTTGGGTATTCTTCTTTTTAGGCTTAGAGTACTCCTTTGCTTCGTCGTCTCCTTCCTCTTCTTCCTCAATTTCTTCAAGTACTAGCCTTCTTTGGCATCCCTTCCCATTCCTTCAGCTTAGGGTGGTCGAGCTAAGGCATTAACTCGACTAAATTGACCATTACCTCGCTCTTACTGCCTACATCCTCTGGTTGGGCTATTTTTAGCTTGTTGTCTATCTTCTTGGATAACAGCCACCAAACTAGCTACTAAGTCGGTGGGGCTATCTAATCAATCACCCATTGATTGAGGTGTGAAGCTTCCTTCTTGACCTTAGCCATTTTGAGCACCACTTTCTTGGTTTCCTAGAGTTTGTTGAACACTAGAATCGGACATTGTTGGTTACCCCACAAAATTGACGTCTAAAATACCACTCAAAGTTCCTTCCGTGAATAACAATAGTAGATCAATAACTAATACCCTTAACACTAAGACAACTATACAACAAACAAACAACCACACTTTGTTTTGCGTAGGAGAAATAGGGGAAACAAAGCACCAAAGTTTCCTCAACACCTTTCTACTACCTAACCTTTGATGTTAACAACATAACTTATAATACTCGAGAACAGTAACAAACCACTCAAAGAGCAAAGTAATAGAATCCAATTTGAAACGTATCTAGGCTCTGATACTAGGATGATACAGTTTGGCATGGATGAACACACGAAGTTCGGTATTGCATGAACCAATTGGGTGGGTCCGAATTGTGAGATGGTTCGAAAGATAAATGATAATCAAAGGTTAAGTAGGGTTCTTCATGCAACGACTATGGATATGATGCACTAATGCCTTACATGAGCTCAATTCACACTTGATATGACGCACAAGTGTAGCTGGAAGTCACTTGCCACTAGTCTACACTCAATGGGCTAAATAAGAGTAGCTCAAGAGTAAGCAGTATAATACTTAGCTTAAGAAAGTATGTCTAGAAATTTCAATGTATTCTCTATTGTGGCCATTACAACATACAAGTTTTTATAGTACCCAATTAAGCTAACTCCTAGGTTATATTAAATTACAAAAAAGGATTCCTACTTGTTAAGGAAAAAGGGGAATAATTTATAGGGGTATCAATGAAATCGTACAAAAAGAATATCTGTTTGCAAAAAGGACATCTGTTGGCAAAAAGGCCAGTACAAATGTTAGAAGAAGGACAACGTGCATGTAGTTTTGCTTATTCGGTAGTCCCAATGACACTACTGGTTGAGTAGGGGTAGGGCCCTAAAAAAGGTCAAGTCAGCATTGGCAGTTCGATAGCTCAGACCATTAGGATTGGATAGGGGTTAGTTCAAGGGGGACTCATTTTCGAGTTAGCCTCAGGTAATCAACTCTTGAAAATTGTCAGCTTGGCTCCGGCACTAGTGAGGTTGGCTTTTTCTTGATTTGATGCTTAGACTAGTGTGTAACAGAGCAGTCAGCTCAGTATGTTAGCTGATTGCCTTGATAGCTTCCTGGATGATGTAGAGAGCGAAGCAACTTGGCAAATCGGTACTACTATTCCTTAGCACTCAATTCACCTCAATCAACTCAGTAAGCCTCCTAAGCAAGCCCATGAGCTTGGGAACATGTGATTAGTCCATGATCCTTATTACATATCATATTCAAAATGCTATCTTTTGAAAATCCTCTAACTTAATCCTCAACTAGTGATCACTTGATCTCAAATCAACCCTTGAGAAGATAGTTGTATCTTGTAACTGATCAAACAAATCATCAATCTGTAGTAATGGATACTTATTCTTGATGGTTAACTTGTTTAGCTCTCTATGATCAATACATAGCCTGAGTGATCAATCCTTTTTCTTAACAAACAGAACCGATGCACCTCATGGTGACATACTCAATCTTATAAATCCTTGATCCAATAGCTCTTGCAATTGCTTCTTTAATTCCTTCAACTCAATTAGAGCAATTCTATAGGGAGCTTTGGATATCAATTCAATTCCTAATACTAGATCAATGACAAAGTCATTTTCCCTTTTTGGTGGCAATCTGGGTAACTCATCAAGAAACATATCAAGAAAATCATTTATTACCCAAATTTCTTCTACATTCAATTTCTTTGAATCAATTTCCATAGTATTCAACTAACTAACATCTATCATTAGCTCCAAAGCACTTAACTTTCGCACTTTGATTGTGGTAGAATCTCCCTTAAATTCAGCTTTCATCCCTTTAGATGCTTTAAACATCACCTTCCTTTCTTTATAGTCAACAATAGCTTTAACTTTTCTCATCCAATTCATTCCCTATATTGCATCATACTTGTCTATTCCTAATATTGCACCACACTTGAATTTTTAGGGGACATCCTTTCACTATCTCCCTTGTAACTATTACACTTCTTATAGGAGTTCTTACTCCAAGACTTGACTCACTAGCAATTGTAGTTAAACTTGTTTGCTTTACCACTTCAAGGGCTAGGAAGGAATGTATAGCTCCCGTATCAAACAAAGTATACATAGAGTGCCCAACTATATCAATATTCCCTAAGTCACAATGTTTTCAAGTCTTACTCTCTTATTTAAACCACATAAATTTTCATTCATAACTTTTGATTACTTGCTACTGCTTAAGATAACTTACACTACTCAGTATATCTTTAGCAACTTCATAAAAAGAATTAAGGTACATACCTACTATGAGCTTAAGACCTAAAAAATCATTCGCTTCTTCATAAACTTCTAAGTCTTCAGTCAAATTGTCTTCATAACTCTAATTGCTCTCTAAATTGTATATTCTAGCAGTATTCACTGTACCTAGGCTATTTCTTGTACTTGGCCCTCTGATGGCTTTTCCAATAGCAGGGCATCCAACAGCTGGTGGTGGCTTAGCAATTTGAGTAGTGGTGGTTGTGAGCTATGGGTAAGTGGTAGAGAAGTGCCTAACCTTATTGTAAATGAAGCAAGTAGTAGTATTTCTCTTAACACAATCTGTCACTTGGTGTAAACCATCACCATAAAAGAAACACTTTCCTTATAATTGAAGACAATTTCTAGGATACTGATTCCCTCTACGTTTCCAACACTTGGCTGTCCCACTAATCTTTTTTGAAATATTCTTTATGGTCTCATAAACCTTCTTATTTTACTACTACTACTACCACTTGGCCCTTCAAAAGGTGTTTTACCAAACACACTAACTTTATGCTTGTTAGCTTCCTTACTTTATCTTTTTGCATTATCTAATACCCTTGCTTTCTCCACCATGTTAGCAAAGTTTCTTAGCTCAAATTCCAAGAGTCTTCTTTTCATATCAACATCAAATCCTCTAGAAAATATCTACATCTTTAGCCAATCACTAGTCTGATACTTTGGAGGAGCAAACTATATTAATTTGTTAAATTCAACTTCATATTGCTTTATAGTATGCATCCCTTTCACAATATCAAGTAAATCCTCACTGTATTTGATCCTCAAACTTCCAAGAATGTAATATGCTAGGAATTCATGTCTCAAAACATTCCATGTGATTGGTCCTCTCAGATTCCATTGCTTTGATTCCCACCAATTACACACTCGCATCTTCAATAAAGAAGTACCGTAAGTAAGTCTAAGATGTAGTGGTACTTCAAAAGCTTCAAATGACCTCTCAATCTAATCTAACCAATTCTCAGCCTCATCAGGTCTATTGGCAACACTCTCAAAATATTTATTACAGCAAATAAATTTTAGCAATAAACTATGCTGCTGCCTAAGATCAAGGAGTGTTAGAGGCATGACTCCTATCAAACCAACTGGTGGTGGAGGAGGTAGGGGTGGCTATGGTAATGGAATCTCTAGAACTACTTCAAGAGGTGATGCCTAAACAGGTGGCATGCACTCCTGAGCTAAAAATGCTCTCAATAACTCATTCTGTGCATTGATGGCAACCAAAATTTCATTAGTGCAATCTTGAGAAGTACCTAGTTCTCCTTCCTGAGCAAGTAGAGCCCTATTTACTAGGGGTCCCCTTCAACGCCTATTTTAATTGAGAAATTCATTTCCAACTTTAAGTTAGAAACATTAAGCTGTAATCAAATACTTTTGGAAATTGCAAGCACAAAAATGAAAGAAAAATGTATATGCACATACAACAGTAATCATTATAAAGGTTGTAGTCTTTCATTTCTTGTTAACAAAATGAGGTTATATCTGTCTAATAGTCACTTCTAGTGAGTGAACTTCACTTAAGTACATCAATTCATCTCTACTACCATATAAATACAAATCAAAGTACAAAGTTTCAAAATATATAAGAGCTTCTCAAAGTATATAAGTCCTCACCAAACAAAGAGCTCTCATACATCAAAACTCTCAAAAGACATCATAACCTCTCTATAAGAAAACTCTCTTACTATAATATGATCAAACATGATCCTAAAATATACAATAAAAAGAGCATGTGTGATCACTCTAGTGCCAACAACAACTCCAAAAGTATAGCCTAAAAAGATCAACATCTATAACATCTACTAAGGGTGTGAAGGCGATCCTGCACCAACATTGCCTTGATATATGAATCCCTGAATAGAGAATGTAGAACCAACACTGGAATAGATTCCTAACTCTTCACTAGATCCCTATCAGGCCCTCTCCTTAGGTAATGAGAAATTCAAAGGATTTGGATAAATAGTAAGTACATTAGATAGGTTACCTCTAACCAACACTATGGGAGAAAGTCCAAGGTTAACCTAGTAGTACTCAAAATCCTCATCAGGGGGCATCTCACGAATAGGCTTTATGGGTACAAGGGCATCTAACTATACATCTAACTCCTCAAACCTTATGCTTTGTCTAAGTCGATCAACCTCAATCTCTTGGGGAAGATAAAACTAGTGCTCTATGCTATCTAAAAATCTACCATAGCTCTAGCATTATCCTGAGCCATGATTTGACCATGATTAGCATGGTCATCATAGCCATGGCAATGTCATGATCAACAGCTCGACTATATGCAAATGAAGGTGGCTCTAGTAAGGGCTCAATACAAACTAAAAACACTAGCTCATGTATGTGACTGGCATTTTCCTTAGCTTCTAAGTAGTAAACCATCTCTCCATCAGTTGGCATGTCTCCCAATGCATGAATAGTCCGGTGATTCCATCGGTTTTACCAATAAGTTCTATGACCTACTCCCTAAGTAGTAAAGACTTCACATAGAGTATACAGTCGACTTACTAAAGCTAAATCCTCATACAGTATCCGTAGGTACCGCCGATACTCAAACAAAGTCTCACCCTCTTAGAGACGGAATAGAGCCTAATCAGTTTGATCTCAAGACTCAACCTCTAAATCAACAAGGTATATGATTACTTTCATTATTACATTATTATAGTATTCAACAAATTGGTTTTAAAGCTTAAATATCTAACCTAATCCTACCCCTCTCAATCATATTAGGTAGATTGTTATAATGTCTAGGATCAATTTTTATTTATCCTATTTAAGCTATTTCTTTTATACCACCTTTCCTATCACGACCCGAGGGATAGCCTAATTGTGGCAAGTGCCATATATCGTGTAAAAGATTGTAGATTGTTTACCCTTTTAATTAACAACCTTTCATACGACATATAAGGTTACTACTACAACTAGTTATCCAAGAGTTGTGCAAGCGCAGATAATATCACAACATATTCATATTAATATCAGATTTCACAAATAACTATAGTGTATACTAACAAAATACTCTTACATCTTTGAAGTATAATAAGATAGGTTAAAATATTAAAAGTATTACTAAATATCCATACTAAATAATATAAAGTATAAGGTAAAAGAACTTTATCTAAGGGTCTACTACAATAATGTGCTCTCAACTCTTTGCTTCCATACAAACAAACTCAAAAGCTTCCCATTGACTTCAGGCATGCCTTAACCAAGTACAACGAAAAGATCCTCTTGTAAAAGAAGTCTATAGGGATGTAAGCTAGAGAGCTTAGTAAGCTATCCCTCAACCATACAAAAGCAAGTTATTCAATGATAATTACGAACATATGAATGCATGAACAAGCAGAATGCTACATAAATACATACAGTTGACTAGGTACTATATGCAACTCAAATTAAATGCTATCCGAAGTCAGGTTTGGAATATACACGGCACTAATAAATTTGGGTACCATACCTAAACTTATACAACTATGAAACTCTGCATTTTGTATTTGAAAATAAAATAGTTTGTTCATTGCTAATTTTAAAAACTAAGTTCTATATATGATTGTGAGTAGGCCCATGTAATCCATACTCACCCCTAAACGAAGGCCTCTAGACTTAGCCTTTAGCTAGACGGTTGACGCTTCTAATGCCTAGTAATCTTGTGGGCCTAAGTAAGGTCATATTATATGAGTGCACCATACTATAACACTTTATTCACAATATATAATCAACTCTTGCATGGCCTCTTTCTACCTCCGTATGATGTGACGACCAGAATTACTATAATGTGATGCATGATTATGTATGACCTAATTTAGTTTAATCAAGCCAAATATATTTAAGTCCATTTATTGTATGATTAGCCAATATCACAAACAATCAATCCTCTACAGATTTTTATAATGCGGTAACCACTTTAGTTTCATAAATTTAGAGTATTTTCACTTAACATATATATGTCAATCATACATGCACCTTAAACCCCATACATCAAGTCATTCATCAATAGAGTTTAGAATGCATTAACTATAAACACAATTAAGTATGGAATCATCAGAAGTACTAACTCGACCATAATATCAGTCAGGGATAGTAATAGTCTACTAGAAGATCGGTAATCATATCAAGATCACATGATAATTAAAAGTGTGAAAGATAGTAAGTATCTAGGTAGGATACTTAATCTGCATAATTATTTAGTAAAATCTATCCAGATTTGTTATTTATTTTTATAAAGTTCTTGGTTTAAGCTTTTTCTGCAATTGTATAAACTTTTTCATTTTAATTCCCATTTTTATAAACTTATAGTCAACTTTAATTATTTTTGGACACACTTTCATGTAACGGGGTTCATTTTAGACATCATAAGCCTTAAAATTTTACGAAAATTATTATTTTGACCCAAATATTTTTAAATTATTATTTTAAGCTTTTTTTTATGAATTTATGATTTAATTAATTTCTAGATTTCATATTTTTGAAAATTTCTTATTTTTGAATCTATTTTATAATAATTTATTTATTTCACTATTTTAAGGGTAAATTTATATTTAAATCATTTTTTTGTCATATTGGTAATTTTTTATTTTATTAATTGTTATTATTTTCTTATGTTCTTACTATTTTCAAAATTTGCAAATTTAATTAAATAAATAGTAGTGCTGACGTGGTAGCTTCCTATTAATATACGTGTATATTTTCTAAATTCTCTTAATTTTTACATTTTTCTAATTTTACAATATTAATTAATTTATATAAATATACGTACATATTATTACACTGTATTAATTATTGAAAATTAGTTCTTACATTTTCCTTTTAAGTCACAGTTTACTTATGCATATGTATATATTATCTTATTTTAGGAAATTAGTATTTTGGTATACTTATACATGTACTATTTAGATAGGTACATATATTTATACTTATACTATATTAATTCTATACACATATTTATACTTAGACATATATACATGAAATTATGTTTTCTTACTTTATTTTTATGTATGTTTTTGTATAATCCCATAGTACATCTTACATATATGCATGATAACATAAATATACTAAGCACCATATGTATATACATGTACTATATATATTAATATATACTATATAGATACCTACACAAACATAACATATGTGTACATATAGTTACATATAGTTAGTCATATACATATATAACACATAACCATGGAGATGAACAACTATATATATACTTTAACATATGTACACGGATTTTGATTACAAAGTAGAAAAATACATATAATCCTTATTACATACTCTTAAAATACATAAAACACTACAAAATATATACACAACAAAGGATACATGTAAGTTGATATTACGAGATAAATTAAATACAATATAAATACCACTTAACTACTCTTTTGTATCTTGAAAAATGTTTGAATCAAGAGCTTTTTCTTCTTCTTGTAATTGTTGAGAGAAAATAAAAGAAAAATAAAAAAGATGGAAGTAAGCAGAGGATAAGGAGTTTTTGGTTTGGAAGAGGGAGAAAGTATGTATGTTATTTGGTGTTTAGTGTTAAAAAAAATTTGAAACAAGCTAGTGAAACGTAAGGATGCATGCAGCTGGCATAAAAGGAGAAAGAAAAAGTAAAAGAAATAAAAGAAAATGAAAAAGAAAAATAAGATATGTAGATACTTGATTTGACCATAACCTTATCTATTAGCTTTGTTTTTATCTCTTACTTAGCACATGTGGGGAAAGGATAAAACAAGTGACAACCGAATTTGCCAAAGAAAAGAAATGGAGGAGAAAAGAAAAAGAAAAGAAAGAAAAAGGAAAAAGATAAATTATAATATATTAGTTAGAATTTTCTAAATGTGCGTTTAACTTTTAAGTAGTGTTTGAAATGATTCGAAATGTTCTTATGGAAAGAAATATGAATTATAAAATTAATGTATACCCCTTCGTACATAGACATAGGATATGTAATAAAATTAAATCTAAATTATTAAATCAATACAAAACTAGCACATATATGTACAATTATGGAATTATAAATAATCAAAAAATAAAATTCATAATTTTATTAATTTTGTTAATTAAGTTTGCTACTCTTTATATTTATAAATATTTGGGATTATTTCTATTCATTTGTTAATGATTTTAAGCGATTATACTTATTAATTGCTGATCGTTCCCAATTAGGGTTTTATTACTATTAGGGTAATTTTATACATTTTATAGGCTTAGGGTTGTAGTTTTAAAGTTTTTATTAGGTTCGAGTTCAATTTCTTATAGTTACGTGTATATAGAGTTTATGGTTTTTGTACGTAATTGAAGTTTGTATCAATATTTTAAGATTTTTCTCATTCGCACTATATTTAAGTTTATAATTCAATAAGAAAATTTTTGGTTTGTTTGGTCTTATTGACTCATAAAGTTATCTAGAGCTCCTCGATCTAAATCAAGGTTCAAACCACGACTTTACAAGGTTTACATGTCAAACCCATGTATAGCCTACTCATACTATGTCAATTATGTCTAACTGTGCTACAACAACACATAAATCTTTGATGATTTCTGAACAGCCAACAGACCTCCCAATTACACTAGTACATGACCAATAAGTTGATCATAAGGTTGCTTTGCAAGAAGGGAGATTAGTAGAAAAGGAGGAATTGATGACATGTGATTAAGCTAGATCCTTAATGCTAAAAGACAAGGCGTAAATTCAACTCTCTCGTGTTTTGGAGGATTTATCCTCAAAAAGAGATGGAGTAGTCAAATGTGATGAGGTTAGGAAGAGAGTGAAGTATACAGTGTAGGTAAATCTTAAAGCTAAACATTTGATCATAAAGAAGCATAGTAAGGGAAGTAGACCAAAACTTTCTGCATATTAGAAAACACAAATCTTGCAGTATGAGCATTTGGTACATAATGATAAATTACTTGAAAATTCTCTTGAATTTGGTATTGGTGGTGGTTGGCCCTCAACAGCCGTAAGGTCGCCATGATCTTCATTGCTTGGAATTGTTAAGGATTTGGGTCATCCTTGACAATTTGACACCTCCATGACCTGGTACATAAGTATAATCCTAGCATTATCTTTCTAATTGAAACACAAAAAATAAGGAATAGAAAATGGAGCAAGTGCACAATAGGTTAAAGTATGTTGGTATTAGTTATGTAACTCTTATTTGGTGGAGTGGTGATTTTGCTTTATGGGGGATAGTAGATGTGAAAGTTCAAATTATCGACAATTGTAGATGGTTTATCCACTTTAAGGTAGAAAGAGATGTTGGTTCACTATTAGGATATTTCACTTGGTGCTATGCACCTAGTTTGTTTAGCGAGAAACATTTGTTATACAGGAATTTAGTAGACATTTCTTCAACTATATCTGGCTTATGGTTATGTATGGGAGATTTTAATGAAATGATGATTTTGAAAAGCTTAGAGGAGGGTTACGTGATAGAAACTAGTTGGGGGCTATTCAAGAGATGCTCTTTTCCTCAAATATAAAGGGTATGGGCTACTTTGGTTAGAAATACACATGGATAAGGAACAAACGCAAAGGAAGCTTAGTAAAAGAACGTATTGATAGATGTTTTAGCTCAACAGATTTGCTCCATTCATTCCTAAATACCTGGGTTTTTCATAAGCCTATAATTACCTCAAATCACACAGCGATTGTGCTTAATTCTTTGTTTTGTGAAGTTAAGGGGAAGAAGTGGTTTCACTTTGAGAATCTCTAGCGTGCATCGGAAGAATATGGACATATTGTACACCAAATGTGGGAGGATGGGCTACAATGTCACTCTATTGCTGATATTATGAGTAGATTACATATTTATAGTGAAAAACTGACTAGATGGAGTAAGTCTACCTTCCCAAATAGTAGAAGAAAGATTGAATAGCTAAAATTACATTCAACTACAATGCAAAACATCGACACTCTTTAGGTGTTAGAAGAAGTAGAGTTCATACAAGCAGAACTTGATGATTTATAGGGGTGTGAGGAGGTTCTTTGGTTTTAGTGCTCAAGGATCAACTAGCTTGCATATGGAGATAGAAATACTACCTTCTTTTACCATGTAACCATAGCCAAAAGGCAAAAAAATAAAGTACTATATCTCTAAGATGATGATGGAGTTGAGGTAACAGTTGAAATAGAAGTCACAAATAGGTTTGTTAACCATTTTTGAACTGTTTTTAGTTCAAAACAAAGCCAAAGAATGGATGTGTGCTTAAGTTGGGTTGATCCTATCATTTCTATAGAGGATAATATGGCTTCATGTGCTCCTATCTCAAAGGATGAAGTTAAGGTTGTAGTGTTTTAACTTGGGGCTCTTAAGGCTTCCTGTCTAAATGGCTTTCCAAGAGTTCTTTATCAATCCTATTAGAATACAGTGGGTGTATTTGTAACTCAAGCTATCTAGTAATTCTTTATCTCAGGTAAATTTCCTCTATCCCTTAATGAAATTGATTTAGTCTTAATTCCTGAAGTGTCTAACCTCCAAAATATTAGCCAATTGAAGCCTACAAGTTTGTGTAACAATCTTTATAAAATAATTTTAAAAGTTTTAGTGAGTAGGTTAAAACCCATTTTAAATGACATATTATATTGTATTATTATTTTATTAGATCCTTAGTGATTTAGCATAGTTTATACATATAATAGTTTAGGATATTTCTTTAGCATTAGTTTTTTAATATTATATAGATCAAATATTGATTCAAGTAAATGTTTATTTAATAGTAGTAATATGGATGTAAATGCAAATGTGTATTAGTTTAGTTTAGGGGTTGTTTTTTTTTAAGGATTAGGTTTTGTTTAAGAAGTTATCACATAGAAAGTTGGTTTTTTTTTAAATAAAAATTAATAAAAGGCCCTTTTTTAAAAAAAAAATTATGATTTTTAGAGTATTTCTTTATAAAACAAAAACATTTAAGAGTAGGATCCCTTTAGATTTTTTTTAAATAAACTGAATAAATTAAAAACGTAAACTCGGGCAGTTTTTAAAATTAAAATAAATCAACACATTAAAGATTTTTTGAGAGAACTATGATCGTTTGATCCTGGCTAGCGGATATGTAAGTACCTTTGAAGCGACAATAAAATATGTAGAAATTTAGGTTCTTTTTTTTCTTTTGATTTTTATTTATTTATGTTAAATATTATAATTGGAAGAATAATTTTAATTTCGGTAAATAGATAGTGGTACCCGTTAGGGTTTAATAGGTTAGCTTTCGAATTCGGAACCCTATGGTTCTTCATTCAAATTAAAATAAAAAACTAGTAGCCAAATCATAATCAATCTACCCAATTGATTACGATTTCTTTCTTATTTCCCGACTACTCAAAAAATTATTTTCAATAAAAAACCGGAATTTCTCAATTTTTTTAGTCGAGGATTAATATTAAATAGGTTAGGGTTTAGTATTAATTAGGAAAAGGCGAAATTATTTTAAATAAGAAACCAAAAAACAGGCTCGACAGTTTGGCGACTTTACTAGGGAACGCTAGAGGGCTAGCCACTAAAAGTTGCCGAAAATAGGATTATTTTTCTTTAAAAAAATAAATAAAAAGATGAAATAATAAAAATAATAAAAAAGAACTTGGGTATGTTATTTATTTGTTTATTTTATTTATTTATTTTTTACTAACATTTTTTTTGTTGTTGCAGTTTATTTAAGGGAGTAATATTAGGGGGTTTACTTTTATTTTGTTTTCCTGCATCATAAATGTGTGATAGATACGGTTAGAACCAGACTATCTTAGGACCTTAAGAGGGGAGCCATTGTGTAAGCTTCGAATGTTGTGGGGTAGCCACCTTCCGAGGCCGATTAGGCTATCCCACTTAAGTTCAGATGCGACTACAGAATCGTTGCTTTGAAAAACGTAGTGGTTGCAAAACTTGAGAACCTTTAGAACCCACCCTTTGCTTTACACGAAAACTTTTCTTTCAAAAAAAAAAATTACAAGAACCTATGTTGTGGCAGACTTAAATGGATAAAGCTAGTTATGAAGTTGTAGTTGTAATATTTCCCTATAAATAATTTGTAATAATTCTGTGTAAAGTTTAGAATAGGTGATGATTGTAATTTTGATTTTTTCTCTTTTTTTTTTTTTTACATAACTATGGCTAGATCAAGTCAAGGGGCTTCCAAATAGATCCACGTCTACCTACCTCATTGGCCTTAAGAGATACTTTACATATGATTCCAACTTTTTAGCCCAAATAAGTAAGAATTTATTAGGAACAAAATTGGGCTCATCTTGCCCCTATAGAAGAGCCCTATGAATATTACCTAGTTGTAGACCTTAGTACATCTATTAGGGCTCGAATCTATCACTTTTCGTTTGGGCTCATATTAGTTGAGCCTAACCTTCGCAGAGTAAATAAATGAAAATAATAAAAACAAAAAAAAAAAGAAAGAAACAAAACAAAACAAATCAAACCTATAAAATAATTTCAAGTAGTTATCGTTTTGCCTTGTATTCTACTAGCCAGAAATATTCATTCTTTTGGATAGATTGACTCCTTAGCCTTTATCATTTGGAATAAATATGATTTAGATTTTTATTTTTATTTAGCCTTTTTCCTTTAGAATTCCTCATTTGTAAATAGACCCTCAGTAATGTTATTCGAGGTTTGTATATAGAATTCTATGAAAGCAATCCTTCGTAATCATCCATTTACAATCCCATCACTTAGGCTCCGTAACATAAAAGCCTAAACTTTTTCTGTCTCTCTTTCAAGAAAAAAAAAAAAGAAAAAGGATGAAAGAGAAAAGAAGGAAAGGAAAGAAAAGAAAAGAAAAGAAAGAAATTTGCTAGTGGTTACAGATCCTTATGAGACTCAGGACAAACATAATCACTTGGCCTATTAAGGCAGCTAACCTAAACAGATCTACTTGGCCCGAGAAAATAACCAACCAAACTCGAACCTTAGCCCATCAAGATGATTCAACCAACTCAAAGCCCCTGAGCTATCGAGTCCAAACACAAATCAAGTCAAAACACAAGACTGTGAAATACTATCCTGAGCTTGATCCCTAGTACAAATAAAAAGGGCAATTTATTAGACCCTTCAACTTTAGAAGTTGTTAGTTCCAACTCATTCGAACTCTAAAGAACCTAACCCAAAATCACATATGGAAGCTTAAGGGCATTAAGACCTATAAGTCTAGGGCATAGGGTATCTAGTCTTTGAAATTTCATAATTAGGGCATGTTCCAAAGAATTGGGGAGTAAGGTCAATACCCTAAGATCAATCAATCCTTATGGAAGGAATTGGTAACTCACTTTTAAAATGTTCTGAATGAAAAGAGGCGAGCTATATCCTATATACTAACCCTTAAACACTTTGAGAGTTAAGAGATATCATGGTGAGGATATTTTAGACTCATTCCTTAAAGGAGGTCCATTTTGAATTTGATACGCAGACCGGAATGAAGTTAGGCATTCATTTTCAAATCCCAAACATAATTATCCTTTGATAATCCTGTTGGATTGATTTGGAGTCATTTCAAATGTAAACCTTATTAAGAACCACCTTATAGTAAGGCAATTTGAAGGGTAGGGTCATTAATTAAGAGAGAAGGATAAAACTGATTTGTGCTTACCTCAGTAATAACAATTCAAGGATAATTTTTGTTTTTGATAAATTGTTCCCTTTGAAGAAGAGCTAACATTTTTTCTAAATACCCTAAAGGCCACACATACCTTACCTAAGCCAATGCACTCTGAAGCTATACCTATGGATTTAGGGCCTTGATTCATCTAGAGACAAAAAATTGACAAAAGAGATAGTCATTTTAAAGGAGAGAAAAGAAAGAAATGAAATGAAAAAAGAAAATAAAAAGAAAAAAAGAAAATGAAAAAACTAGGAAAAAGGGAAATGAGGAAATACCCAAACATTAGGCTTGAGAAAATCCCCAATCAAAGAAGGCTTAAGTTGCTCAAGAAACACAAGGCCTTAAATCACATTCCCAACTAAAAACATAAAGCCTCATATTCATTCAGAATCATGTTCTCAACCATAAACCAAAAACTACATATTCAGTTCAAAATCACACTCCAAATTACGAACATAAACCCTTTCTATCCACTTGATTCTCAAACACAAGACCTTCCTACCTACATTACCTCCCTACTCAAAGCTCTTCCAATTTTGAAGAATAATTTATCTAAGATAAAAATTATTTTGGAAACTAAGACAAACGCACATCTAGTTCATTCCTAAAGGTTCTTGACTTGTACCCCCTGAGTTAGACGAAAGCACTTTTTTCAAAATAGGCCCTCTCAATTAACTTCTTTTCAAACCATTTGACCAAAAGCTCAATTTACAATATTGAACCCAAAAAGACCTAGCTGATCGATCAGAGCGTATCACTTACAAACTGGATTATAATTTCTAGAATAGTAATCAAGAGTGAAATCCAGACCGAGAGTGTGTAAGGAAGTCTTCTTTGGCTATACTAATCGTGAGTTACCTTTTCCTTATGAAATGAATGTTTAAAGCCTATCCAAGAAGCTCATAGTCTAGGTTACAAACTAGGGTGGATATGAGATACCCTACATGATTATAGCATTTGCCTTTTGAATAGGAATTTGTATCTATTAGTAAACTTTCAAGGAAAAAGAAGGAAAAAAAAAAGAAAATGAAAAGACATGAAAAGGAGAGAGAGAAAGTGGAGGCTTGTTACAAGTTTTTCCATTCATTTTCCAGTCCATTTCATCCATAGTAGCTAAATTTTCAATTCATGTTATAAACAATTTTCACCAAATTCCTCGTTTGTAAATTTCTCAAATCAAGATTTTTGTTTTTTCAAGTCAGCTATGTTCCTTAGTTTTACTTTCGATTGTCAATAAAGTTCAAGCGAGTCCAAAGGGTGCTTACCCTTTATCAATTTTCTCAAGGATATAGCCAGCGCATAGAGCACCGTTCCTATCCATATCTTCTTTAACACTTCAGTCAGCTTATGGAGCACTATCTAGATTCATATTCTCATTTAGGGATCCAGCCAGCTCATAAAGCGCAGTCCCAATCTAAATCATCTTAAGCTTCTGGTTAACTTCTAAAACAATCCCAATTTATAATCTCCTAAGGAGCTAGCCAGCTCGTGAGTGTAATCCCAATCCGGAGTTTCACAGGCTCCTAGTTGCCCAACTTATAATCCGTTAGGGATTTAGCAAGCCCATGGAGCGCTATCCCAATTCAAAGTTTTCTTCATTCTTTAGGTCTTAGCTAGCTCAAAGGGCGCTTTGACCGCTTTGGTTAATCAGCTCATTAGGGTACGACCAAGTTTTCCTTATTTTCAGGTCTTAGCTAGCTTAAAGGATGCTTTAACCACGTTAGTTAGTCAACTCATCAGGGCACGTTTTCCTTGTTTTCAAGTCTTAGCCAACTCAAAGGGCACTTTGACTGCATTGGTTAGTCGGCTCATCAGGGCATGACCAAGTTTTCCTCATTTTTAGGCCTTAGCTAGCTCAAAGGGCGCTTTGGCCGCCTTGGTTAGTCAGCTCATTAGGGCACGACCAAGTTTTCCTTGTTTTTAGCTCTTAGCCAGCTCAAAGGGCACTTTAATCGCCTTGGTTAGTCAGCTCATCAAGGCATGACCAAGTTTTCCTTGTTTTTAAGTCTTAGCTAGCTCAAAGGGTGCTTTGATCACCTTGGTTAGTCAGCTCATTAGGGTACGACCAAGTTTTCCTTATTTTCAGGTCTTAGCCAGCTCAAAGGGCGCTTTGATTGCATTGGTTAGTCAGCTCATCAGGGCACAACTAAGTTTTCCTCATTTTTAGGCCTTAGCCAACTCAAAGGGCACTTTGACTGCCTTGGTTAGTCAGCTCATCAGGGTACGACCAAGTTTTCCTTGTTTTTAGGTCTCAACCAGCTTAAAGGGCGCTTTGACTACCTTGGTTAGCCAGCTCATCAAGGCACGACCAAGTTTTCCATGTTTTCAGGTCTTAGCCAGCTCAAAGGGTGCTTTGACTGCTTTGGTTAGTCAACTCATCAGGGTACGACCAACTTTTCCTCCTTTTTAGGTCTTAGGCAGCTTAAAAGGCGCTTTGACCACCTTGGTTAGTTAGCTCATCAGGGCACGACCAAGTTTTCCTCCTTTTTATGTCTTAGCCAGCTCAAAGGGCACTTTGATTGCCTTGGTTAGTTAGCTCATTAGGGCACGACTAAGTTTTCCTTGTTTTTAGGTCTTAGCTAGCTCAAAGGGCGCTTTCACTGCCTTGGTTAGTCAGCTTATTAAGGCACGACCAAGTTTTCCTCTTTTTTAAGTCTTAACCAGCTCAAACGGTGCTTTGACCGGCTTTGTTAGTCAGCTCATCGGGGCATGACCAAGTTTTCCTTGTTCTTAGGTCCTAGCTGGCTTAAAGAGTGCTTTGATCACCTTGGTTAGTTAGCTCATCAGGGCCCAACCAAGCTTTTGTTGTTTTTAGGTCTTAGCCAGCTCAAAGGGCATTTTAACCGCCTTGGTTAGTTAGCTCATCAGGGTACGACTAAGTTTTCCTTGTTTTTAGGTCTTAGCCATCTCAAAGGGCACTTTGTCTGCCTTGGTTAGTCAGCTCATTAGGGCACGACCAAGTTTTCCTCTTTTTTAGGTCTTAGCCAGCTCAAAGGATGCTTTGACCACCTTGGTTAGTTAGCTCATCAAGGCACGACCAAGTTTTCCTCTTTTTTATGTCTTAGCCAGCTCAAAGGGCGCTTTGACCACCTTGGTTAGTTAGCTCATTAGGGCACGACTAAGTTTTCCTTGTTTTTAGGTCTTAGCCAGCTCAAAGGGCGCTTTGACTGCCTTGGTTAGTTAGCTTATTGGGGCACGACTAAGTTTTCCTCATTTTTAGGTTTTAGCTAGCTCAAATGGTGCTTTGACCGCCTTGGTTAGTCAACTCATTAGGGCACGACCAAGTTTTCCTCATTTTTAGGTCTTCGGCAGCTCAAAGGACGCTTTGACTACCTTGGTTAGTCAGCTTATCAGGGTACGACCAAGTTTCTTCATTCTTTAGGTCTTAACCAGCTCAAGGAGCGCTTTGACTGCCTTGGTTAGTCAACTCATTAGGGCACGACCAAGTTTCTTCATTCTTTAGGTCTTAGCTAACTCATTAAGGTACGACCAAGTTTTCCTTGTTTTTAGGTCTTAGCTAGCTCAAAGGGCGCTTTAACCACCTTGGTTAGTCAGCTCATCAGGGCACGACCAAGTTTTCCTTGTTTTTAGGTCTTAGACAGCTTAAGCAGCGCTTTGACCACCTTGGTTAGTCAACCCATAAGGGGCAGGAGCAAGTTTTCATTATTCCTTTTAGGGATTTTTGCTAACCCACAAAGGCACTACCCTTCGTTATGCATCGTTTCAAACTAATCGTCGTCAAGTGTCTTAATACTCCTTAGGATAGAATTGTCCCGAGGTAAAAACGGTGTCTCTTTTGTCTTTATGGCAAAATTTTACTCAAACTTCACCACAAAGAGGAGCAACTATAGACACCTAATTTTTGCCCCTCTGTAGTCCTAATTTTTATTTTTACAAAAAGGTTCCTAATTCATTAATGAAAATAACAAAAAAATTAATAAAAGATAAAAATAATAAAAAATTAACAAATGATGAAAATACTAAAAAAATAAGAAAAGAAAAAATTATTATAAAGAGTTTTATAGATTTTTAGGAAGTAGCTTATATTAGGAACAAATAGTTTTAGTTTTAGTTTAGTATAAATAATTATTTTAGGGAATCGGGTAGTTTAAGTACAATTTAATTATATTGAATATCAAGGCACAAGCCAATGGCCTAATGGATAAGCATTGGAGTATTTGGATTGGTTTTAATTTGAGGTCTTAGGTTCGAGTCTTAGCAGGCACCTATGTCTTTTATTTTTCTATCTTTGCAAAAGCGAGATAAAAATGGGTTTCATATCTTATTAAATCCTTTGAATTTAGTTTGATTTTATTAAATCAGATTTAAATAAATTTGGATCTAGTTTAATAAAATTAATTAGATATAATAGATAAGATTTGATATGAATTTATCTAGCTTTTATAAATACCAAAAACTACCAAAAGAATCTGGATTTTTTTTTTCTATCGACCGTCCAACGAAATCAATCTTGGGTCCATCCACTGCACGTTATCCTCCACACAACACATGCTCATAGCCCTCATTACCTGCACTATCCCATGTTAACACACTTACAATTTACTCGTACAGTCTACGCACATACAAATTCTCTCATATACTGCCACTCATGTTTTGCTTGACTTACTCACGGTACTACATGGTTCACACCATAGCACTTCACTACACGGCCGAATATTGTTGCCTAGCATGTCACTCAATCTTCATACTACAGCAGTAGTGGCTGTAACAGCTAAATACCCCATCCTTATGACTATACTGCGCAAATAGTAATCGTCGCTCCCTACAGCAACTGCACTAAGTTCGACACCACATCCGCAGCCAACAATCCACTGTAGCATCCTCAACTGCACGTGACCTCCAAACAGCAGCCCATCCTCAAGCCAACCTACAACCGAAGAACTCTAATCCACGTCCGCCTACTACTGTCCCTACCGATCAGCTATACACCGTTAAGCACACATACATATACTAAGTCTATGCTTCGACAACGCTCTATTGCAAAACCTTTACCACTGCTGCGATTTGCTGTAGTACGTCCAAATCGCAGCCCACTCTCTCGCTAAACTCCAGACGCACGACAATCATTAGTAATTTACCTGCACAATAGAATCAACCACCCACGACAGTAGCGGCCAACTCCTCACTGATTGAGCACGACTGTGACACGATAGCTCCAGCACGCAATTGCACACTTAGACACACACACTCACGCTGCTGCACTGTCCGATCCCAACTGCACATCAACACCATTGACACACCCTACTGCAGCATCGATTCGCATGACCCACGGCAACAGCAGTAGCAGTGGTCAACAGCATCGAACCCTAAGCTTTACTGTCCACGGCAAAGACTATGGCTACTGAGCCGCTTCATCTCCACTATTCAACACGTTGAACAGTTCTTACCGAGCTCCAACATACTGAATAGTAACCAGACCACACCGAACAACTCTTTCTCTACGCTACAGTCGAAAAGCAAGCTCAGCATCCACCAACAACTGACCAACGCCTTCCCAACGTCCTCCTTCTGCAGCCGAGCCGCAATTCCAATCAGCTACACAACACGAGCTAATCGACAACAAAACCCTCCAAGCTGTGCTTTACCATTAGCCATGACAACTCACCGGACAGTGAACACAGCCGAACATGTATAGGTTCGGTTTCTTTCAATTTTTTTTTATATATTTATTTATCATTATTATCATATTATATTGTATTATTATTTTATTAGATCCTTAGTGATTTAGCATAGTTTATACATATAATAGTTTAGGATATTTCTTTAGCATTAGTTGTTTAATATTATATAAATCAAATATTGATTTAAGTAAATGTTTATTTAATAGTAGTAATATGGATATAAATGCAAATGTGTATTAGTTTAGTTTAGGGGTTGGTTTTTTTTAAGGATTAGGTTTTGTTTAAGAAGTTATTACGTAGAAAGTTGTTTTTTTAAAAAAAATAAAAATTAATAAAAGGCCCTTTTTAAAAAAAAAGTATGATTTTTAGAGTATTTCTTTATAAAACAAAAACATTCAAGAGTAGGATCCCTTTAGATTTTTTTTAAATAAACCGAGTAAATTAAAAACATAAACTCGGGCAGTTTTTAAAATTAAAATAAATTAACACATTAAAGATTTTTTGAGAGAACTATGATTGTCTGATCTCGGCTAGCGGGTACGTAGGCACCTTCGAGGCGACGATAAAATATATAGAAACTTAAGTTCTTTTTTTTTTCTTTTGATTTTTATTTATTTATTTTAAATATTATAATTGGAAGACTAATTCTAATTTTGATAAATAGATAGTAGTACCCGTTAGGGTTTAATAGGTTAGCCTCAGAATTCGGAACCCTCTGGTTCTTCATTCAAATTGAAATAAAAAACCGGTGGCCAAATCATAATCAATCTACCCAATTGATTACGGTTTCTTTCCTTTTTCCCGACTCCGGTCGGGTGATGACTCTAAAAATTATTTTCAATAAAAAACCAGAATTTCTCAATTTCTTTAGTCGAGGATTAATATTAAATGGGTTAGGGTTTAGTATTAATCAGGAAAAGGGGAAATTAATTTTAGATAAGAAATCAAAAAACAAGCTCGACAGTTATAACTTAACTATTTTTCCTAACTTCAATCAAGTGGTGACTACAATACCTTTTCAAATTGAAAAAATGGTTTTCATTAAACCCTAATCGAGAATCGGTATTAAACGAGTAAGGTTTAGTATCGATCGGTTTAAAGAAGACTCTATTTTTTTAAAAGAATTGGGAGGGTAAAAAACCAGACTTGATAACTTGGCAACTTCATTGTAGATGTCAAGAGGGCTAACCACTTAAAAACTTTTCAAAATTAAAATCTCTTTTCAAATTACCTATGTTGTTTAGTTATTTGTTATTGAATTCATATACATATTTGTTTTAATTGGCATATTTATTTTACAAATAGCATACACCGAAGAATGGGGGCTTCATCTATTACATCAAAAATGCAAGGTAGATATGATCAGACCCAGGCCATCTTAGGACCCTAGGAAAGGAGCCATTGTGTAAATGCTGGGCATAGCAGTGTAGCCACTGTTCAAAGCCGATTATGCTACCCTACTTAAGCTTATTGTGACCAATGAAAGTGTTTTCTAAAAAACAAGTGAGATCATAGAGCTTAAGGACTTTTTAGAACCCACTATAATTGCATATACTTCCCTCCAAGCTTGAGTTAATACACTACCCTTAAGAAATTGCAACCCTATTGATCATTCAAGAGTTTTAATACAATCAAGTTTTTGAAAATTACAGTAGTGTTACAACTTAAGGAGTAATATATTAACCCAAATTGACCTTAACATTTGTATATTTCCACATTCTTTCCTTTATTGCATTGATGACTGATCCTTGTCTATAAAATGGTAGACTTAGGATGGCAGATAACTAAGTAAATGATCAAGTGAACAATAGGCTATTAGATACCTCTAGGATTTGCAAGTAGATGCTAAGAGATGAAATTGCCTATTTGAAGGAAAAGCTTAAGTGTTTTGAGGCTTACAATTGGGCCTTAAGGTCCCTTCTAACACAGGTCATTAGGGATACTTATAAGATGATAGAGGACCTTAAAGGGTTTTTTTCAGTTCAAATCTAAAGAGCTTAGAATAAGCATCAATTTCCTGAATAAATGTTAGGTTCTCTACCTTTATTTTTGCATTCTAATCTTTTCTTTTCAAAATAATAAAGCTCTCTTTAGTTCATTATTCTTCATTCTTTAACACTCCTGTCTTTGTAAATAGTTCTTCAATAAACATTTATCTAACCACTATTCGTTCTCATTTAGGGAAATGTAAACACAATCCTTAGACTTGTAAATAAAAACCCAAAAATCACCATCCTTATTTGTAAATTATTTTTTGAAAATAAAACTTTACCTTTCTCTCTCTCAAAAGAAAAAAAAATTTGAATAATAAAAAATAAAATAAAATAAAATAGAAAAGTTGCTGACGATTATAAATCCTTATGAGCTCAAGGAGTTAACATAAACACAGGCCTCTAGCCTACTTAGGTAACCAATCCAAATACTTAGTTTCTAAACCATAAGAGGTCTTTCGACCTATTAAGGAAGCTAAACATGAGCTCCTTAGCCCATTCAACCCCAACAAAAGCCCTTGGCCCATTCAACAAAGCCAGCCTAAACACTTGGCTTTCAACCTACACTAGATCCTTTGATGTATTAAAGAAGCCAATACGAGCCCTTTGTCACCATTTAATCCAAACATAAGCCACTTAGCTAATACTAACCTTTAGCCCATTTAGGTAACCTACCTAAATACAGGCCACTTGGCTAGGCATTCAACCTAAACACAAACCTTGGGCTCATCCAATTAGCCTACCCAAACACAAGCCAATAGGTCAGGCAACCAATCTAAACATGAACTACGGCCCATCAAGACAGCTGACCTAAGCACCATCTTCAGCTGCCAAAAGTAACCAAGCCAAGCCAAAACCTTTGATTTGTTTAGAAAGCCAAGATTAATCATGACCTGAACCAAAGCACAAAGTCAAATACTGGGGCATGATTTGAGAGACTGGGGGGCAAAACCTGATCCTGGGTAAATAAAAAAAATAGACTCCTCCTTAAGAAATCGGTAACTCACTTTTTGAAAAAGTTTAGGATAAAAAGAGGAAACTATATCCTATACACTAACCCTCGAAACACTTTAAGAGTTAGGCGATATAATGGTGAGGATACTTTGGACTCATTCCTCAAAGGAGGTTTATACTTTGAATGTGATACGTAGATTAAAGTGAAGTTAGGCATTCATTTCTAAATCTTAAACACAATCATCTGTTGTTTACCCCATTAGATCTATTTTGAAGAATTTCTAAATTCAAACCTTATTAAAAACCACCCCACAATGTGGCAATTAGGAGGTTAGGGTCATTAATTAGAAGATAAGGGTAAGATTGTTTTGTTTTTTATATTTTGTAATTTTTTATTTTATTTATTCCCATTGTAAATGTAATAAATAAATAAAAAGAATAAAAAAGGAAAAAAGAAAAAGAAGTAAAAAGAAAGGGAAAAAGAAAAAAGAAAAAAAAAAGAATAGAAAAAGTAGTTTACTCATTTATTTATTTTTTTTAGTTTAGTAAAATAGAAAATAAAAATAAGAGTAATAAAAAATAAGAATAAAAAATAGATGGTAAAGTTATTTAATAACTTAGAAAAATTGGTTTTTTCCAAAAAAATAAAAATAACCGATTCCCTTTCTAAATTAGGGCACTTTAGAATTTTTCATAAACCTTGATTTAAGACCCATTAGGAAATTTTCTTAAATAACCCAAAATGGGTAAAAATGTAAACCCATCATTTTTTTCTAAAATTAAAATCAATCAATCCGTTATGTTTTTGGTAAATAAACTACAGAAGTTTGATCCTAAATAGCAGGTACATAAGCACTAGTATACAAGTATGGGGCGACTTAAAATATGGAAGTTTTATTTTATTTTTTTTTTCTTTTCCATTTTTAGATATTCATGTAAATTAATTAATTTAGTCATATGTATCATAATTAATTGTTTTAGAAATTAAAAAGGGTATGTTTGAAAAATGAAGTTAAATTCGGTAGGTTGAAAAGTGGTATCTATTTGGGGTTTAATAAATTAGCCCCCAAATCTAGATCTCCGATTTAAAAAAAAAAAATCGTTTTATAAATTGGTTTTTGTTTTTAATTGATAGATCGATAGTTAAGTTATAACTAATCTACTCAATTGGTTATAACTTAACTCTTTTTTCCGACTCCTGTTAGGTGGTGACTCTAATACCTTTTCAAATTGAAAAAATGGTTTTTTTTTTAAACCTTAGTCAATGATTGGTATTAAACGGGCAAGGTTTAGTACTTATTAGTTTAAAGAAGACTTTATTTTTTAAAAGAACTAGTGGGTGAAAAGCTAGGCTTAATAATAATGTCCAAAATGAACCTTGTTATGTGAAAGTACATCCGAAAACAATAAAAATTAATTATAAATTCATAAAAATCAAAACTAGAATGAAAAAGTTACATACAATTGACAAAAAAGCTATAATTGGGGATTTTATATGAATAGATAGCTAATTTAAATAGTTAGTACTAAACATGTGAATAGTTCAATTATTTCATTCAAACATTTATTATTCTTCATATTCCCTAAATGTCAAGTAATCATGATATTGATACCAATCTATCGGTAGACTATTACAATCCCTGACTGCTACTATGGCTAAGTGAGTACTCCTAATGGTTTCATACATATTTTTTATTGTAGTTAGTGAATATTACTTATTATTAATAATGGGATGATGTGTGGGGTTAGATTATGCATGTTTGATAAGTTATGAAATTACTTTTAAGTATGATAATGTATTATTTGTTTCGTAGTAGATCCAGTAGGAATTGATTTGTCTATGATTCTGATTGGTCATACAATAATTGGACTTAATTATATCAAACTTAATTAAACTAAATCTAAACATGTAGAAACATACATTACATAAATAATTTCGCCCATCACATCACATGATGGTAGTGAGAGGCCATATAGGGGTTGATAAATTATGACTATAGTGTTTAATACGATGTATACGTATGATATGACCTTATCCTAGCTTGTGGGATTATAAGATGTTAGAGACACCAACCACCTAGCTAAGGGTCGAGTTTAGGGGCCTCCGTTTATGGGTAAGTGTGGACTATAAGAGTCCACTGATAATCATACTTGGAACTTAGTTTTAATTAAAACTAAAAATAGATATGCCATTTTATTTTTTAATACAAAATGCAAAGTTTTGTAGTTGTAAAAGTTCAGGTGTGATACCCAAATTTGATTGGCATCATCTATACTCTAACCTTGACTATAGAAGGTATTAAATCTGAGTTTCATATAGTACCTGGTCACCTGCATGTATTTGTTTGGCATTCTGTGTGTTCATGTATTCATATGTTTGAAAATTAATTGTTGAATAACTTATTTGTTGTATAGTTAAGGGGTAGTTCACTAAGATTTCTAACTTTTAAGCCTATAGATTGCTTTTGTAGGAGGATCTTTTCATTACTCTTGGCCACGAGATGCCCGAGGTTAGCGGAAAGCTTTTGGGTTGTTGTAAGTTTGAGGAGATAGTTGAGAAAGTATTAATATTACTATAGCAAACTCTCAAGTAGAAACTTATTATTTGATATTATGTGTTATCTAGTATATCTGCTAGTTTATATAATAGTATATTAAAGACTTAGTGTATTTGCTAATATGTATTGTAGTTATATTATGAAAATCATGTTAATATAACTATGTTGTGATATTATTTGCGCCTACATAACTCTATAGCATTTAGTTATAATAGTAGCCTTGTATGTTGTAAGAAAGGTTATCGATTGGAAGGGCAATCAATTTATGGTCCTTTATACGATATATGGCACTTACTACAACTAGACCACTCTTGGGGTTGTGACAAAAAGGTTGTCATGACCCTAAAGGGGGCCTTAATAGGATTGCCTAAAATTTTCATATCATGTGTGTACCCATGATTTGAAAATCATCTTGCAAGTCAAAGATTGCGAGATTCTAAACAGTTAGTCACTAAAGTTTTTATTTATTTATTTAATTAACTTATGACTACATAAATGTAACTATGGATATCCGATAAGCCACAGTCCAACAGAACTGCAGGGAATCAGTATCTCCTACCAAACAATAAGATTAGGTAGTAAAGTTCTAAAACTTAAACTTACTAAAGTCACAAAATTTAAATGTAGTGTTAATAACTATATATATAATAATTCAAATGAACCATGCAGTCTGTCCTCAGATTCTAACTTCTATGTATTCCGATGTTGACACTCAACTCTTAGTTCTTAACCCATGCCCGATCATCTAGCAACCTGTAAGAGAAAACTATTGGGGAGTAAGCTAAAAGTGCTTAGTGAGTTAACCCTCGTATTATACCAGCAAAAAAGTTATCAAACAGTTTATTACCAAATATATGAATGTATGAACAAGCAGTATGCCAAACAGTATATATGCAGTTGACCGGTACTGCATATTGTAGCAACCCTAAGAGGGGCCTAATAGTATTGCTTAAAATTTTCATATCACGTGTGCACTCATAATAAGAAAATCGCCTTGCAAGTTAGAGATTACAAGACTCTAAATAGTTATTTGCTAGAGTCTTCAATTTTAGTTCATTGACTCATTATATAATATAAATAATTATAGATATCCATTTTTCCACAATTCCTCAGAATCGTAGAGAATTGGTATCCCCTACCAAAATAATGAAATAAGATAGACAATTTTAGGAAATTCTAAACTTATTAAAGATACTAAACTTAATTGAGACATTAGTCATTTTTCGAAGCATTTCGAATTAACTACACAAGCTTTTCATCATACTGATTCAATGGTAGCATTCTGCACTCAATTCCTATCCTATTCCCAACTATCGATCAACCTGTAAGGAAAAGAACTGTTGGGGTATAAGCTTACGCTTAGTGAGATAAATACCCTCATCAATACTGCATGGCAAAATTTATTAAATGCACAATCATATAAATGCATGAACAATCAGTATGCCAAACAACGCATGCAGTGGCCTAGGAACTGCATACAACTCAGAATTACGCCCCCTATAGTTAGGGTTTGGAGATAATTAACCGACCCAAACCAAAATCCGGGTTCTAGACCTTGGGTTTTAATTCATTAGCACTATTGTGCTTAAGTCAAAACAAAACTAAGTATATATCTACATATATATACTTTCACTACTGAATAATAAATCATATTTTCAAAATCCTAAGTCTAACGGTGTGGTGGCCTTCGCAATCCACAAACACATGCACTAAGTAGAAGCCACAAGACTCGGTCCCTCGCCGACGGATGGCGACTCCCAGCGCCTAGTAAGCTTATCAGCTTAGGATAAAGACTCAATATATATGATGACATAGCTAATGCCCAATCCTACAGGAAACTCGTATTCCTATGAGTCCCTTCCCATCTTCTGTATGAAGCGGCAGTCGAAGTTATCTATATGCAATATGGGGAATGCATGATTCATTTTGATTTCTTAATTGTATAAGTGATTAACTCAATTTTCAAGATGATCAAACAATTTCATTCCATACAATTCACATGTATATATTAGTACAAACAATTCCCATTATCATATAATTAACAAGTCATCACATTCATCCATAAATTCATACACATGCATCTCCCGTATCCCATAAGCATCCAAATTTATATATATATAAGTTTAAGTGCATCTATTCTACTAGTAAAATTAAGAAAAGAGTCATCGGGAATTTACTTACTCAACCATGCGGATAAATCAAAATAATCCGGGATAGGTCGTCTCCCAAAAGCCGAGTCCCCTGGACATCGTAAATACGATACTATAAGGGTTTGAAATAAAACCTAGAAAACTAAGCTAAAACCCTTTAAGTTACACTTTGGAGTTGGTTTCATAATTTTTCCCGGTTTTACTTAAAAGTTCAATCGCGTATAACTTTCTTGTTTTAAATCCAATTTTTATGATCTTATAGTCAATCTTCATCGTTTTTTAGTGTACTTTAATATGGTGAGGTTATATTTTCGAAATGAGGCATGAAAATCTGTCCATGGGTCAGAACAGTAGCGATCCTTATGTTTTGAAGTACTTTTAGGCCTTGTTTGGTAAATAGGCTTTTTGGTAACTTGAGAAATCCTTTGGGCTTGGTCTTAAGATTTTATCCTAAGCTTAAAACACTCCTTGAGATCAGATTTACAACTTTGATTTATATTCCTAAGGCTAACAACCACTTCATGAGCCCTTTAGTGGGCTTAAGTTGTCAAATAGGCTTGTTTTTTGTTCAAACTAAAGTTAATGACTTTGCTAGGCTTATGGAGTCTTAGGTGGATATCTTGTGGGCTTCAAAACAACCTCTCTTAATGTTTTAAAGTGCTGGTCAGAATTTTATTGAAGGCCCAACTTAGAGTTCTAAACTTATTTTGAGAGTTTTAGGCTCGGTTTTGAGTTTTAAGCTTTGTATACTTACTATACTTGCTTTAGTTGATCTTTTCACTTTGTTCACTTACTTTTATCATATTTTTAAGTGTTTTTTAGTTATGTTCTAGATCTGGTCGTGATGATTCCAAGGGGTTCTTACTTGGTTTTTCAACTTGTTTCATCATTTCCTTAAGCTTAGGTGTTAGATCATGCACTTAAACTACTTGTATCCAAATCTTAACTTAACTTCTCTTCTGTGAGATGATTCTTTAACTTATGCTTCCCACAAAGAAATAAGAGATCTTACACTTATTACAACTTCCATAGCATAGCTTGTGTCATACAAAGTTGGTTTCTTCATAAAACTTCATGTGATGAATTTTTCCTTAACTTAAGTCTAGATTTGAGCATGTTTAACTTAATGGAAATAAAATCAACATCCAAATGACTTTTGAAACCTCACGTCTAGCATGCTCATCTTCCATTCAAGTTCTTATTTCAAGATTTTCTCAACTTAAAATCTTCCATTCAAAGTTTTAAACAAGTATCTTTACAAAATACTAACTTTACATGCTCATGTTTCAACTTTATGTAAGGGTTTCATGAGTTTGTTTCTTAGAATGGTCTTTAGTGTTATAATAACTTAAAATCATAATCATATCTTCAAGAAATCAAAGTCTCCTAACATAAACACTAACCCACTAATCATAAGAAACACTTACTCATCCTTAAAGTGAAATATGGTGGTTGTGCACAAAGGTTCCACTTAAGCTTTTAACTTTGCTTCCTCCTTTTTGCAACCTTTTGGAAACTCGAGTTGTTTGATCCTTTAGAATGGGGTTTGTGGAAGGTTCTAATGGTTCTAAAAGAGCTTAGATGTTGGAAGAAAATGACACAAGAAAAAGAAATGGGAGTGCCATGAGTGGGACTTAGAAGTAGTGGCCAAATGGAGGATTTTTGTGGGGTTGAATTTTTTCTTTTGATTTGTGTTTAAAGTAAGAGAAAAGGAAGTGAAAATGAGAGTGAAAGAGGGAGAGAGTGGCAGATTTTTGAATGAGGGAAAAAGTGTGTGCAAGAAGCTTTAATTGATTATCTTATAGCTTACACAAAAGTCAACAATTGCAACTATTGATGATGTAAGCATTAAGGGGTGAATAGCGGTATGTAAGAGAAAGTGATTGATGGTTGAAAGACAAATGCATGGCCCCCCTTTCCTCCTCGTTTAAATCTGCCATTTAATGTCCTTTGGGGCCATGGAATGGTCTTGTCTCATTTAATGAAGTTAAGCATGTAAAATCTTGTGAAGAATTGTCCATATGTAGTATAAATGAAGGGGTGATAAGGAAAATGTCTTATCACTAGATTTTGAAAAGTTACCAACTGATAAATGATTCCAACTCTCAATTGATAAGTTATCTAAAGTAATCGGTTGATCTACTTATTGAAATATAAGGCTTGGACATGAAGATAAGGGCATAGTCTTATACAAAATTGTTTTAGGATTTTCATCTTGCATTGTTTTGTACTTTATGATTCGATTCCTATAAAATTGTGAAATTTTCTAAAGTTAAATGAAATTATTCAAATTAAATTATCGATTAGTCACTTAGGGTCAAAATTCCTTAATTGTTTTAGGGTTTAGGGTCTTAGGTGAGTTTAGAGCTCGAAGTTCTATAAGCTTAGGTTTTCTCGATAATTGGTTTTTGAATTAGAAAATTTTAATTTGTTTCTAAATGTAAGCTTAAGTTCTCAGTTTTGTTGATCCTTACAGATGTTCAGACGGTACTTTTAATTGAATGATGGGCCCACTAAAAGTAAGGTTTGTATTTATCAATTGATAAGTTATTTAGGATGATTGGTTGGTTTACTTATTCATGTGCACAAATCTTATGTATGAAGATAAGGAGATTATCTGATATGAAATTCTTTTGGAGTTTGATTCTCAAATTAATTTGTAGGTTGTGATTTGCCTCTTAAGAAATTTTCAAGTTTTCTAGAGTTAAATAAAATTTATTGAAATTATATTTTTAATTATTTATTTAGGATCATAAGTCCTTGATCATCCTAGGTTTTAGTATTCGAGTGAGATTATGTATGTTTTAGGGTTTTTCACCAACTCGGGAATAATTTACTTACACTTAGGAGCTTAAGGATCAATTGGCTTAATTATTTAGGAACACTGCTTTATTATGCAACATATATATATATCATATGATAGATTAAGAAAAAGAAATTGCTTAATATATTTATATATATATATATACATATTGTGGGGCTACTTATGTTCGCAAGTAAAATAATTTTTGTAAATTTATTAATTTATTCCTTTAACTAGCTTAGTTTTGTTGTTTATTATTACTTGAAATAATCCTTGATTCGTTTGTTATCAGTTTTAGGTTTACATTTTTAAAAGTATGCACATGTAGGGATTGGGGTTTTTTTATATGATCAGAGTTTCCAAATCGTATAATAGTGTCTTTCGAGTTCATTTTAAGTTCCGAGTTTAAAATTTTAGTCGATTTTCATTTTATGTGGTCTTATCGATTGAGGGAAATATTTACGATACTCAAGTTCGATACTATGTTTAGAAGGTTAAATTTATAGAGTCTACACATATAACATCGGATTTAACGCCCTCCAAAGTAAGAGTTGGAGATACATCGGTACCAATCACAATCGAGCTCTAGTACTTGGGTTTTTACCCTTATATCATTATATATATATATATATATATATATATATTCCCTGTTTCACTAAACAGGTTTCTACTTTCATCAGTCAATAGTATACAAATATCCAAGTCTAACGGTGAGTAAGCTCTCGTAGTCCACACTTACACCCTATAGCGGTAGTCTTTAGACGCGACCCCCAGCCACCCATGGTTAGTGTCTCTGGCACCAATAAAACCCTCGAGCCAAGGGTAGGGTCTTGTTGTACCAATGCTCCTGCACTATACTAATCAAATCATGTGGGAATCCATCCCTCCAAGGCCCTTCATTACCAACCGCGTGAGGTGACGGCTAGAATATTATATGCAATGTTCGTATTTTATGCATGACCTGTTTAATTTTAGTTGGGTTGAATATGATTACGTCAACTTATGAGGTAGTCAAACATTATTAACAAATCATTTAAATAATGCAATAATCAATTATATTACATTTAACGGTATTTTGCATAGTAATCAATCAATATCAGTTGCATGCATAACCCAAAACCCCATTCATTAAGTTATTAATATTTAATTCATATGCACTAACTACAAGCACAAAACAAGTATAGTGTTATCGAGACTACTTATTTGGTCATAAATGATGTCAAGGATTGTAATAGTCCAAAAGTAAGTTGGTCTTGATCTTAGGATCACCTAACATAAGGGAAATATGGAAAATAATAAGTTTGGGAATTAAATAACTAAACTAGTATACTAAATCGTACTGTTTACTTAAATCGGTTATTAATTTACGTAAAATTATTGATTCGAGTTTTTTTTATCGAATCACATATAACTTTTTTGTTTTAGGTCGGATCGTTATAAACTTATAGTCCATTTTAATCATTTTCAAGCGTATTTTCTCGTAACGAGGTTCGTTTTGGACGTTGTGACTTGTAGTTTAAATTGTGATATAAAAATATCACAAAAATTCATATTTAAGTTTAAAAATTATAAAATATTAATTTTCACTTTTTCTTAACATATTTATGATTTAATCATTATTTAAATCATATATTTGATATTTTTATTATTTTGAGCATATTTTCCTATTTTTGAGATTTTTACTTTATTATGATTATTATTATTATTATTATGACCTTTATTATTTTTATTAGTTCTCATTTTCTTATTATTTATGTACTTCACGATTTATACATACATATATATATATCTTTATATATTTTCAATATACTAATATATATAATATATGTTACATGCTATATGTATGTATATACTTATTTTATGAAAATAAACATACTCTTATGTACATATATATATATATATATTCATGTATTTGTATTTATACATAATAATATACTTATATAATTTCTGAATACTTAGATATATATAAATAATTTACAAATACCTATTCTTATAATATATATTTAGTATATATATTTACATAATATTTGTTATAAAATATGTATACTATATATTATACATATATTATGCCGTATACCTCAAAGCATATACTCTATATTATATATATATATGTCTTATATACATACTTATAAAAATACCCCACTACATATATACTATACGACTATACATATATCTATATATATATATACAAAAATAATTATACATGTATACACACATATATATAGTTACGGTACATACATATATATTTATACTATAGTTATGTAATGAACATTCTTAATACTAATTATATGTATTTTATAAAAATACATAATATATACTCTTTCCATATAATATACTTATGTTCATACATGTATACATACATAGCCTAATACATGCATATATTATTCAATTTATGTGTTTATATACATATACATGTATTAGTAATGTTATATAAAAAAAATACTATACAAATACTATATTTATACAAGTATATACTAAAATAATTTACTTACCTAGTAATTTAATTTCTTTTCTTCTTTTCTTCTTCTTTTTCTTCCTTCATTCTCTCTCTCTTTTTTTTTTCCTCACGGTTTTGCTTCCAGTGTTTTCGGTTTGTTTGCAAGTTAGTTTCTAGATTTTTGTTTTGTTTTGTTTTGTTTCTTTTCTTTCTTCACGTGAGTAGTAAGCTTAAATATTAAGCTAAGATCTTATCTAATCTTTGTATTCATGAAGATGGGACAAAGTATTTATCTCTTATTTTTCTTTTATTGTGTACTTAACACATGTCAATTTGTTTTTCTCACATGGGCTGCTTCATTTTGCTTTCCATTTCTAGAACGTAAAATTGGGTTAAGGGAAGAAAAGAGATAAATTGAAAATGAAAGAGAAGGAAAATAAAAATTAATAATAAATATATGTAATTTTTTGAAACATATAAATTATAACAATTCTCATCATAAATTAATTTTTAAATTTTTGTAAAATTTTATCAATTTAGTTGGTATCCACTATAATTATAATTTTTACAAGTTATTGTAGCGATTTTATTAAAATTTCACGCGAATAGGTGTTTTAGTTGAAAATTACAATCGACTATAATTTTATCACTATTGAGTAATATTTAACTATTTTATAGGTTTATATTTGTAATTTTGAGGTTTCGATTAAATTCGGGATCAATTTTGATTAATGATGTGTAAGTCAGTTTTAGGGTTTTAGTATGCGATTTAGGGTTTTGATCAATTTCTAAGGTTTTACTACTTATAATATATTTAAATTTTATGATTTATTACATATTTATCTTGCTCAGCTTTAATGACTCTTCAAGTCATCTATAGTATTAGGGCTTAATTCTACTCTAAATAGCTAAATTTGTGGGGTTTACAAAGGTAGTATGAAAGCATGACTTTAAATAGGGTAAATAAAACCCAACCTTAAACAGTAGGATGACTTACTTAGTGAGATTAAGAGGGGTAGAACTGAGTTAACTGTTTAAGCATAAAAACTAATTATTGAATGTTATAATAATGTAATAATAGAAGCAAATACATGCCTTGTGAACTTAAGGATCGATTCTTAGGCTACAGATCAATTTTACCTTATTCCATCATCATGAGGGTGAGATTTTACTAGATTATCATTGTTGTCTATGCATCTTATGCAAGGATTTGGCCTTAGTAGGTCGACCATGCATACTATGTCAGCTTTTCACTACTTGGGGAGTCGTTTTGAGCATATATTGGTAGGACCAACGAATTTATTAGACACTACATGTAGTAGGTGACATGCTAACTAATGAGAATATGTTATATTACTTGGAGGCTGATTAGGGTATTGATCGCATGTAGGAGTTGGTATTTTTAGTACGAGCTGATTCATTATCAGAGCTACCCTCATTGGCTCATAGTAGGGTTATTGGTTATGGTGTGGTCTTAGCTATTAATCATCGTGCTGATCACGATTTGGTCATTGCTTAGGATAATGCCAAAGCCATGGCTAACTTTTAGGTAAGTATGGAGTATTGGTATGACTACTCATAGGGGATTGAGATCTATAAACCTAAACAGGGCACAGGAGTTGAGGAGCTAGACGTACAATTAGATGCCTTGTTGCACCCGTCGAGCCTATTCAGGAGATGCCCCATGTTGAGGATTTTGAGTACTACCAGGTTGACCTTAGACTTCCTTCCATAGTGCTAGTCGAAGGTAACCCATCAGATGTGCTTACTATCTATCCAGATGCTCTAGATGTCTAGTTACCTAGGGAGTAGGCCTGACAGGCACCTAGTGAGGAGTCAGGAGTCTATTCCAGTGTTGGTTCTACATTCTTTATCCCAAGATTTAGATATTAGGGCAATGCAGGTGCTAGACCATCTTCATGCCCTTAGTAGATGTGCAGATGCTTATTTTGATGGGCTGCATTTTTAGAGTTGCTGCTTGGCATCAAAGTAATCATGCATACTCCTTTTGTTGTATATGTTAGGATCATGTTTGATCATTTCGTAATTTGAAAGTTTTATCATAGTGAGGTTATGATGTATTTGTGAGTTTTGATGTATTGATAGCTCCTTATATTGTAAGGATTTATGCATTATGAGAAGCTCTATTATATTTTGAAACTCTGTATTTTGACTTGGATTGTAGAATTATTAGTGGAGATTTACTCAATGAAGTGACCACTAGACATATGTAACCTCACTATGTTGACAAGAAATGAAAGATTGTAGCTTTTATTACTACTGTTATCGTATATGCATATATGCTATTTCAATTTTGTGCTTGCAGTTTCTAATACTATTTAAATATAGTTGATTATTCTAACTTAAAGTTGGAAATGAATTTCTCAGTTGAAACGAGCGCAAAGGAAAACCTTAGGTTAATCAAGCCCTACCTGTTCAAGAAAGAGAAATCGATATGTTGCTGGATTGAACTGATGAAATTCTTACAGCTATTAATGCACAGAATAAGTTGTTTGAGGACATATTTGGCTCAAGAGAGTGTGTCACTAACTCAAGCATCGCCTCCAGTGGTAATTCTAGAGATTCCTTTACTATAGCCGCCTTCGTCTCCGCCTCCACCACTAGTCAGACCAGTAAGAATTATGCCTTCGATACCCCTTAATCTTAAGCAACAGTGCAGTTTATTACCAGTGTTTATTCCCTATAATAAATACTTTGAGGGTATTACCAACAAACCTAATGAGGCTAAGGATTGGTTACATCAAATCGAGAGATCATTTGAGGCACTTGAAGTACTACTACATCTCAGACTTACTTATAGTATGTATATTTTAAAGATGCGGGCATGTTCTTAGTAGGAATCAAAGAGGCGGAATTTGAGAGAACTAATCACTTGGGATGTTTTCAGACATGAATTCCCAAGCTATTATTTTCCTGAAAGTTTAAGGATCAAATACAGTGAAGACTTACTTGATATTATGAAGGAGATGTGTATTATAGAGCAGTATGAAGCTGAATTTAATGGATTGTTATAGTTTGCTCCATTAGATTATTAGACTAGTGATTGATTGAAGATGTAGATATTTTCTAGGGGATTTGATCCTGATATGAAAAGAAGACTCTTGGAATTTGAACCAAGAAGCTTTGTTGACATAGTAGAGAAAGTAAGAGTATTAAACAATGCAAAAAGATAAAATGAAGAAGTGGGCAAACGCAAAGTTAGTGTGTTTGGAAAGAGACCTTTTGAAGCACAAATGGCTGTAGTAGTAGCAAAGTGAGAAGATTTGTGAGACTACAAAAAATGTTTCAAGAAAAGACTAGCGCGATAGCTAAGTGTTGGAAATGCAAAGGGAATCATTGTCTTAGAGATTGTCCCCAATTACAAGGAAAGTGTTTTTATTGTGGTGAAGGCTTACACGGAGTGATGGATTGTCCTAAAAGAAATACTATTACTTACTTCATCTATAATAAGGTTTTTTACATTTTTCTACTATGTGCCTATAGCGCATAACTACTACTATTCAAGTTGCCAAGCTACCCCTAACTGTTGGATGCCCTACCATTGGAAAAGAGATTGGAGGACTAAGTGCAGGAAATGCACATCCAGGTGCAGTAAATACCGCTAGAGTATACAATTTGGGGGGTGACTAGAGTTGAGAGGACTATTTAGGTGAAGATTTGGAAGTCCATGAGGAAACTGATGATTATGTGGATTTTGAGCTCATAGTAAGTATGTATCTTAATCCTTTTTGTTAAATTGCTTAAGATATACTAAATAGTATAAGATATTTTAAGTAGTAGTAAGTAAATAGATGTTATGAATGGAAATTTATGATGTTATAATAAGAAAGTAAGTTTTAAAAACATTATAACTCAGGGAATATTGATATAGTTGGGTACTCCGTTTACACATCGTTTAATACGAGAGCTACACATTCCTTCATAGCCCTTGAAGTGGTAAAGCAAATAGGTTTAACTATAGCTGCTATTGAGTCAAGTGTTGGAGTAAGAACTCTTATAGGAAACGTTAGGGTTACAAGGGAAATGGTAAAAGGATGTCCTTTGAAAATTCAGGACTTCGATAGTAAAGTAGACATGATCCTTCTTGAAATGGACAAGTATGATGCAATATTAAGAATGAATCAGATAGCAAGAGTTAAAGTTACTGTTGATTGTAAAGAAAAGAAGGTGATGCTTAAAACATTTGAACGGACGAAAGCTAAATTCAAGGGAGATTATGCTATAGTAGGAGTGGAAGAGCTAAATGCTTTAGAGATGATGATAGATGTTAGTTGGTTGAATGCTTTAGAAATAGATTCCAAGAAGTTGAACATAGATGAAATTCAAGTAGTGAACGAGTTTCTTGATTTGTTTCCATATGAGTTACTTGGATTGCCACCAAAAAGAGAAATTGACTTTGTCATTGACCTGGTACCTAAACTGAAAGAATTGAAGAAGCAATTACAAGAGTTACGAGATCAAGGATTTATAAGACTGAGTATATCACCATGGGGTACACCAGTTCTATTTGTTAAAAAGAAGGATGGATCCTTCAAACTTTGTATTAACTATAGAGTTAAAAAAAGTGACTATCAACAATAAATATCCATTTCCATAGATTGATGATTTGTTTGACCAATTGCAAGGTGTAAGTATCTTTTCAAGGATTAATTTGAGATCAATCTATCAGCAATTGAGGATTAAGTTGGAGGATGTTTTGAAGACAGCTTTTCAGACACGATATGGCCACCATGAATTTCTTATGATGCCTTTTGGTTTGACAAATACACCTACAATTTTTATGGACTTAATGAATCACATATTCAAACCTTTACTGGATAAGTGTGTGATTGTGTTCATTGACGATATTTTAGTATATTCTGCTACACCTAAATAGCATGAAGAACATTTAAGAATGGTGTTGTAGACATTGCGATAACACAAACTATATGCCAAATTATCTAAATGTGACTTTTCGTTAAAAGAGATATCTTTTCTTAGGCATGTTATCACGACCTAATAGTATTGTTGTTGTGGTAGATCACTGTGTATTGTACAAAGGTCTACTATCAACCCCTTCGCTAATCGCAAACTTTTCATATGACACACAAAGCTTCTTCCACTATACATTACTACCAAGCTCATAGATAAGTAATATAGAGCAATTCTTATTAAAATTAATTTTTGAGACATAAATTAATCAAGTAAACATGTGGACTCGTTACGTTCCACACTAAAAGAATATTACAAACAAATGCAGTTCATAATAGGAACTGCATCATAAACTTTAAACTATGTTAAGAATAAAATAAAAATAAATAACTATCTATGAAAGCTTTTACAAAATCTCCTTTACGCTCCTTGATCGCTCCAATCCGTCTCTATATGAGACTCACCACGGGCATGCCTCGGTCCAGATTAGCGAAGAGGTTTTCCTGCAACAAAAGGAATTTATTGATGTATAAGCTTAAGTTTAGTGAGATAAATACCTTCATCAATACTGCATGGAATAAAATTATTAGATGTACAATCATATGAATGCATGAATAATCAGTATGCCAAACAACACATGCAGTGGCCTAAGAACTACATACGACTTAGAATTACTGTAAACCCTAGAAAATCAATAGTCTAAACCGTAATTTAAGTTCAAGTGTCCTAAACAGTGTAATGAGTCGATAAGACTAGTAACAATAAAAGATTATGAAACTTAATAAATCGAATATAACACCAATAATAAAAACTCTAGAAATTGATCAAAACCTTAAATCTAATTTATGCACAATTAACCAAAATTGAATCTGAATTTGATTAAAACCCTAAAATTATAACTTTAAGCCTATAAAATAGTTAAATATCACTCAATAGTTATATAATTATAGTCGATTGCAATTATCGACTAAATCGTGTAATTGCGTTAAATTTTAATGAAATTGTTAAAATAACTTGTAAAAAATTATAATTGTAACGGATACTAATTAAATTGATAAATTTTCAAAAAATTCCCAAATTAGTTTATGATGATTATTTTTATGATTTTTCGGTTTAGAAAAATTACATATATTTATTTTTAATTTCTATTTTCTTTCTTTTTCTCTTTTCTCTCTTTTCCTAATTTTCACGTTGAACTCCAGTAGATTTTTAGCAGCCTACATGAGAAAATTTAAGTTATAAGTGTCGGCTTTGAGAAAGAAGATAAATTAGATATGATGACCTTGTCTTATCCTCATAAATGTAGAGATTAGGTTAGTTTATTTTATTATTTTGTCCCTAAATTGCTGCATACGGCAGAAACCAAAAGAAGAAAAGAAATTTGGAAATAAAAAATTGAGAAAGCCAAACCAAAAACACAAAAAGAAGAACAAGAAGAAAAAATAAGAAGAAGAAGAAGAAGGAGAAGGAGGAAAAGAAGAAGAAAATCAAATATAATTAGGTAAGTATAATTATTTTAGTAGTATATATGTATATTATATGGTATGTACTAAGTATTTGTGTTGTATTTTATTAAATATTTCATTACATATACATATATGTATGCATAAGTAGATAATTTAAGATATATATATATATATATATATGTATGTATAAAGATATGTATGTAGACATGTATGTATATAGGTAGAATATACTGTATGTGTATGTATCCATAAGATTATATATAGTATGTATTTAGTATTTTCACAAATTAAATGAAGGTATATATATATTTATATATATGTGTGTGTGTGTGTGTGTGTATACACTTGAAAATGGCTATGTATGTATATATGTGTAGAATCTTTATTTCATATGTATAGATATAAGAATAAGTATTCGTATATTATATATATATATATATATATGTATTTGGTATTTATATATTCATGTACACATGTAAGCTATATTTTATATACATGTAGATATACATGTATGTGGCGTAAATATATGTATAGCATATAGTATATATATAGTATACTGTATATTAAGTAGTATATATGATACAATAATATTTACTAAATAAAATAAATTCATAAATATGTAAGGAGTAGGTATATGTATATATATATATTAATTACCATAAATTAGGAATTACTAATTAAAGTAAATTATAAAATTTATCAAATATAGTATAACTACATATATATATATATATATATATGTATCGTGAACTACAAATGAATAATAAGAAAATAATAAAAATAACAATAATAATAATAATAATAATAAATATAATAAGTCTAAAATCTCAAAAATAAGTAAAAATGAGTAATTAAGGTAAAATATGCTTAAAATAATAAAATTATCAATTATATGATTTAAATAATTATTAAATCATAAATATATTAATAAAAAGCTAAAATTAATATTTTATAATTTTTAAATTAAAATAATAAAATTTGTGATATTTTTATATCATAATTCAAACTGTGAGTCATGACGTCCAAAACGAACCTCGCTACGAGAAAATATGCTTGAAAACGATCAAAATGGACTATAAGTTTATAACGATCAAAGCTAGAACGAATAAGTTATACGCGATTCGATAAAATACTCGAATCGACAATTTCGCGTAACTAGGTGAAGTAAATCTTACAAATTACGATACTAGTTTAACCTTAAATTCCTAGACTTACAAATTTTTATTATTCTTAAGTGATCTTAACATTGACCCTAAGCTACCACCAGATTATTATGACCTCTGAATCAACTATGGTTGAGTGAGTTTTCTTGATGATTCCATACTTATTTGTATTTATAGTTAGTAAATACAAGTTATGATCAATAATGGAATGTTGTATAGGGTTAGGTTATGCTTGTGTATGATAATTGGTTGTTAATTGTGAATTTACTTTAAATTACAATAATGTATTGATTGTTGCATAATAGATTTACTAAGAATTGATTGTCTGTGACTTTGAATGATCATTGAATAATAAGACCTAATTTTACTCGATTAGAAAAAGTTAACTTGAAACACGCATAATCATATACTGCATAACTAATTTCGACAGTCACATTACACGGAGGTAGCGAGAGGCTAACGTGGGTTGATTATTTGATGGTTATAGATTTCATATAGTGCACACATGCAATATGACCTTACCCAAGCCTAAGAAATTACTAGGTATTGGAGGTGCCAACTGCCTAGCTAAGGGTCAAGTCTAGAGGCCTCCGTTTAAGGGTGAGTAAGGGCTGCGTAAACGTACTCACAATCATATGTAGAACTCGTTTTTGATAAAATTGATAATGGATATACCATTACATTTTAAATACGAAACACGAAGTTTCGTTATGAAAGAAGTTCTAGTATGATACCCAGATCTGATTGTGCCGATGTATCTCTAACCTTAACTTCAAAGGGTGTTAAATCTGAGTTGCATGCAGTACCTGGTCACCTACATGTATTTGTTTGGCATACTGATTGACATGCATTCATTTGATTGAACTTAATTGTTGTATAACTTGATTGTTGTATGGTTGAGGAGATTATCTCACTAAGCTAGTTAGTTTATATCTTTGTAGTCTTCTTTCACAAGCAGAGTTATTCGTGGAGTTAGGTCATCGCATACCCAAGGTTAGTTGTTCATCACGGGGTCAATGTGGGAGCAAGACGTGATTAGAGTGTAATTATGATAGTTTATCTAGATTATAGAGCTGATTATGTAATCAAATGATACTAGTTTGACTTAAGAAATGCTTTAGATTTCTTATTTGTAAATTGTCACATAAATGGATTATGTGTTATATTTCTATATTCTATTATTGTTATCATGAAATGATATTACTTATACTTGCGCAACTCTTGGTTGTTAGTTGTAACTGTAGCCTTGTGTATCATATAAAGGGTCATCAATTGTAAAAGAATTCAATCTACAATCCTTTGTATAGTATAAGGTGACTGCCATGACTAACCCCCTTCGGGTTGTGACAATTACACCCTCTATAGCTAGGGTTTGGAGATAATTAATCGACCCAAACCAAAATTCAAATTTCAGACCTTGGGTTTTATTTCATTTACATTGTTGTGCTTAAGCCAAAACAAAACTATATATATATATATATATATATACTTTCTTTACCGAATAACAATCGTTTTTTTTAAATCCCAAGTCCAGTAGTATGGTAGCCTTGGCAATCCATAAACATATGCCCTAAGTAGAAGCCATAAGACATCGCCTCTCACCGATAGTTGGCATCTCCTAGCGCCTAATAAGCCCATTAGCTTAGGATAAAGACTCAATAAAATGATGACATAGCTAGTGTCCAATTCTACAAGAGGCCCTCTTCTTATGAGTCCCTTTCCATCTTCTACGTAAAGTGGCAATCGGTGTTATCCGAATGTAATTATGGAGAATGTATGGTCTATTTCATTTCTTAATCATATAAGTGATTAACCCGATTTTCAAGGTAATCAGATAATTTCATTCCATACAATCGCATGTATAAATTATCACAAACAATTCCCATTATTATATAATTAACAAGCCATAGCATTCATTCACAAATTCATACACATGCATTTCTCATATCCTAGAAGCATCCAAATTTATATATATAAGTTTAAGTCCATCTATTCTACAAGTAAAATCAAGTAAAGAGTTATTGGGAATTTACTCACTCCGCCATGCAAGTTAGTCAAAGTAGTCCGGGGGTAGGTCATCTCTGTACGTGGGGTCCCCTAGTTATCGAAATCACAATACTACAAGGGATTGAAATAAAACTTAGAAAACTAAGCTAAAACCCCTTAAGTTATACTCTTGACTAAATTTTGTATTTTTTCCCGATTTTACATAAAAGTTCAATTACGTATAACTTTCTTGTTTTAAATCCAATTTTTATCATTTTATAGTCAATCTTCATCATTTTTTAATGTACTTTAACGTAGTGAGTTTAGATTTTCAAGATGAGGTACATAAATCTGTCCATAGGTCAGAACAATAGCAGTTCTCATTGTTTAGAGTGCTTTTAGGCTTTGTTTAGTTAATGGGCTTTTTGGTAACTTAGGAATTCCTTTGGGCTTGAGCTTAAGATTTCATTCTAAGCTCAAAATACTCCTTAAGGTTAGATTTACAACTTTGATTTACACTCCTAAGGCTATTAACCACTTCTTGGGCTCTTAAGTGGGCTTAGGTTGTCAAATGGGCTTATTTTTTATTCAATTCAAAGATGGTCATTTTCTTGGGCCTAGGGAGTGTTTTATGGGCTTCTTGAGAGTCTTAAAATAACTCTTATTGATGTGTTAAGTTGCTAATTAGAAACTTAAGGGTGGTTCAACTTGACATTTGAGGCCCGCTTTGGAAGTTTTAAGTTTTAGGCTTAATACACTTATCAAACTTGCCTTGGTTGGTTTTCTCACTTTGTTTACTTACTTTTATCATATTTTTAAGTGTTTTTTAAGGATGTTCCAGATTTGGTCGGTTTGAGTATGAGGGCTTCCAACTTGGTTTTCTAACTTATTTCATCATTTCCTTAAGTTTAGGTGCTAGATCATAAACTTAAACTACGTGTATTCAAATTTTAACTTAACTTCTTTTTCATGAAATCATTTGGCTCATACTTTACATGAAAATGGAGGATCTCACTTTTATCATACTTCTTATACCATAGTTCATGTCTTATAAAGTTGGTTTTCTCATAAAACTTTATGTGATGGATTTTTCCTTATTCTAAGTCTATATTTGAGCATGTTTAACTTAATAGAAGTATAATCAACATCCAAATGACCTTTGAATCCTTACGTCCAGCATGTTTCTTTTCCATTCAAGTTCTCATTTCAAGATTCTCTCAACTTAAAATCTTGCATTCAAAGTTTTAAACAAGTATCTCTACAAAACACTAACTTTACATGCTCATACTTCAATTTTCATGTAAGGGTATCATGAGTGTGTTTCTTAGAATAGTCTTAGATATTATACCAACTTATGATCATACTCATATCTTCAAGAAATCATAGTCTCTTAACATGAATACTAACCTACTAACACAAAGAAACACTTACTCATCCACAAAGCAAAAGTATAGTAATTGTGTACTAAGGTTCCACTTATGCTCTTTATCTTACTTCCTCCTTCTTGCACCCTTTTTGAAACTCGAGTTGTGATCCTTTGAGGTGGGGTTTAAGGAGTGTTCTAAGGGTGTGTCCTAAAGTAGCTTTGAATGTTGGAAAAGAAAGATAAAAGAAGAAGTTGAGTGTACTGTGAGTGGAAGCTTAGAAAAGTAGCGGCACGTGATAGATTTTGTAGGGTTTGGTTGTTTCTTCCTTTGTGTTGTTTTTAGAGAGAAAAGGAAGTGAAAATGAAATTGAAAATGAGAGCAAATGATGAAAGAGTGGCCGGTTGGGAATGGGGGTGATTGTGTGTTTATGAAGTTTGATTTTGTTGTCTTGTAGCATACATAAAAGTCAACAATTGCAACCATTGTGATGTAAGCATTAAGAGGTGAATAATGGAGTGTAAGATAAAGTGATTGATGGATGAAAGATAAGAGTATGGCCCTCCTTTTCTAGCTTATACAAACCGGCCATATAGTGTCCTTTTGGGCATGGAGTTGTCTTGTCTCATTTATTAAAGTTAAGTATGTGAAATCTTGCGATAATTTATCCATATGTTGTATAAGTGAAGTGGTGATAAGGAAAGTGTCTTATCACTAGATTTTGGATAAGTTATCAATTGATAAGTGGCTCTAACTTTCAATTGATAAGTTATTTAAGGTGATTTGTTGGTTTACTTATTTATATGTAAAGCTTAGGCATGAAGATAAGGGTATTGTCTTATAGGGAATTGTTTTAGGATTTACTTCTTGAATTGTTTTGTAGATTATGATTCAATTCTTATAAAATTATGAAACTTTTTAGAGTTGAATGAAATTATTCAAATTAAATTATCAATTAGTCACTTAAGGTTAAAAGTCCTTAATTGTTTTAGGGCTTAGGGTTTTTGATGACCTTAGAGTTTGCAGTTTTTCAAGTTCGAGTATTATCGATAATAAGCTTTTGAATTGGAAAAGTAAGTTTGTTTCTAATCGTAAACTTGAGTTCTTAGTTTAATGATCCTTGAGAACATTTGGGAAGTACTCTTAGTCAAATCATAGTCCTACTAAAAGTATGGTTTACACATGTAATAACTAAAGATGGTATATCTATTGATCTAAAAAAGATTAAGGCCATAGTAGATTAGAAAAGGCTAAAAACAGTTGCTGAAATCTGAAGTTTTCTTGGTTCAGCTAGGTACTATAGAAAACTTGTCAAGAACTTCTTAAAGATTTCAAGGCTACTCACCCAATTAACACAAAAGAATGTGAAGTTCGAGTGGAGCAACAAGTAAGAAAAGAGTTTTCAAGAGCTAAAGAAGAGTTTAATGTCTGCCCTGATCCTTATATTGCAAAATAATGATGAGCCATTCACTGTATATAGTTATGCTTCTAAGAATGGATTAGCATATGTAATTAGGCAAGGAGGAAAGGTGATTGCATGTGCTTTCAGACAATTAAGGCCACATGAGCAAAACTATTTAGCACATGATTTAAAGCTTGCAGCTATAGTGTTTGCATTGAAGTTATGGCAACATTATTTATATGGACAAAGATGTGAGATTTTCACTTATCACAAGAGTCTCAAATACTTTTTTACTCAGAAAGAATTAAATATGAGATAGAGGAGATGGCTTGAGTTGATTAAAGATTATGATTTTGGGATTAAATACTGTTTAGGCAGAGTGAATGCAATTGCCGACGCTTTAAGTAGAAAGAATCATGCTGAAGTTGCATCCCTTCTCACTAATCAAAGGGAGTTAATTAAGGAATTTGAAAGGTTGAATTTAGAATCTTCCTAGCATGAAGTAGATGTTGAATTTTTGAATTTAGTAATTGAGTTGACATTGATAGAGAGAATTCAAAACACGTAACAAAGTGACCCTATCTTGATCCGAGTCAAAGAAAAAATGGCAAGTAGAAAGTACATTGATTTTAAAATAGATGAGCATAGAGCACTACATATGAATGACAGGTTATATGTACCTAATAATTTAGAGCTTTAAAAAGAGATTTTAAGTGAAGCTCACTATTCAAGTTATACTGTACACCCAGGAGAAACAAAGATGTATCAAAATCTGAAAAAAAAAAAAAAACTTCTGGTAAAAGGAATGAAGCAAGATGTAGCTAATTTTGTACTTATGTGTGAAACCTGCCAAAGAATAAAAGATGAACATTAATGACTAGGAGGATTGTTGCAACCACTACTTATTCTTGAGTGGAAATGGGATCAGATATCCATGGATTTTATAAGTGGTTTATCGAGGACAGCAACTGGTTTTGATTTGATCTAGTTGATTATTGATCGACTTACTAAATCAGCTCACTTTTTACCAATTAATATGACTTTTTCCTTGGAAAAGTTGGCCTAAATTTATATAAAGGAGATAGTGATATTGCATGGTGTACCAGCAAAGATCGTATCAGACAAAGATCCTAGATTTGTGTCAAAGTTTTGGGGAAGTTTGTAGAAAGTTATGGGAACAAGATTGCAATTCAGTATAGCATATTATCCTCAGACTAATGGACAAACTGAAAGGACTATATGGTCCTTAGAGGATATGCTAAAGGCATGTACCATTGAATTAAAGTAGAGTGGGGATATTCATTTGCTTTTGATTGAGTTTGCTTACAACAACAACTATCATTATACTATTTAGATGCCATCGTATGAAGCTCTTTATGGGAGAAAGTGTTGATCTCCATTGTTTTGGAATGATGTAGAGAAAGCTGCAATAGGATCGAATTTGGTATAGGAAATAGTCGATAAGATTATGGTCATTAAGCATAAAATGAAAGAAGCCTAGGAGGTAAAAGAGTTAGGTTGACTTGAAGAGAAGAGAATTGGAATTCCAAGTAGGAGATCATGTGTATCTTAAAGTAAAACTGATCAAAAGTATACGTCATGTAAAAGGTTAAGGAAAATTGAGTCCAAGATACATAGGTCCTTTTGAAATCTCAAAGCAAGTCAGGAATTTAGCTTATCGATTAGCTTTGCCACCTAATCTATTGAGAATCCATAATGTCTTTCATGCCTTTTCGATTAGCTCATCTTATGATTTTTTTTTTTTTTTTTACTTTTCTTACATGCCTTTTCAGTTAGCTGCAATGTCTACTTCAATTCCTTTGTAATTTATTTAACTAGCACAAAGTAACACACACACTTTTCCTTTTTCCAAAAGCAAACCGAAAACCCTCTCTTCCTTTTCCCTTTCATCCATTTGGTTTCTAAAATTTCTTTTCCTCTTTCTAACAAAATACAAGAAGGAAAAGAAAGGCTCTTGGATTCCACAAGTCTCAAGATAACAAGAGTAATATATTAGTGCTTATTTTGTATATAATTTGTTATGTAATATCAAATTTATGTGTTTACTTGTTATATATGCATTTTGTAGTAGTTAGGTATTTTTGGCACATGTAATAGAGTTCTTTTGTAATTTCATGTCTTTGTAATACAACCATTTATACATGTATTAAGAATATATGTAAAGTTGTATTTTTATAATTATTTAGGTATATAATTATATGTACATATATGCTATAGTTGATTATGTAAACACATTGTATATAGAGATATATGTATATATATATATATGTGTATATAGTATGATGAGTATTTATTTTCATTTCCTTATATATATACATATGTATATATATAGTGCATAATTATATATATATATATATATATATATATATTACATGTACATATGTATAGTATATAATATAGTATAAGTTACTACACCTATGTGCTAGTTATATTGTAAATTTATATATGTATATATGTATCAATAAGACAAGAAAACCTACATATAAAAGTGTATATATAAGTATAAAAATATGTATATTAGTAGTGTAACATAATATAAGTACATGTATATGCCTAAATAGTATAGGCACAATATACTAAAATACTAAATTATTAAATAAAGTAATAATATCTATATATATATATATATATATATATATGTTGTGAGTGTTAGAAAAGAAAAATGGGTTAATTTACAAAATTTAATAAATTATAATAATAGATATATATGTATAAATATTAAGTAAAGTTGCGAAATAGGAAAAGTCCTAAAATAACATGTGTAACACCAAGGAAGAGCCATGTCGGCACTTTACAATTATAATTAAATTCGTAATTAATAATAATAATAAAATAATTAATTAATTAGGAAATTACTTAAGTAGCAAAAAGTGAATTAAATAAGTATTTAAGCTCAAAAATAGTATAATAAGTAAATTGTTATAAAACAAACTTAAAAATAATAAAATTACAAAAATATAAAGTTTAGGAATTAATTAAATCATAAATCTACAAAGAAAAGCTTAAAATAATAATTTATAAATATTTAAGTTAAAATAATGAAATTCGTAATATTTTTAGATCAGCAAAAAAAACTGTCGGTTATAACATCCAAAACAAACCCTATTGTGTGAAGGTATGTCTAAAAACGATAAAAATCAAATATAAGTTCATAAAATTCAGAACTAGAACAAAAAAGTTACATGCGTTGACAAAAAAGCTATAATTAGGGATTTTATATAAATGGATAGCTAATTTAGGTAGTTAATACTAAATATGTGAATAGTTTAATTATTTCACTCAAACACTTATTATTCTTCATATTCCCTATATATTAGATGATCACGATATTGATACCGATCTATCGGTAGACTATTACAATCCCTGACTACTACTATAGCCAAGTGAGTACTCCTAATGATTTCATATATGTTTATGCTTATAGTTAGTAAATATTAACTATTATTAATAATGGGATGCTGTGTGGGGCTAAGCTTTGCATGTGTATGATACTATTTGATAAGTTGTGAAATTACTTTAAAGTATACTAATGTATTGTTTGTTACGTAGTAAATTCAATAGGAATTGATCTGCCCATAATCCTAATTAGTCATACAATAATTGGACTTAATTATATTAGACTTGATTAAACTAAATCGGAATATGCATAAACATACATTGCATAAATAATTCTGGTCGTCACATCGCACGAAAGTAACGAGAGGCCATACAGAGGTTGATAAATTATGACTCTAATGTTTTAATATGGTGCATACGTACGATATGACCTTACCTTGGCTGGTAAGATTACTAAACATTAAAGATGCCAACGGCCTAGCTATGGTTGAGTCTAGAGACCTTCATTTAGGAGTGAATATAGACTGTGGGAGCTCACTCACAATCATACTTGGAATTTAGTTTTAATTAAAATTGAAAATGGATATACCATTTTATTTTTAAATACAAAATGTAAAGTTTCATAGCTATAAAAGTTCAAGTATGATACTCATATTTGATTGGTGCCATGTATACTCCAACCCTAATTTCAAAAGGTATTAAATCTGAGTTACATACAGTACCTGGTCACTTGTATGTATTTGTATGGCATTCTATGTATTCATGCGTTTATATGTTTGAAAATTAATTGTTGAATAACTTGTTTGTTGTATGGTTAAAGGATAGCTTACTAAGCTTTCTAACTTATACCTTTATAGATTGCTTTTGTAGGAGAATCTTTTCGTTACACCTAGCTATAAGATGCTCCAAGTTAGAGGGAAGCTTTTGGGTTGTTATGAGTTTGAGCACATAGTTGAGAGAGTATTACTATTACTGTATCAAACTCTCAAGTAGACTTATTATCTGATATTATATATTATCTAGTATATCTACTAGTTTATATAATCGTACATTAAATACTTAGTGTATTTGCTAATATGTATTGTAGTTATATTATGAAACTCATGCTAATATAACTATATTATGATATTATTTGTGCCTACATAACTCTTAAGTATTTAATTGTAGTAGTAGCCTTGTATGTTGCATGAAAGGTGTCAATTGGAAGGGTAACCAATCTATGGTCCTTTGTTATGATATATGGCATCTAACATGACTAGGCCATCCCTAAGGTTGTGACAGAACTTCACTTAGATATTGAGCTTGATTCATTATTAAAGTAGTTATGCAATTGTCAAGTGGTTAGATCAAGTAATAAAGTGAGGAGTTATAGAAAATCCCAATTTAGTCTTTAAAAGTGAAGTTGGTAACTTGGTTATTTTGTTGAAATTTGGTAAATTGATGAATTGGGATGTAAGGTATAAGGAGTTGAGAAGTAATGAAACTAAGGAAGGTTGTTTGAAGTGTTACTTTAAGTTTTAAGTTGACCCTCTAATGGAAACTTAGAAGAAAAGTAAGTAAATTAACTAATTCTAAGATATTAGTTAAAGGCATAAGATAACTCAAAGGTTTTGTGAAGGAGGTAGGCACTAAAATGATACTCAAAGATTGAGTCAAAAGCAACAATCATGAATAAAATGTAAGAACAGGGGATTCAGAAAGCTTAGTTAGAGGGTATTTTCCTAAAAAACTTTAGAAATAATAAAGTTAAAGGGTAGCTCATAAGGTAGTTTAATAAGGAGCTTAACTTAAGGAAATTTAGAGGCTGTCTAAAAGAGTAGAATTGATATCACAAATGACTCCTATATAGTTCAGAGAGTAGCTTAGAGGATTTTTGTCTAAAGAAAGCTATTATAAAAGCACTCAAAACCTTACTTAGAGGATTTAGAAGTTTAGGGTCACTAGTAAAAATCATTGATTGGTTAGGAAATCATGATTGATAAGTGGAAATAACTTATAGAACTTGTGATGAAACAACCAAAAACATATAAAACAAACTAATGGCTAATGATTTAAGGCTTGAAAACTAATCTATTGTGTATTTTTAGGGGCAATTAAAGAGTAAAGAGGCAATAGTTAGGAGTAGTTACCAGTAAGTGTAGGTAAGTATGGATCAATGCTTAATGCCATGTTAGAGTATCATATCAAGATACTTAGAGAATTAAGAGTGCTTGTTGATAGTTATAGCTAGATTGTTTGTGCGTGTGCTATATGTGAGCTTGTGATATTGGTTGGTAATTGGGAGTTTAACTCTTAGTGCTATTTTTGCTTGAACATATCATATCTAGTATGTCTAAACTAAGTTGCTCACCTTATAATCTAGGCTAAACTTAATTTGGCTAAGACCTATAACCCGACATTCATGATAACCTAATAGGGGTAACGATGAGGTTATCAAACCAAATATCGACACATCGATGAGGATAGCAGAAATTGTTCTTTTCCCACTCTTAGTTGAACTAAGTGATAGGAGAGGAGATCGTGGTAAGTGTAAACCCTATAAAGTTCTAGTCTAAACCCTAGTTTGAACTCAAGTGTCCTAGATAACTCCATGAGTCAATAAGGCTAAATAAGTTAAAACTTCACTAAATTATAAACTTGAATGTAATTAAATGATAAGAAAAACACTAGAATCTTAATCAAAACCTTAACCGTGTATAAAAACCTTAAACCCACGCATAAACATAAGAGATTGAATTCTAACTTGATAAAAATCCTAAAACCATAACTCTAAAGTTATAAATCCTATAAATTTATCCCAATAATAGTAAAACTCTAATTGGATACAATTATTGACCAATGCGCATAATCGCGTAAATTACTAACAAATGAATAGAGATAACTTCTAAATATTTATAAACATAAAGAGTAATAACTTAATTAACAAAATGAATAAAATTATGAATATTATTTTGAGATTATTTATAGTTCTATAATTGTATATATATGGGCAAATTTTATATTGATTCAATTATTTTGAGTTAATTTTAGTATATATCCTATGTTTATGTACTAAAGGATATACATTAATTTTATATTCCATATTTCTTTCCATTATTACATCATCAATTATTTCAAATGTCATTTGAAAGTTAAGTACACATTTAGAAAGACCCAACTAATATATTATAATTTATCTTTCTCTTTTTCCTTTTTCTTTTTCTTTTCTCCTTCATTATTTTCCTTGGCAATTTGGCTACCACTTGTTGCATTTCATTTCTCACATGTGATTAAAATGTAGATCAAGATTAAAGATGATGAGATAAGGATTGAGTCAAATCAAGTATCTTTGTAACTTATTTTTCTTTTTCTTTTTCTTTTCTTTTATTTCTTTTACTTTTTCTTTCTCCATTTTTTTTTTTTGCCCTAGATGCATTTATACTTGTGTTGCTTCATTCATTATTATTTTTTTTAACAACCAAATACAAGTCACACACTCATATATATTTTTCTACTCTAAAACCAACCATCCCTCATCTCCTTTTTCTCTTTCTTTTCTTTAGTTTGTTTTTACTTTTATTCTACAACTTGAAGGAGAAGAGGAGTTCTTGATCTATAAATTTTCAAGACACCAAAAATGGGTAATTAATTAGTATGTATATTGTATTCGATTCCTCTTGTAATACCCATTTGTTATGTACTCTTTCATTATCTATGTATTTTAGGGATATGAGAAAGGGATTATATGCACTTTAATATCTTTGTAATAACATTCTACGTACATGCATTGAGATGGTATGTATGGTTATTTATTTTCATTGATATATATATATATACGTGTATGCATCCGACTATATATAAATAAATATATGTACATATATGTTATTATTAACTATATATATGTATAGTACATATTTATATATATATATATATATATAGTACATGTACATACATATAGTACTTATCATACTTATGTTATCATACATATATGTGAAATACACTATAAGATGGTATATGTACATATATATATATAAATAAAGTAAGGAAACATAAGTGTAAAAGTATATGTATAAGTATAAATATACATAAAGTAGTAGTAAAGAACAAGTATAAGTATATGTACATGTCCAAATAATACATGTATAAGTATACTTAAATGCTAAATCTCAAAATAGGATAATATATGTATATATATATGTATATATATGTATATATATATATATATATTTGTACATGTGACCATAACCCCTAAGAAAAAATATGGAATTAATTATCAATAACTAATAAATTATAGTAATATGTACATATGAATAAATATTAATTAATATCACAAAATTGGAAAAATGTAAAGATTAGAAAATTTAGAAAATGACACGTGGACCAACAAGAAGCTACCATGTCAACACCTTTATTTGTATAATTAAATTCGTAAATAATAATAAAATAATTAATTAATTATAAAATAGCAAAAAATGAATTAAATAAGCATTTAACCTTAAAATAGTGAAATAAGTAAATAATTATAAAATAGACTTGTAAATAATAAATTTTCAAAAATATAAAATTTAGATATTAATTAAACCATAAATTCATAAAGAAAAGCTTAAAATGATAATTTACAAATGTTTGGGTCAAAAGAATAAAATCATAATATTTTAATATCATAATAAAAAATGCAGGTTATAATATCTAAAACAGACCTTGATATGTAAAGTTCGTCCAAAAATGATAAAAGTTGATTATAAGTTTATAAAAATCAGAGATAAAACAAAAAGTTACATGCGATTGATGAGAAAGCTTGGGCTAGGAATTATATATATATATATGTATGTATATATAACAAATCTAGGTAAATTTTACTAAATACTTATGTAGATTAAGTATCTCACCTAAATACTTACTATCTTTTACACTTTTTAATTATCAAATGATCCTAATACGGATACTGATTGTCCAATGGACTATTATGATCCTTAACAAATATTATGGTCGAGTGAGTACTTTATAATAATTCCAGCTATCACATCACATGGAGATAGTGAGAGGCTATGCAGAGGTTGATTATTGAATATGAATAAAGTATTTTAGTATGGTGTACTCGTATAACATAACCTTATCTTAGCTCACGGGATTGCTAAGCGTTAGAGGTGTCAACTGCTTAGCTAAAGGTTGAGTCCAAAGGCCTTCATTTAAGGGTGAGTGTAGACTACGAGGGCTTACTCACAATCACACCTAGAACGTAGTTTTTAAATTGGAAATGAATAGACTATTTTATTTTTGAATACGAAACGTGGAGTTTCGTAGATGTGTGAGTTTAGGTATGATACCTAGATTGACAAGTGCCGGTATACTCCAATCTTGACTTCGGAAGGTATTAAATCTGAATTACATGTAGTACCTAATCAACTGTATGTATTCGTGTGGTATTTTGCTTATTCATGTATTCATATGTTTGAAATTAATCATTGAATAACTTGCTTGTTGTATGGTTGAGGGATATTTCACTAAGTTTTTTAGCTTACACCCTTAGAAGCTTCTTTTATAGGAGGACTTATTCGTAGTACCTAATCGAGGCATGCTCGAGGTTAGTTTGGGACTTATGGGATTATGTGATTTAGAAGGAATAAGCTGAGTATTCATATATATATCTTAGACTGTCAATTATAACTCATTACTATTTTATATTATAAGAATTAGTAGTTGTGTACAATAACTCTTTTTACTATTGTAGCTTTATTACTATTATGCTGAGACTTAGAGTATTGTATGATTATGTAATGATGATACTTTATGAAATCTTATATTATTGTATGTGTTATGATATTACCTTTGTCTATTCAATTCTTGAGTAATTAGTTGTAGTAGTAATAGCAGTTGCCTTATATGTTGTATAAAGGGTCGTTAATTGGATGAGAAACCAATCTACGGTCTTTTGTACAATATACGATGCTTGTCATGATTAGGCTACCCCTTGAGTTATGATAGGAAATGTAATATCAGAGAATGACTTCAAAGAGGATAAATAAAACCTAATCCTAGACATTAGAATAACTTATTTAGTGAGACTGAGAGGGGTAAAATCGAGTTAAGCATTTAAACTTTAAAAACCTAATTATTGAATTTTATAATAATGTAATAATGGAAGTAAATTATATGCCTTATCAATTCAAAGGTCGAGTCTTGATATACAGATTGATTGGGATTTATTTTATCTCTGTGAAGGTAAGACCTCATTTGACTATCGATAGTGCCTATGCATATTATGTAAGGATTTAGCTCTAATAAGTCGATCATGTACATTGCGTGAGGTCTTTGCTACATGGGGAGTAGGTTTGAGCACTTACTAGTAGGATCGAAAGATTTACTAGACTTTTCATACAACAGGAGATATGCCGATAGATGAAGAGATGGTTTATTACTTGGAGGCTAAGGAGAGTGCTGATCCTACACATAAGTTGGTATTTTTAGTTCATACTGAGCCATTACCAAAGTTACCTTCATTTGTGCATAATAGAGTTGTTGGTCATGGTATGGCCCCAGCTATTGATTATCGTATTGATTACGATTCGGTCATTGCTTAGAATAATGCTAGAGCTATGGTTGATTTTTGGGCCATTATTGATCACTGGTTTGACCATCCACTAAAGATTGCGGTCAATGGACCTTGGCGAAGAGTAGGATTTGATGAGTTAGGGGTACAATTGGATGCTCCTATTCTATAAGCGGAGCCTAGTCGAGAGTTAACTCCTACTGAAGATTTCGCATATTACCTGGTAGACCCTACGCTCCCTCCTATAGTGTTGGTTGGAGAAGACTCATTTGATGTTCTTACTATCTATCTAAATCCTTTAGACTTCTAGTTACCAAAAGAGTGGGCTCGACAGGCACCTAGTAAGGAGTTTGGTATTTATTTCAGTATTGGTTCTACACTTTCAATTCTAGTGTTTAGATCCCAGGGTAATGCAGGTGGAGGACCGTCTTCATGCCCTTGATAAATGTTGTTGATGTTTATTCTCATAGGCTGCATTTTAGAGTTGCTACTTAGCATCAAAGTGATTACGCATGCTCCTTCTATTGTACATTCTAAGGTCATTTTGATCATTTTGTATTTTAAGAGTTTTCTTGTAGTGAGGTTATGACGTATTTGTAAGTTTTGATGTACTAAGAGCTCCTTATATTATGAAGATATATGTATTGTGAGAAGCTCTATTATATTTTGAAACTCTGTATTTTGACTTGGATTTGTACAATTGTAAGTGGAGATTTACTCACTAGAAATGACCACTAGACAGATGTAACCCCATTTTGATAAGAAATGAAGATTATAGCATCTGTTATTACTATTGTTATATGTGTACATATTTTGTTTCCAATTTGTGTATGTAATTTGCAAGACTATTTAATTAGAGCTTGTTATTTCTAACTATGGTTAGAAATGAGTTTCTCAATCAAAACAGGCGTAAAGAGAGAACTCCAGTTAATCAGGCCCTAATTGCTCAAGAAAGAGAACCTAGTATCCTGCGAGATCGAATTGATGAAATTCTAGTTGCCATTAATGCACAAAACGAGTTAGTGAGAGAATATTTGGCTCAAAAGCATATGTTACCTGCTCAAGCACCACCCCCAATAGCAAATCAAGAGATTCCTTTGCCACTACCACCTCCCCTACCACCAATTGGTCCATAGGAGTTATGCTTCCAGCACCCCTTAATCTCAAGCAACAATGTAGTCTATTACTAGAATTTATTTGCTGTAATAAATATTTCGAGGGTGTTGCCAATAGACCTGATGAAGCTGAGGATGGGTTAAATTAAAGTAAGAGGTCATTTGAGGCTTTTGAGGTACTACTACATCTTAGACTCACTTATGGTACTTATCTATTAAAGATGCGGGTGCATACTTAGTAGGAATCAAAGCACTGAAATCTGAGAGGACTAATCACTTGAGATGTTTTCACATGTGAATCCCTAGCATACTACTTATCGAGAATTTTGAAGATCAAATACAACGAGGATTTACTTGATATTATGAAAGGGACGCATACTATAAAGCAATATGAAGCTGAATTTAACATATTGCTAGTATTTGCACCTCTAGAGTATCAGATTAGTGATCAATTAAAGATGCAGATATTTTCTAGGGGATTTAATGCTGATATGAAAAGAAGACTCCTAGAATTTGAGCCAAGAAGCTTTGCTAACATGGTGGAGAAAGCAAGGGTGTTAGATAATGCAAAAAGACAAAGTGAGGAAGCTAGCAAGCACAAAGTCAGTGTATTTGGTGAAAGACCTTTTGAAGAGTCAAGTGACAGTAGTAGTAGTAGTAGTAAAATAAGAAGATTAATGAGACCACAAAGGATATTTCAAAAAAGGCTAGTGGGATAGCTAAGTGTTGGAAATGCAAAGGGAATCATTGTCATGACCTGAGAGCAACCTAGTCATAGCAAACATTGTATATTACATAAAAGATCACATATTGGTTTCCCTTCCAATCATGGATCCTTCATACGACATACAAAACTACTACAACACTGGCTTCCTAAGAGGAATCAAATAAAAATGATATCATAACATACTTATATTCACATAACATTTGGGTTGAAATATTTACATTAAACTAAAGATATAGTAAATCTAAATTATTAGTAAAGTAACTACAACAAGGTCATAGTAAAAATACACATAAAAGTCTACATAAGTTCTCTTGATGCTCATATCGGCTCACATTTGCCCAAAATCTAGTACCAACCTTTAGCATCTTACGACCGGCATCTACAAAAAGGTAGTCTGGCATCAAAAGTCTACAAGGGTGTAAGCTAAATAACTTAGTGAGTAAATCCCTGAACCACACCAACAAGCAAGTTATATATATATTAAATTCAATTATATGAATAGAATGCCAATCAAATACATACAGTTAGTCAAGTACTATACATAACTTAGATTTAATACCTTCTGAAGTCAGGGTTGGAGTATACACAGCACCAATTAGATCCGGGTATTATACTTGAACTTACCTTACTACGAAACTCTATGTTTCATATTTAAATAAATAAATCTATTTATTTTGCTAAAAAACTAAGTTTTAGATATAATTGTGAGTGGGCCCCTACAGTCCACACTTATCCCTAAACAGAGGCCTTTAGACTTGACTCTTAGCTAGGCAGTTAGCGCCTCCAATGCTTAGTATTTCTACGGACTAAGATAAGGTCATATCGTACGTATGTACTGTATTAAACCACTATATTCATAAAATTAACAACCCCCGTATGGCCTCTCCCTACCTCCATATGATGTGACGCCCGAAATTAATTTATGCAATGCATGTCTATGCATGTTCCAATTTACTTAATAAGTCAAATATAATTAAGTTCGATTATTGTATGACAAGTCAATATCACAAACAGTACAGTTCCTCTTTAATTTACTATGCAACAAATAGTTCATTATCGGTATTTAAAGTAATTTCACACTTCAACAAGCAATAACATTCACATGCATGTCTTAACCCTACACAACATCTAATTAATGGTATTATTTAAATTCATTGACTACAAACATAAACAAACATGGAATCATAAGGAATACTCATCGGGCCATGACATTTCTTAAGCATTGTAGTAGTCCATAGGAAGATCCAAACCCTCATTAAGATCACCTGATTATTATAAAGTAGAAAAGATAATAGGTAACTAGGTGAACTAGTTTTTTTATGTAATTGTTTGTCTAAATCTACTAAGGTTTTCTATCAGTTTTCCCCAATTGAACTCTTTCGTTAATCATGTAACCCTTGCTATTTGAGGGACATGTAATTAAGAGTACTTCTTAATCATTCCTAAGGATCAACTAAACTAAGAACTAAACCTTATATTTAGAAAACAAATCCAATTTTTCAATTCAAAAGTTCATTATCGATAAGAATTCGAATACAAGAATAATAGACTTTAAGTCACCCAAAACCTTAAACCGTAGGATAATTAAGGACTTGTGACCCTAAATAAATAATTAAAAATCTAATTTAAATAATTTTATTCTACTTTAGAAATTTATAAAATTCTATAAGAAGCAAGTCATTACCTATGAATTAATTTAATAACCAAACCTTAAAAGAATCACATATAAGATAACTCCTTTATTTCCCTTATAAGCTATATTACTTATGGATAGGTAAACCAACCAATCACTTGAAATAACTTATCATTTGAAAGTTGGAATCACTTATTACTTGATAAACTATCAAAAGTTAGTAATAAGGCCATTTTCATATATCACCATAACTTATACTATACATAAATAAGTTATCTCATCCTCTTATCAACTCAATTTTTTTAAATATGTGAAATGACAAAACCCATACCCTTAAAATCCCTCTATGGCTGGTTGTAAGACAAGTAAATGGGGGGCCATGCCATGTTAATCACACATTAAATCAAGTGTCTTTCACATCTACTATTTGCCCCTTAATGCTGACACCATCTAATCATATCAAAGTACAGCTTATGAACCTTGTTTAAAGACAACAAAAAGAGGCTTATTGGATGCATTACACACATATTCACAACCGGTACACTCTCGCCCATTTCTTCTCATCTTTCATTTTCTTTTCCACCCTTCAAACACACAAACCAAAAGAAGAAACCAAGCTCTACTTCTCTTACAATTGTTGCCACTTAGATGCACACACACTCATGGCACAAAACTTGTTTTTGTTTCCTTCACTTATCCACATCAAAAGCCATTTTAGGAAATCTTAGAACATCTCAAAACCAACCTTAAATCCTAAAAATGTGGTAACATAAGAAGCCTACAAAAGAAAAAGGAAAACGAGGAGCAAAAGAGGATCCTTAGTGCATAACCACCTTTTATACTGCTTAAGATGAATAAGTTTTTAAGATTTGAAGTGCTATATTATGCCATGTCTAGGAGTTTGTATATGTTCTTAAAGATATTGACATGCACATAAGGTGATAACGTAGCTAGTTTACTTTCGGTGAAAAGCTCATGAATCCCTTACATAAAAGATGGACTATGAGTGTCATGACCCTAAAGGGGGTCTAATAGAATTACCTAAAATTTTTATATCATGTGTGCACTCATGATTTAAAAATCATTTTGTACGTTAGAGATTACAAGATTCTAAACAATTAGTCACTAAAGTTTTTATTTATTTATTTATTCTTATTCTTAATTTAATTAACTTATGACCACATATATATGACTATGAATATCCGATAAACCATAGTCCATCAGAACCATAGAGAATTGGTATCCCCTACCAAACAATAAGATTAGGTAGTAAAGTTCTAAAATTCAAATTTACTAAAGTTACAAAATTTAAATGTAGTATTAATAATTATATATATAATAATTTAAATGAACCATACAGTCTATCCTCAAATTTTAACTTCTATGCATCTCGACGTTGGCACTCAACTCTCAGTTCTTAACCTATGCCTGATCATCTAACAACCTGCAAAAGAAAACTATTGGGGAGTAAGCTACAAGAGCTTAGTGAGTTATCCCTCATACTATACTAGCAAACAAGTTATCAAATAGTTTATTACTAAACATATGAATACATGAATAAGCAGTATGCTAAATAGTATATATGCAATTGACCAGTGCTGCATACAACATCAGATTTAATGCCCTCCGAAATAAGGGTTGGAGATACATCGACACCAATCACAACCGAGCTCTAGCACTTAGGTTTTTAACCTTATATAATTATATATATATAAATTCTCTGTTTCACAAAACAAGTTTCTATTTCCAATAGTCAATAGTATATAAATATCTAGGTTTAGCGGTGAGGTGGCCCCTGCAGTCCACGCTCACACCCTACAGTGGTGGTTTCTAGATGCGACCCTCAACCATCTACGATTAGCGTCTCCGGTGCCAATAGAACCCGCGAGCCAAGGGTAGGGTCTTATTGTACCAATGCGCCTGCACTATACTAATCAAATCATGTGGGAATCCATCCCTCCAAGGCCTTCATTACCAACCGCGTGAGGTAACGGTCAAAACATTATATGTAATGTTCGTGCTCTATGTATGATTCATTTAATTTTAGTTGAGTTGAATATGATTAAGTCAATTTATGAGGTGGTCAAACATTATCACAAATCATTCAAATTATGCAACAATCAATTATATAACCAAATCTTCAACTATCACATTTAATAGTATTTTACACAGTAATCAATCAATATCAGTCATATGCATAACTCGAATCCCCATGTTTCAAGTTATTAATATTTAATTCATGTGCACTAACTATAAGCACAAAACAAGTATAGAGTCATCCGGAGTACTCACTTAGTCATAAATGTGTCGAGATTATAATAGTCCAAAGGTAAGTCGGTCTCGATCTTAAGATCACCCAACATTAGGAGAATATGGAAAGTAGTAAGTTTGAGAATTAAATAACTATACCAGCATACTAAATCGTAGTGTTTACTTAAATTGGTTATGGATTTATGTAAAATTATTGATTCGAGCTTTTTATCGAATCGTGTATAACTTTTTTCTTTTAGTTTGAATCATTGTGAACTTATAGCCTATTTTGATCATTTTCGAGCGTATTTTCTTATAGCAAGGTCCATTTTGAATGCTATGACTCGCAATTTAAATTGTGATATAAAAATATTACAAAATTTATTATTTTAATTTAAAAATTATAAAATATTAATTTTAGCTTTTTCTTAATATTTTCATGATTTAATAATTATTTAAATCATATAATTGATATTTTTATTATTTTAAGCATATTTTACCTTATTTATTCATTTTTTCCTATTTTTGAGATTTTAAACTCATTATAATTATTATTATTATTATTGCTATTATTTTTATTATTTATTATTTTCTTATTATTCATTTGTATTTCATGATATACACATACATCTATATATACTTATTACTATATTTGATTAATTTTTATAATTTACTTAATTAATTGTAGCAACCCTAGGAGAGGCCTAGTAATATTGCCTAAAATTTCCATATCACGTGTGCACCCATAATAAGAAAATCGCCTTGCAAGTCAGAGATTGCAAGACTCTAAATAGTTGTTTGTTAGAGTCTTCAATTTTAATTTATTGACTCATTATATAATATATTTAATTATGGATATCCAATTTTTTCACAATTCCTCAGAACCGCAGAGAATCGGTATCCCCTACCAAAATGGCGAAATAAGATAGACAATTCTAGGAAATTCTAAACTTACTAAATATACTAAACTTAATTGAGACATTAGTCATTTTTTCGGAGTATTTCGAATTAATTACACAAGCCTTTTCGTCATACTGATTCAATAGTAGCACTTTGCACTCGATTCCTATCCCAGTCCCAACTATCGATCAACATGCAAGGAAAAAAACTGTTGAGGTGTAAGCTTACGCTTAGTGAGATAATTACTCTCCTCAATACCACATAACAGAAATTTATTATATGCACAATCATATGAATGCACGAACAATCAATATGCCAAAAATGCATGCAGTGACCTAGGAACTGCATACGACTCAGAATTTCGCCCCCTGAAGTCGGGGTTTGGAGATAATTAACCGACCCAAACCAAAATCTGGGTTCTAGACCTTGGGTTTTAATTCATTAGCACTACTGTGCTTAAGTCAAAACAAAACTATGTATATATATACATATATATATACTTTCATTACCGAATAATAAATCATATTTCCAAAATCCCAAGTCTAGCGGTGTGGTAGCCTCCGCAATCCACAATCACACGCCCTAAGCAGAAGCCACAAGACTCGGCCCCTCGCCGACGGTTGGCGTCTCCCAGTGCCTAGTAAGCCCATCAGCTTAGGTCAGAGACTCAATATATATATGATGGCGTAGCTAGTGCCCAATCCTGCAGGAAACTCGTATTCCTGTGAGTCCCCTCCCATCTTCTGCGTGAAGCGGCAGTCGGTGTTATCCGTATGCAATATGGGGAATGCATGATTCATTTTGATTTCTTAATCAGATAAGTGATTATCTGGATTTTCAAGGTGATCAGACAATTTCATTCCATACAATTCACATGTATATATATAATGCAAACAATTCCCATTATTATATATAATTAACAAGTCATCACATTCATCCACAAATTCATACACAGGCATCTCCCATATCCCACAAGCATCCAAATTCATATATATAAGTTTAGGTGCATCTATTTCTACAAGCACAATCAAGTAAAGAGTCATCGGGAATTTACTCACTCTGCCATGTGGGTCAGTCAAAATAATCCAGAGGCAAGTCCTCTCTGTAAACAGTGTCCCCTGGTCATTGAAATAATTTTTATAAGGAATTGAAACAAACTTAAGAAACTATGTAAGTTTTCCTTAAGTTATACTCTTGACTAGTTTTTGAAAATTTTCCCGGTTTTTACCTAAAGTTCAATCGTGTATAATTTTTTCGTTTTAAATCCGATTTTTATGATCTTATAGTCAATCTTCATCGTTTTCGAGTGTACTTTAATGTGGTAAGGTTAGATTTTCGAAATGAGGTATACAATTCTGTCCATGGGTCAGAACAGTAGCGTTCCTCATGTGTTGGAATGTTTTTGGGCCTTGTTTGGTAATTGGCCTTTTTAATAACTTAAGAAATTCTTTGGGCTTGGTCTTTAGATTTTATCCTAAGCTTAAAATACTCCTTGAGATCAGATTTACAACTTTGATTTATTTTCTTAAGGCTAACAAGCACTTCTTGGGCCTTTTAGTGGGCTTAAGTTATCAAATGGGCTTGTTTTTGGTTCAAACTAAAGTTAATGACTTTGGTAGGCTTATGGGGCCTTAGGTGGAATTCTTATGGGCTTCAAAACAACTTCTCTTGGTACTTTAAGTTCCTGGTCAGATTTTTATTGAAGGCCCATCTTAGAGTTCTAAGCTTGTTTTGAGAGTTTTAGGGCCGGTTTTGAGTTTTAGGCTTTGTATGCTAATCATACTTGCTTTGGTTAATCTTTTCACTTTGTTCTTTCACTTTTATCATATTTTTAGGCCTCATTTACCCACGTTCCAGATCTGTTCATGTTGGTCCTAAGGGGTCCTTACTTGGTTTTTCAACTTGTTCCATCATTTCCTTAAGTTTAGGTGATAGATTATGCACTTAACTACTTGTGTATAAATCTTAACTTAAGTTTCCTTCCATCAAATGATCCTTTAACTCATGCTCCACATAAAGAAATAAAAGATCTTATACTTCATAAAACCTCCATATCATAGCTCATGTCATACAAAGTTGATTTCTTCATAAAACTTCATGTGATGGATTTTTCCTTAACTTAAGTCTAGATTTGAGCATGTTTAACTTAATGGAAACAAAATCAACATTCAAATGATCATGGAACCTTCACGTCCAACATGCTTACCCTTCATTAAAGTTCTCATTTCAAGATTTCCTTAGCTTAAAATCTTCCATTCAAAGCATTAAACAAATGTCCATACAAAACACTAACTTTACATGCTCATATTTCAACTTCATGTAATGGTTTTAAGGTTTGTTTCTTAAAACGAATTTTTTGTGCTATAACAACTCAAACCTTACTCATATCTTCAAGAAATCCAAGTCTTCTAACATAAATATTAATCCACACATCACAAGAAACACTTACTCGTCCTTAAACGCAAAGTTTGGTGGTTGTGCACTAAGGTTCCTCTTAAGCCTTTAACTTTGCTTCCTCCTTTTTGCTTACCCTTTGAAACCCAAATCCTTTGGTCTTTTGGAAAGGGGTTTATGGAAGATTCTAATGGTCTTAGATGATCTTAAATGATGAAAGAAAATGGCACATGAACAAAGAAAAAAAAAATGCCGTGAGTTGAAGCTTCAAAATGGAAGAAAATGGATTTTGTGGGGTAAAGTTGTTTCCCCTTTTTATGTTTGTTTCAAAAGAGAGAAAGATGAAGTGAAAGTGAAATTGAAAGTGAGAGAAATGGGGAAGAGTGTGGCCGGTTGGAATGGAGAGAGAAGGAGTGTTTAAATGTCTTGAAAGTGTTGTCTTAAAGCTTACAAAAAGTCAACAATTGCAACTCTTGATGATGTAAGCATTAAGGGGTGAATAGTGATGTGTAAGAAAAAGTGATTGATGCTTGAAAGACAAGAGTATGGCCCCCCATTCCTCCTTGTTTAAATCTGCCATTGGAAGTCTTTTTATGCCATGGAGTGGTCTTGTCACCTTTATCAAAGTTAAGCTCATAATTTCTTATGAAAATTTGTCCATATGTAGTATAAGTGAAGAGGTGATAAGGAAATTGTCTTATCACTAGATTTTGATAAGTTATCAATTGATAAATGATTCCAACTCTCAATTGATAAGTTATCTAAGGTGATTGGTTGGTCTAATTATTTATATGTAAGGCTTATGCATGAAGATAAGGGCATAGCCTTATAGAAAATTGTTTTAGGATTTTTATCTTACATTGTTTTGTGATTTATGATTTGATTTTTGTACAATTGTGAAATTTTCTAAAGTTGAATGGAATTAATCAAATTAAATTATCGATTAATTATTTAGGGTTAAAATTCCTTAATGGTTTTAAGGTTTAGGGTTTTAAGTAGCTTTAGAGCTCGCAGTTCTTTAAGCTCGGGTTTTATCGACAATTGGCTTTTGAATTGTAAAAATTTAATTCGTTTCTAAATTTAAACTTAAGTTTTTGGTTTAATTGATCTTTGGGAATGTTCGGAAAGTACTCTTAATCAAGTCTTAGGTCCACCAAAAGTAGGGTTTACAGTTAGTTTACTTATTCATGTACACAAATCTTATGCATGAAGATAAGGAGATTGTTTGATTTGAAATTCTTTTGGAGTTTGTCTCTTAAATTGATTTGTAAGTTGTGATTTAATTTTTATAAAACTATGAAAGTTTCTAGAATTGAATAAAATCATTCAAATTAAATTCTTAATTAGCCGCTTAGGGTTACAAGTCCTTAATTGTTTTAGGGTTTTGCGTTTAGAGTCTATAGTTCTCGTATTCGAGTTTTATTGATAATAGGGTTTCGAATTGAAAAATTAAATTCGTTTTTAAATGTAAACTTGGATTCTTAGCTTAGTTTATCCTTAGGAATATTTGGGAAGTGTTCTTAGTTGAATCATAAGTTTGCTAAAAGTAGAGTTTACAATTTATCCATGCGTAACATGGCTTATAAGTGAAAATAAGGAAATTGTCTTATATGAAATTCTTTTAAGGTTTGGTTCTCCAATTAATTTGTAGGTTGTGATTTGCCTCTTAAGAAATTTTCAAGTTTCTTAGAGTTAAATAAAATTTATTGAAAATATATTTTTAATTATTTATTTAGGATCGTAAGTCCTTGATCATCCTAGGTTTTAGAGTTCGAGTGACTTTATGCATGTTTTAGAGTTCGAGTGAGTTTATGTATGTTTTAAGGTTTTTCACCAACTCGAGAATAATTTACTTATACTTAGGAGCTTAAGGATTAATTGGCTTAATTATTTAGGAATATCGTTTTATTATGCAACACATATATATGATTTATGGCTTTTCAAGCGTTAAGGTAATTTTATAGAGTTTTAAATTTTTTTTTAATTTAATTTAATTTTTTTTTAAGTACACGTATGTAGGGATTGGGGTTTTCTTGCATGATAAGAGTTTCCAAATTATATAATTGGGTCTTTCAAGTTCGTTTTGAGTTCCAAGTTCAAAATTTTAGTCGGTTTTCATTTTATGTAGTTTTATTGACTTAGAGAAATGTCTATGACACTCGAATCCGATACTATGTTTAGAAGGTTGAATTTACAGAGTCTACATTAATAATTCCTAATTTACGATAATAAATATATACCTACTTCTTACATATTTATGAATTTATTTTATTTAGCAATTATTGTTGATTCGTATATACTACTTAATATACTTTATATACTATATGTTATACATATATCTACTATTATAATTGTACTCATATTTACACCACATAGATATATACATGTATACATATATATATAAAAATATAGTTTACACGTGTATATGAATATATAAATACAAAACACATGTATATAATATTTGAATACTTATACTTATATATATATGCATATGAAAATAAAGATTGTATAAATATATACATAAATAATCATTTTCACGTGTACACATATATGTATATATCTATATTTATTTTGTGAAAATACTAAATACATACTATATGTACTCTTATTTATATATACATCTATGTATTTATTTTACTTTATTTATTTATTTATTTTATTTTTAGCTTTTCATGTACATGTGGATTATATCTAAATAGTAAGATTTCCAATTCTTATTTACTATATATTCTTATTTATACATACATGTATATACATATACCGTATGTTCTATCTATTATTATTATTATATATATACGTATCTACATACATATCTTTATACATACATATATGTATCTTAAGTTATCTTCTCATGTATATATGCATGTATATGTAATGAAATATTTAATAAAATACAACACAAATACTTAGTATATACATGTACATACCATATAATATACATATATACTACTAAAATAGTTATACTTACCTAATTATATTAAGCTTTCTTCTTCTTTTCTTCCTCCTTCTTTTTCTTCTTATTCTTCTCCTTGTTCTTCTCGGTTTTCTTTTGTTTTCTTTTTACTTTGCTTTTCTTTCCTTTGGTTTTTCACTTTGTGTTTTTGGTTTGGTTTCTTTTTTTTTTTCCAGATATTTGGAACATGATTCAGCAGAAGAAAGCAAAGAAATAATAATAAAAAAAAAATACAAGATCCTTATCCCATTAGATTAGGCATTAAATTAGAAATGACATTTTCTTTATTAATTTGTCCTTTTTCCCTTAATTGGTTGACACATGTCCTTAAAATTACACACATAGATTGCTACATTTGCAGTTGTAAATCACATAGAATAGGAAGAAACTAGAAGAGGAAAAGAAAAGAAGGAAAAAGAAAGAAAGGAAAATAGAAAAAATAAATGGGAGAAAAGAAAATTAGAAATATTTATATGTAATTTTTCTAAACATAAAAATCATAAAAATAGTAACTATAAATTAATTTTGGAATTTTATGAAGATTTATCAATTTAATTGGTACCCATTACAATTATAATTTTTATAAGTTATTTTAGCGATTTCGTTAAAAGTTTTACACGATTACATGATTTAGTCGATAATTGTGGTCGACCATGATTATATCACTATTAAGTGATATTTATTCATTTTATAAGCATAAAGTTATAGTTTTAGAGTTTTGATTAAGTTCGGGTTTGATTTCGGGTAATTATGTATAATTCAGATTTAGTGTTTTGGTACGCGATTTTGGGTTTCGATCAATTTCTATTTACTACTTATAATATATTCAAATTTATAATTTATTAAATTTTTATCTTGCTCGGCTTTAACGACTCATCAAGTCATATAGATAGTGTTGTTGTCTAAATTCCAATAGTAGAGAATATTTGCCTTAGGCCTTAAAGAAAGCCTGTATCTACAACCAAAGAACATGGTTAGTGAGCATCAAGGGATTGTTTAGCTTAGCTATTCTGATGCTTAAGTCACTATTTATGGGATTTAGGAGATTAAGAGAGCAAGAGAGCTTATGCATGTATGCATAAAGTGTCTCACTTGTAGGGTTCGATCCTTATATATAAGTTTCAAGGAGGGAATTTGTATCTTGCCCATTAAATAGATAAATTTATGAGATTTACAATGAGCATACTAAGTTGGATATTATATAGGATACATGTTTAGCACTTAGACTAGAAGTTTGTAAGTTGAGAAAATCATGAAATGTGTAGATAGATGATGGAATAGCATGTTGGATGTGAAGTGTATGTAGGGTATTTAGATGTTACTTTTAATTTCATTTAGTTACATATGCTTAAATCTAGTTTTAGGTGAAGGAAAATCCATTACATGATGTGTTATGAGGAAATCAACTTTTTGAGATGTAAACTAAGGTATAGAACTTATGATAAGTGTGTGATTTATAACTTTTACTTAGTACGTAAGCTAAATAATCATCTCATGGAAGAGAAGTTAAGTTGGAGTTAGAATATAAGTAATGTAGGTTCTTGATTTAACACTTAACTTAAGGAAATGATGAAACAAGTGGAAAAATGAAGTTAGAAGCCACAACTCCAAATTGTCCAGATCTGCAACCCGAACAAAACTCAATTAAAAATATGATAAAATAAAGTAAACAAAGTGAAAAGTTCAACTAAAGCAAGTATAATAAGTATATAAAACCTAAAACTCAAAACTAAGCCTAAAATCATCCAAAACAAGCTTAGAATTCCAAGTCGAACCCCTAAGAAATTCTAAGTAGCATGTAAATCAATCATGAAAATTTGTTTTAAGACCCATAAGAAGCTTACATAAAACTCCCTAAGCACAATAAAATCACTAACTTTAGTTTGAACAAAAAACAAGTCTATTTGATCACATAAGCCCACATAAGAGTTTAAGAAAATGTTGATAGCATTAAGGTCATAAGATAAGGATGGAAATCAAACTTTGGAGAGTGTTCTAAGCTCAAAATAAAGTCCTAAGCCCAAACTCAAAAGATTTCTTAAGATAACAAAAAGCCCAACCATCAAACTAAGCCTAAAAGAACACCAAAACATGAGGACTGCTACTATTCTAACTAATGGACAAAATTGTGGGCCTTGTTTAGAAAATATAACCATATGACGTTAAAGTACACTAAAAACTGATGAAAATTGACTACAAGATTATAAAAATCGGATTTAAAACGAAAAATTGTACACGATTAAAGTTTTAAGTACAATTGGGGAAAAATACGAAACTAAGTTAAAAGTGTAACTTAAAAAGTTTTAGGTTAGTCTTTTAATTTTATCTCAAACTCTTAACATTATCATATTTGCAATGTTCAGGAGATTCAACCGTTGGAGACGACCTACCCTTAAACTATTACGACTGATTGACTATGGCTAAGTGAGTGATTCTCGATAACTTCATGCTTGGTTTTGCTTATAGTGTAAATGTACTTAAATTTATATAATGAACTTGAATGCTTGTAAGATATGAGAAATACATGTGTATGTATTATTGAATGCCATCACTTGCTAATCAGATAATAATGGGAATTATTTGTGATGATAGCTATGCATAGTTGTATGGAATGAAATTGTTTGATTATAATGAAAATTGAATTAAATAAGTATTTAATTAAGAAATTTAATGAATCATACATTTCTCATAATTGCACCATATCCATATTGATTGTTACCTTACGAAAAAAGTGGGAAGGGACTCATAGGAAGGAGACCTCTTGTAGAGATTAGGCAATGGTATACCATTTATTTATTATTAAGTCTCTGTCCTAAGCTTTCGAACTTACTAGGCACTAGGAGACGCTAACCGTTAGTGAAGGTTCGCATCTTGTAACTTCTATTTAAGGTGTGTGTTATGGATTATAGAGGCCATCACACCGTTAGACCTAGGAATTTTGACTTAAAGTTTGATATTTAAAAAGGAAAGTGTATTTTCCATATAAAAAGTAAAGTTTGTATATGTTATATATATGATTTTTCAGTTGATTTAAGCATGGTGGTGCAATTGGAATAAAAACCCAAGTGTTAGAACCGGTTGATGGTTTGTATCAGTTAATTATCTCTAAATCCAATTATAGGGGGCATAATTTTAAGTTGCATACAGTTCTTAGGTTACTGCATGTATTGTTTGGCATTTTGAGTGTTTGTGCATTTAATAGAATTGTTATGCAATATGATGAGGGAATTAACTTATTAAGCGTAAGCTTACACCTTGATAGATTTCTTTTAAAGTAGGATCATCTCTTCGTCTACCCGAGCTGAGGAATGCTAGAGGCGAGTCTCGTGATGGGATTATGTGTTTTAGGAAGTAAAGAGGAAATTTTGAATGAAATCTTATAGATATTTATTTACTTTATTTAGTTTAACTCTGTAGTTAGAATTTCTTAATGTAGACTCTTGTAGGATTCTAAATGTGTTGTAATATTTTGTTATGAAATTCTACGAATCCACACTTTAACTTTAGTACTTTTGTATTTAAATGGTAAATCTTAGTTAATATACTCAATATTACATATCTATGGGTTTGATGGTAATATAAAGTGGAAGAAGTTTTGTGTATCGTATAAAAGGCCTATGATTAATGAGGGGGTTGATTGTAGATTTTTGTATGATATACGGTGATTTACTATGAAAATGACACTATTTGGGTCATGATAAATTGTATATAACTTTTTTGTTTTATTTTCGATATTTATGACTTTATAGTTTATTTTTATTATTTTCAAACGTATGTTTACACAGCGAAGTCCCTTTTAGACGTTAAAACCTGCATTTTACGATGTGGGCTTAAATTATTATAGATTTAGTTATTTTGACTTACATATTTTTATTTATTACTTTTGTGTCTCACTTTATTAATTTGTAATCTAATTAATTTCTCGATTTCTATATTCTTATAATTTTGAACATTTATTATTATTCATTATCATTATTAGTATAATTTGTGGTTTAAATAGATTATTTGAATAGGTTTCTGACATGGCATAATTTTATTAGTCCACGTGCCAATTTATAAAAGTTTCCTAATTTCTATATTCTCTAAATTTTATTTTATTGTTACACATATTTATGTAATATTATAATAAATTGATAAATGGATTATGGGCTTAAATCTTTCCTTTATGGGCTTTAGTCCATTTATGCATTTATACATGTATGTGATTATTTTACTATATTATATTAAATATTTGTAATATAATATATAAATGTATTCATCTTATACTTATATGTCTATGAACTTTATGTGTATGTCCATATGTATATACTTATAACATATATGCACTTGTACAAATACTTGTAGGTATAGTATTATTATATGTATACCCATACATATATATATATATACGTGTATATATATATTTATACTTATATTTACATACTATTGTATATGTATATTTATACGTATTTTGTATTTTCATAGTATAATTGTAAGGAATTTTCATATAACTCATATATATACATATTTATGATTTCAGTGGGTATAAGTATATGTAAATACCTGATATTCTTATTATAATTAGTTATGTATATAAGGAATATACATGTATGGTGGCATGCAGGTATATGCATATGTGTATTCCTAATCTTATTTATGTATACATATATTAATACTATATATTCTACTAAGATTCATACGCACATACTCCTTATATGTGCATATATTATTTATATGTATTTCTACACTTATATGTATATATGAGTGTCCATAAATGTACTAATATATGTGTATAATATATGAGTTTTAAAAGAAACAAGATTGTATATGTAACTTCATTACATATACATAAAACTTTTAGAATTATACTCTAAAATACAAGCTAAATACTTACTAATACACCAAGTATATTAGTTCACAAAATTAGATAAAAGGAGGGCATAAACATACTTTATATAAAATACTAATAATAGCATAATAAATAAACATCTTTTGCTCTCTAAGGATGGATGAGGAGTTGTGATTTCGAGATTAGAAATTTGTAAACTAATTGAAAGGGGAAAAGGGAAAGTGGAAATGAGAAACTAGAGAAGGGAAGAGGGAAAGAGGGTTACAGTTTGGGGAAAGGGGTAAATGTAGGGATTTTATTGTATTTTAAATGTGTTTGGGTAGAAAAAATCAAGTGGACTCTAGAAGCTTTCCAAGTAGACAACAAGGGAGGGGAGAGAAAAAGAAAAAGGGAAAGGAAAAAGAAAAGAAATTAAAAGAAAATGGAAGAAGATTCTGGTTTGAAAATGATGTACTGACTCAGTCAACCCTTATTATATTATATGTTTTTATTATATATATTTTTAAAAATAAAAGTAATTAGAAGAAAGGTTAAAGAAAAAGGGAAAATAAAGAATTAAATGAAATAATTAGAAAAATAATTATTAGAACTTTCCTTAAATATTTACAACCCTATAGATAATATTTAGCAACATAATTAATATAGCTATAAAGAAAATTATAAATTATAATACTAACAACTACTATATATTGTCTAAATAACAATTAAACACTAAACTTACATAATATTAGCTCATTTGTATAATTATAAAGTTAATATTACTTATAAAATATTATTATTTCTTATAAATTAACCTAGTACATATACATTTATAAGCATTTAGGAGTTATCTTTAATCGTTTGTTAGTAGTGATTTTATGTAGATTAACATATTGTTAAATATTTATACTCGATTAGGATTTTATCATGATTGTAATGAATTAACACATTTATATGCTTAAAGTTATAGTTTCAAAGTTTTTATCACTTTCAGGTATAATCTCTAGTGTTTACACACATTTAGGATTTAAGGTTTTTATATGTGATTAGATTTTCAATTCTTATATTAAGGTTTTTATCTTATTTGACCTTATTGACTCTTAGGGTTGTCTAGCACACTTGTGCCTAATCTAAGATTTAGATAAAAAATTTTAGAGTTTACAATCATAATCTTAGAGATTATTCCCAATTGCAAGGCAAGTGTTTCTTTTATGGAGAAGGCTCATATCGAGTGATAGATTGTCCTAAGAGAAACACTACCACCTACTTTATTTGCAATAAGGTTAAACACTTCTCCACTACTTACCTACAGCATACAACCACTATTACTCAAGTTGCCAAGCTACCACTAACTATTGGATGCCCTACCATTGGAAAAGCTATTAGAGGACTACGTGTAAGAAATACATACCTAGGTGCAGTGAATACTGCCAAATATACAATTTGAGGAGCAATTAGAGTTATGAAGACTATTCGAGTGAAGACTTAGAAGTATATAAAGAAGTTGATGATTTTGTGGATTTTGAGCTCATAGCAAGTATGTACCCTAATTCTTTTGGTTAAGTTGCTAAAAATATACTAAGTAATGTAAGTTATCTTAACCAGTAGTAAGTAATAAGAAGTTATGAATGAAAATTTATATGGTTTAAATATGTGAATAAGACTAAAAAACATGTGACTTAGGGAATATTGATATAGTTGAGCACTCTGTATACACCTTGTTTGATATGGGAGCTACACATTCCTTCCTAGCCCTTAAAGTGGTTAAGCAAACAGGTTTAAATGCAGTTGCCACGAGTCAAGTCTTGGAGTAAGAACCTCTACAGGAAGTGTGGCAACTACAAGAGAGATGGTGAAAGGATATCCGTTGAAAATTCAAGGCTATGATAGCAAAGTGGACATGATCCTTCTTGAAATGGACAAGTATGATGCAATATTGGGAATGAATTAGATTACAAATATTAAAGCTACTGTTGACTGCAAAGAAAAGAAGGTAATGTTTGAATCATTTGAAGTGATGAAAGCTAAATTCAAAGGAGATTCTACTATAGTAGGAGTGCAAGAGTTAAGTGCTTTGGAGTTGATGACGAATGTCAGTTGGTTGAATGCTCTAGAAATTGATTCAAAGAAACTGAATGTAGAAGAAATTTAGGTAGTGAATGAGTTTCCTGATGTGTTACCCGAGTTACCACCAAAAAGAGAAATTGACTTTATCATTGATTTGGTACTAGGAACTGAACCTATATCTAAAGCTTCATACAAAATGGCTTTGATTGAGTTAAAAGAATTGAAAAAGAAACTACAAGAGCTACTTAACCGAGGATTTATAAGACTAAGTTTATCACCATGGGGAGCACCAATTTTACTTATTAAGAAAAAGGATGGATCCCTTAAGCTTTGGAGTTGTTAACGTATGTCAATTGGTTGAATGCTCTAGAAACTGATTTAGGGAAACTGAATGTAGAAGAAATTCGGGTAGTGAATGGGTTTCCTAATGAATTACTTGGGTTACTACCAAAAAGAGAAATTGACTTTGTCATCAATCTAGTATCGATAACTAAACCTATATCTAAAGCCTCGTAGATAATGGCTCCGATTGAGTTAAAAGAATTGAAAAAGCAACTACAAGAGTTACTTAACTAGGGATTTATAAGATTAATTGTATCACTATGGGGAGCACCAATTTTATTTGTTAAGAAAAAAGATGGATCCCTTAGGTTTTTTATTGATTACAAATAACTAAACAAGGTAACCATCAAGAATAAGTATCTACTTTCGTGGATTGATGATTTGTTTGACCAATTACATGGTGCAAGTGTGTTTTCTAGAATTGATTTGAGATTTAGCTATCACCAATTGGGTATTAAGTTAGAGGATGTTCCAAAAGCAGCTTTTTGGACACAGTATGGCCACTACAAATTTCTTGTGATGCCTTTTGGTCTGACGAATGCACTTGCAACATTTATGGACTTAATAAATCTTGTGTTTAGACCATTGTTGGATAAGTGTGTGATTGTGTTCATTAATAATAGTTTAATATATTCCGTTACACCTAAATAGCACAAAGAACATTTAAGAATGGTGTTACAAACACTGTGAGAACATAAGCTATATTCCAAATTGTCCAAGTGTGATTTTTAGTTGAAAGAGATATCTTTTCTCGGACATGTAATAACTAGGGATGGTATCTCTATTGATCCAGAAAAGATTAAAGCCATAGTAGATTGGAAAAGGCCGTAAACAGTAACTGAAATTTGAAGTTTTCTCGGTTTGGCTGGATACTACAGAAAATTTGTCAAAAACTTCTCAAAGATTTTAAAACCACTCACTCAGTTAACACAAAAAAATGTGAAGTTTGAGTGGAGTGAAAAACAAGAAAAGAGTTTCCAAGAGCTAAAAAAGAGATTAGTATTCACCTTAAACCTTATGTTACCAAATAACGAAGAGCCTTTCACAGTATATAATGATGCTTTTAAGAATGGGTTGTGTTTTATACTAATGAAAGGTGGAAAGGTGATTACTTATGCTTCACAACAATTAAAGCTACATAAGCAGAATTACTCAGCATATGATTTAGAGCTTGCAGCTATAGTGTTCGCATTGAAATTATGGTGACACTACTTGTATGGGCAAAGGTATGAGATTTTCACTGATCGCAAGAGTCTCAAATATTTGTTCACTTAAAAAGAATTAAATATGAGATAGAGGAGGTAGCTTAAGTTGATCAAGGATTATGACCTAGGAATTAATTATTATCTTAGTAGAGTGAATGTAGTTGCTGACACTTTAAGCAGAAAAAATCATGCTAAAGTTGCATCTTTTCCCACTGATCAAAGAGAGTTAATTAAGGAATTCGAAAGGTTGAATTTAGAGTTTTCCCATCATGATGTAGATGCAAAACTGTCAAATTTAGTAGTTGAGTGGACTTTGATAGAGAAAATCCAGAATGCATAGTAAAGCAAACCTGTCTTGATCAGAGTCAAAGAAGAAATAGCAAGTGGAAAGTATACTGATTTCAAAATAGATGAGCATGGAGCACTTCGTATGAATGACATGTTGTGTACTTGATAATTTAGAGATCCAAAAAGAGATTTTAAGTGAAGCTCATTATTCAGATTATACTATATACCCAAGAGGAACAAAGATGTATCAAGATCTAAAAAGGAACTTCTGGTGGAATGGAATGAAGCAAGATGTTGCTGATTTTGTATTGAAGTGTGAAACCGGCCAAAGAGTAAAAGCTAAACATCAATGACCAGGTGGATTATTACAACCACTACCAATTCCTAAATGGAAATAGGATCAGATATCCATAGACTTTGTAAATGGTTTATCAAGGACAACTACTAGTTTTGATGCAATTTAAACTACTGGTTTTGATGCAATTTAGGTGATTGTTGATTGACTTACTAAGTCAGCTCACTTTCTACTAATTAATATGACCTTCTCCTTAGAAAAGTTGGCATGAATTTATATAAAGGAGATAGTGAGGTTGCATGGTGTACTAGTGGGAATCATATTAGCTAGAGATCTTCAATTTGTATCAAAGTTTTGGGGAAGTTTGCAACAAGTCATGGGAACAAAATTGTAGTTCAGTTTAGCATATCATCCTCAAACTGATGGACAAAATGAAAGGACTATATAGACTCTAGAGGATATGCTAAGGGCATGTACCATCAAATTTAAAGGGAGTTAGGATGCTCATTTGCCTTTGATTGAGTTTGCTTACAATAATAACTACCACTCTATTATTCAGATGCTACCATATGAGGCTTTGTATGGATGAAAGTGCTGCTCTTTGTTGTTTTGGGATGATATAGAAAAAGCTACAATAAGACCAGATTTGGTACACGAAGTAGTTGATAAGATTATGGTTATTAAGTACAAAATGAAAGAAGCCCAAGATAGACAAAAGAGTTGAGTTGGAATTTTAAGTAGGAGATCATGAATACCTTAAAGTGAGGCCGATTAAGAGTCTACATCGAGTAAAAGCTTAAGGCAAGTTGAGTCTAAGATATATTGGTCTTTTTGAAATTTGGAGTGAGTTGGGAATTTAGCTTATTTGTTAGCCTTGCCACCTAATTTATCGAAAATCCATAATGTCTTTCATGTATTAGTTTTGAGAAAGCATGTTCCCAATCCCGACCGTATTGTTGAGCTAAATCCAATAAGATTACAAGAGAATTTGACATGTAAGGAGCACTGAGTGAAGATTACAGATAGTAAGGCATGGCAGTTAAGAAATAAAGATATTTGGTATGTCAAAGTGTTATAGAGAAATCATGAGCAAGAATCAGTGACATAAGAAGCGAAAGATGAAGTGAAGTGTTGATATCCATATTTGTTTGAAGAATTAGGTATGCCTTTCAAGTTTGGGGACAAAACCTATTTGAAGAGAGGGAGGATGTAAACCTTGTAAAGTTTTGGTCTGAACCTTAGATTGAACCTAAGTTTCCTAGACAACTCCATGAGTCGATAAGGCTAAATAAGTTAAAACTTCACTAAATTATAAACTCAAATATAATATGAATAATAAAAAAAACCCTAGAATATTGATCAAAACCTTAATTACATACAAAAACCTTAAACCTTAAACCCTATGTACATGTAAACACTAGAGATTGAACTCAAACTTGATAAAAATCCTAAAACCATAACTCTAAACTTATAAAATCTATAAATTTAACCCAATAGTAGTAAAACCTTAATTAAATATGATTACCGATCAACACGTATAATCGCATAAAATTATTAACAAATGAATAGAGATAACTTTCAAATATTTATAAACGTAAAGAGTAATAACTTAATTAACAAAATTAATATATTTATGAATATTATTTTGAGATTATTTATAGTTCTATAATTGTACATATATGTGCTAGTCTTTTTATTGTTTTAATTATTTTGAGTTAATTTTATTACATATCTTATGTTTATGTACTAAAAGGATATACATTAATTTTATATTCCATAATTACGTCATGAATTATTTCAAATGTCATTTGAAAGTTAAGTACACATTTAGAAAAGTCCACCTAATATATTATAATTTATCTTTTCCTTTTTCCTTTTTCTTTTTCTTTTCTCCTTCATTTCTTTTCCTTAGCAATTCGGCTACCACTTGTTGTATTTCATTTTCCGCATGTGATTAAAATGTGGATCAAGATTAAAGAGGATGAGATAAAGACTTAGTTAAGTCAAGTATCTTCTTATCTTATTTTTCTTTTTCTTTTCTTTTATTTCTTTTAGTTTTTCTTTCTCCTTTTTTTTACCCTAGATGCATGAATACTTATCTTACTTCATTCATTACTGTTTTTTAACAACCAAATATAAGTCACACCCATATATATATTTTTCCTCTCCAAAATTGACCATCCCTCATCTCCTTTTTCCCTTTCTTTTCTTTTGTTTTTTTTGGTTTCTTTTTACTTTCATTCTACGACATAAAGGAGAAGAGGAGTTCTTGATCTACAAATTTTCAAGACACCAAAGAGGATTAATTAGTTAGTATGTATATTGTATTTGATTCCTCTTGTAATACCCATTTGTTATGTACTCTTTTGTTGTCTATGTATTTTGTAGTATTATGTATTTCAGGGATATGACAAAGGGATTATATGCATTGTAATAACATTCCATGTACATGTATTGAGATGGTATGTATGGTTGTTTATTTTCATTTATATATATATAAGTGTTTGAGTACAATGCACTCGTATAACATGATCTTACCTTAGCCCTCAGGATTATTAAGCATTGGAGGTACTAACCACCTAGCTAAAGGTCGAGTCTAAAGGCCTCTATTTAGGGGTAAGTGTAAACTACGAAAGTTTACTTACAATCATACTTGAAACTTAGTTTTAAAACTAGAAATAAATAAACTATTTTATTTTGAATATGAAACATGAAGTTTCATGGTTATATGAGTTCAGGTTTGATTCTTGCATCTAATAGGTGTCGTATATACTCTAACCCTAATTTTGAAGAGCGCTAAATTTGAGTTGCATGCAGTACTTGGTCAACTATATGTATTTGTGTGGCATTCATATATTTGAAATTAATCATCGAATAACTTGCTTATTGTATGGTTGAGGGATAGCTCACTAAACTTTTTAGCTTACACTCCTAAAAACTTCTTTTGTAGGAGGACTTATTCATAGTACCTAACTGAGGCATGGCTAAGGTTAGTTTAAGACTTATGGGATTTTGTGATTCAAAAGGTTAAAGCTGAATGTTCTGGTATATATTAAACTATTAGTTAGAACTCTTTACTATTTTATAATATGAGAATCAGTAACTTTGTATAGTAACTCCCTTTACTACTGTAGCTTTATTACTATTATACCGAGACTTAGATTATTGTATCATTATGTAATGATGATACTTTATGAAATCATTTATTATTATATGTGTTATGATATTACCTTTGTCTGTTCAACTTTTGAGTAACTAGTTGTAGTAGTAGCCTTATATATTGTATAAAGGGTCATCGATTAGAAGAGAAACCTATAATCTTTTATACGATATACGATACTTGCCACGACTAGGCCACCCCTTAGGTCGCGATAATAAGATTAAGAACCATGGTTCGAATAATGTCTAGTAAGGAAAGTATTCTCCATTGGATAAACCCGGATTTGGTTTGATGGTGTCACATTGAAACTCCTCAATCTGGGTTTGAGTGGATGAAATTTCTCCAACTTTACAATGGACTGGTTAAATATTGTGTAATGATTTATCATTTACTTATTGCATTTGCATTTAAATAATGATTGAACAACCATGTTTATTAATGTACTCTCATAACTCCATCCCTTCTTATTGAGTTAGTTGAGCTCACATCCTAATAGATTGTTTTGTAGGTATAGAGTAGTACTCGAAGATATCTCATTACAATTATCTGCAAGTTAGTTCCAATAGACTGGGGAGTAAGGTGTCAAAGTCTAAAGAATGGATCAATGCTCATGTTACTTTGGTTTATCTTTTACGGGAAGATTATAGTCTTCCTTGAAGGCTTTATAGTTTTTGTTGGCTTGCTGATATACCTAATACATGTAGTGTAGTCTTTTTGTGGAGTTGTATTAGTCTTTTGAAAACCCTCCAGCTTTTGATGTATATAAAGCTATGTAAAATATCTAAACTATGTTTTGATATATGGAGATATGATTTTTAAAGTGTTATTGACTCAGATCTACCTTGTCAAGGAGTTAATCTTGCATCAGGGGTCCAGGTTCAATGAAATCCTTTGCCCGTTCCATCTCCTTTGTTATTGGGTCAGTTGTAGGGCAGTGTTTATCAAGAGTAATTGATAGGGGTCTTAGTTAAGACAAAGCTAGGATTAACCATGGTGAACCTTTGGAAGGCAATCTGGTGACATGATCGAGGAGTACCTTTGTTGATCTTACTAATCATATGTGTAGTGTATGATCTCAATATATTGATGGCATACATGTTTCTTTTCTTAGTTATTGTGCTAATGTTTGTTTTGTACATGTTGATGGTTCTTGGGCTAAGCTTCAATCACAAGCAGGGCTTGCTTGTATCATACATGATAAGCATGGTACTCTATGGTCTAGGGCATCTAAGCTTGTTTAGTCTCATACAACTAAAGTGACGAAATGCCTTGCATTATTGCTGGGTTTATGTTTAGCTTTGAGGATGGGTGGACAATGTTTTGTTTTTATCACATATTCTCTTATGTTGTTTCAAGCACTACCTACTTTGGATTAATGACTACATTGGAGTTCTAGGAGTTCCAATAAGTCTTATCACAACTAAGTGACTTATTCGAAGTATAAGTGGAATTTGTATTTATACATAGAATAGCTAATAAAGCTGCAGATTGGATAACTTCATTCTTTAGAAGGGGAATATGTCCTTACTATTGGTGGTTAAACACCTTATTCGCCCTTCAAAAGCTACTTTCTAGTGATTGTAATGTGTTTCCTTTTCATGTCAATTGTGTTCAATTGTATACTTTATCCGATAAAGGTTAATGAATGAACTTCTCTTTCCTGATTAGAAAAAAAAAAAAAAACCTAAACCAAGCCTTGTTATAAGTCATTTTAAACTATTAAAAGATTAAATATAAATGAGCATTATCATCACTCTCTTAAAATACAAAAATCACATCTTCCATATTGTGTGTTTTTAATTTCCTACACCACTTTAGACCATTAACTAATAAGGGATCCAAGATTTTACTTATGAGAGCCATTAGAGTGATAAGTGTAAACTCTGAAAATTTAACCTTTTAAACATAGTATTGGATTTGAGTGTCGTAGATATTTCTCTAAGTTAATAAAACTACATAAAATGAAAACCAACTAAAATTTTGAACTTGGAACTTAAAACGAACTTAAAAGACCCAATGATATAATTTGGAAACCCTTATCATGCAAGAAAACCCCAATCCCTATGTACGTATACTTATAAAAAAATGTAAACCTAAACTTAATAGAAATCATAAATGTCAAATAAAAAAAAATTTAAAACTTTAAAATTATCTTAACGCTTGAAAAGCTATAAATCAATGAAGTTATCAATAATTTTAGGAAATCATATAAAACTAATAACAAACAAATCAAGGATTATTTCAAGTAATAATAAACAACAAAACTAAGCTAATTAAAGGAATAAATTAATAAATTTACAAAAATTATTTTACTTGCGTACATAAGTAGCCCCACAATATGTATATATAAATATATTATTAAGCAATTTCCTTTTCTTAATCTATCATATGTATATATATATATATATATATATATATATATATGTTGCATAATAAAGCAGTGTTCCTAAATAATTAAGCCAATTGATCCTTAAGCTCTTAAGTGTAAGTAAATTATTCCTAAATTGGTGAAAAACCTTAAAACATACATAATCTCATTCGAACTCTAAAACATACATAAACTCACTCGAACCTTAAAACCTAGGATGATCAAGAACTTACGATCTTAAATAAATAATTAAAAATATAATTTCAATAAATTTTATTTAACTCTAGAAAACTCGAAAATTTCTTAAGAGGCAAATCACAACCTACAAATTAATTCGAGAACCAAACCTTAAAAGAATTTCATATAAGACAATTCCCTTATTTTCACTTATAAGCCATGTTACGTATGGATAAATTGTAAACCCTACTTTTAGCAAACTTATGATTCAACTAAGAACACTTCCCAAATATTCCCAAGGATAAACTAAGCTAAGAATCCAAGTTTACATTTAAAAACAAATTTAATTTTCCAATTCGAAACCTTATTATCGATAAAACTTGAATATGAGAACCATAGATTCTAAACGTAAAACCCTAAAACAATTAAGGACTTGTAACCCTAAGCGGCTAATTAAGAATTTAATTTGAATAATTTTATTCAATTCTAAAAACATTCATAATTTTATAAAAATTAAATAATAACTTACAAATCAATTTAAGAGACAAACTCCAAAAGAATTTCAAATCAAACAATCTCCTTATCTTCATGCATAAGATTTACGTACATGAATAAGTAAACTAACTGTAAACCCTACTTTTAGTGGGCATAGGATTTGAGTACAAGTAAATTCTGAACGTTCCCAAAGGATCAACTAAACTAGAAACTTAAGTTTACATTTAGAAACAAATTTAAATTTTCTAATTCAAAAACTAATTATTGAGAAAACCTGAGCTTGAAGAACTACGAGCTCTAAACTCACCTAAGACCCTAAACCCTAAAACAATTAGGCAATTTTAATCCTAAATAATTAATCGATAATTTAATTTGAATAATTTCATTCAACTTTAGAAAATTTCACAATTCTACAAAAATCAAATCACAAATTACAAAACAATGTAAGATAAAAATCCTAAAACAATTTTCTATAAGGCTATGCCCTTATCTTCATGTATAAGCCTTACACATAAATAAGTAGACCAACCAATCACCTTAAATAACTTATCAATTGAGAGTTGGAATCATTTATCAATTGATAACTTATCAAAATCTAGTGATAAGACAATCTCCTTATCACCTCTTCACTTATACTACATATGGACAATTTTTCACAAGAATTCATAAGCTTAACTTTAATAAATAAGACAAGACCACTCCATGGCCTAAAAAGACTTCCCATGGCAGATTTGGACAAGGGAGAAAGAGGGGTCATGCTCTTGTCATTCAACCATCAATCACTTCCTCTTACACATCATTATTCACCCCTTAATGCTTACATCATCAAGAGTTGCAATTGTTGACCTTGTATAAGCTACAAGACAACACTTTCAAGACATTTAAACACTCACTCTCTCTCCATTCAAACCGGCCACACTCTCCATCATTTCCCTCACTTTCAATTTCACTTTCACATCTTCTTTCTCTCCTTAGAAACAAACATAAAAGGGAGAAACAACCTTACCCCACAAAATCAACTTTTCTTCCATTTTTGAAGCTTCACTCACGGCAACTTTTTCTTTTGTTCTTGTGTTATTTTCTTCCACCATCTAAGACCTTCTAAGACCCTTAGAACCTTCCACAAACCCCATTCCAAAAGAACAAAAGATTCGGGTTCCAAAAAGGTGGCAAAAAAAAAGAGGAGGCAAAGTTAAAAGCTTAAGTGAAACCTTAGTGCACAACCACCAAACTTTGCTTTAAGGACGAGTAAGTGTTTTTTGTGACATGTGGATTAGTATTTATGTTAGGAGACTTTAATTTCTTGAAGATATAAGTAAGGTTTAAGTTGTTATAGCACAAAAAAAAAAATCGTTTTAAGAAACAAACCATGAAACCCTTACATGAAGTTAAAACATGAGCATGTAAAGTTGGTGTTTTATAAGAACATTTGTTTAATGCTTTGAATGGAAGATTTTAAGCTAAGAAAATCTTGAAATAAGAACTTTAATGGAGGATGAGCATGCTGGATGTGAGGGTTCCATAGTCATTTGGATGTTGATTTTGTTTTCATTAAGTTAAACATGCTCAAATCTAGACTTAAGTTAAGGAAAAATCCATCACATGAAATTTTATAAAGAAACCAACTTTGTATGACATGAGCTATGATATGGGAGTTGTACTAAATATAAGATCTTCTATTTATTTGTGTGGAACATAAGTTAAAGAATCATCTTATGGAAGAAAAGTTAAGTTAAGATGTGGACACAAGTAGTTAAATGCATAATCTACCACCTAAACTTAAGGAAATGATGAAACAAGTTGAGAAACCAAATAAGGACCCCTTGGAAACATCATGAATAGATCTGGAACGTGGGAAAAAGAAGCTTAAAAATATGATAAAAGTAAATGAACAAAGTGAAAAGATCGAACAAAGTGAAAAGATCAACCAAAGCAAGAATGGTAAGCATACAAAGCCTAGAACTCAAAACCGAGCCTAAAACTCTCAAAACAAGCCTAGAACTTCAAGTTGGGCCTTCAATGAAATTCTAACCAGCACCTTAAAGTATCAAAAGAGGTTTTTTGAAGCCCATAAGAAATCCACCTAAGGCCCCATAAGCCCACCAAAGTCACTAACTTTAGTTTGAACAAAAAATAAGCCCATTTGACAACTTAAGCCTACTAAAGAGCCCATGAAGTGGTTGTTAACCTTAGGAATATAAATCAAAGTTGTCAATCTAATCTCAAGGAATATTTTAAGTCTAGGATAAAATCTTAAGACCAAGCCTAAAGAATTTCTTAAGTTATTAAAAAGCCCATTTACCAAACAAGGCTCAAAAGCACTCCAACACATAAGTAACGCTACTGTTCTGACCCATGGATAGAATTGTATGCCTCATTTCAAAAATCTAACCTCACCACGTTAAAGTACACTTGAAAATAATAAAGATTGACTATAAGATCATAAAAATCGGAGTTAAAACGAGAAAGTTATACGCGATTGAACTTTTAAGTAAAATCAAGAAAAATTATGAAACCAAGTCTAAAGTATAACTTAAAGGGTTTTAGCTTAGCTTTCTAGGTTTTAATTCAAATCCTTATACTATCGTATTTGCGATGTCTAGGGGACCCGGCTTTAGGGAGACGACCTATCCCGGATTATTTTGATTGATCCGAATGACTGAATGAGTAAATTCCCAATGACTCTTTACTTGATTTTGCTTGTAGAATAGATACACCTAAACTTATATATATAAATTTGGATGCTTGTAGGATATGGGAAATGCATGTGTATGAATCTGTGGATGAATGTGATGACTTTTTAATTATATCTAATAATGGGAATTGCTTGCATTATATATACATGTAAATCGTATGGAATGAAATTGTCTGATCACCCTGAAAATCGAGTTAATCACTTATACGATTAAGAAATCAAAATGAATCATGCATACCCCATATTGCATACGGATAACACCGACTGCCGCTTCACGCAGAAGATGGGAAGGGACTTACAGGAATATGAGTTTCCTGCAGGATTGGGCACTAGCTACACCATCATATATATTGAGTCTCTGTCTTAAGCTGATGGGCTTACTAGGTGCCGGGAGACGTCAACCGTTGGCGAGGGGTCAAGTCTTGTGGCTTATGCTTAGGGCGTGTGATTGTGGATTACGGAGGCCACTACACCATTAGACTTGGGATTTTGAAAATATGATTTATTATTTGGTAATGAAAGTACATATATGTATATATATACATAGTTTTGTTTTGACATAAGCACAATAGTGCTAATGAATTAAAACCCAAGGTCTAGAACCCGGATTTTGGTTTAATTCGGTTAATTATCTCCGAACCCCGACTTTAGGGGGTGTAATTCTGAGTCGTATGTAGTTCCTAGGTCACTGCATGCGTTGTTTGGCATACTGATTGTTCATATATTCATATAATTGTATATTTAATAAATTTCTGTCATTCGGTATTGATGAGAGTAATTATCTCACTAAGCGTAAGCTTACACCCCAACAGTTCTTTTCCTTGCAAGTTGATCGATAGTTGGGAATGTGATAAGAATCGAGTGCAGAGTGTTACCATTGAATCAGTATGATGAAAAGCTTATGTAGTTAATTTAGAATGTTCCGAAAAATGACTAATATTTCAATCAAGTTTAGTGTATTTAGTAAGTTTAGAATTTTCTAACATTGTCTATCTTATTTCATTATTTTGGTAAGGGATACCGATTCTCTACGGTTATGAGGAATTGTGGAAAAATGGATATTCATAATTATTTATATTATATAATGAGTCAATGAACTAAAATTGAAGACTCTAGCAAATAACAATTTAGAGTCTTGCAATCTCTGACTTGTGAGACGATTTTCTTATCATGGGTGCACACGTAATATGAAAATTTTAGACAATACTAGTAGGTCCCTCCTAAGGTCACTACAATAAGGCTATAAAATAGCATATAAACAATTTTCATTTAAAAAAAATTTACATTGATATTTAGTACTAATTAGTTCATTAGTCCTCTCATTCTTTCATACATTTCTTCGTAGGCTATAAGTGTATAATCATGGGACAACATCGTGGTAATTACATAAACTATTAATGTTCTTACAATTTATGCCTTAAGTTTCAAATTGTGATTTATACATCTAATTAGAAGTTCAATTGTTAATTGCTACCATCTTTACCTCATCTTTTTCTGTTACCAAACATTAACTTAATTGTGAATAGAAAATGACATGTGTAATTATTAATTTCACAATTCTTAACCAACTAATTAAATGCCAATCATGCATCCATATCGGAAAAAAAAATACACACCATCAATAAATATAAAATTGAAATGACAAAATATAAATATATATGTAGTAAAATATCAAAATGAAACAAATAAAAGTAAAACTCACTTTGTGAAAAATCAATTAGATCAAAATAATTCATGTTGAGATTTCTAATGATGATTGGGTTAATGGTCATTGATGGAAAATGGTCACGTAGTAACTGCAATAACTAACCTTCCAATTGGGTACATAATTTGATAATTTCAAAACCTAAGGTATAAAATTGTAAAGACGTATAAAGTATAGATTACGATCCTCACATTATCCCATATAATATCAATATGTATATTATAAATATTTAGGTAAGGATGACGATGATAAATCTTGCAGAAATAATTAACTTTAATGCAAATTATCTATATTATTAAAGTGAAAGAGCCTTCAATAACTACTTTTTTGCATCTTTAATGATTATGGGTACTTTTTATTTTTGAATTTCTTAACTAATTGTTTATTTAAAACAAAAAAACTAGGGTATCAAAGTAAACATGCCATTCAAACCAACTGCAATTTCAATTTTTGAATTCGCATTCCATTTCATAACAAACTCACCTAATAACCCCATAACTCATTAAGCTTTTTTCTCACCATCTATTTTATAAACTACATTCATCATTTAAAACATTGCAAAAAAAAAATAAATAAATAAATACAACTATACACTTTAAACTAATCTAATAACTCCTCTAACCCACTAAGGTTTTTTTTTTTCACCCATCTAATTCATAAACCACATTCGTCATTTAAAACACGATAAAAAAAAAAAACACTGTACACTTTATTAAGCACATGCATGGCAGGTTCGTGTCCCACTAGTGATAACAAAACAATAAATTATTGTTAGTATTGTTATTATTATATATATATTGCCAAAAACAAAACAGTAAATGAGTAAGTAACGTTATTGAAAAGGAATGATGACAAGTATCTCGGAAATCTTGTAACTGTCAAAAAGAAAAGAACTTTTCACTTTGCGTTGCATTTTTTTTCTTTAATGAAAATTTAATTTATTTCAAAAAGGCTAAAAATATGAGTTCGATTTCCCCTGCAAATCAACTAGCCAGGGATCCATATCTTTAGGGCCGAGATAATAGAATTGATACAATTGAATTTCACAAGGTCAAGTAAATAAAAATATGTTGAAAGATATTAAACTGGAAATGCATATGGCCATTGCATTATATTATATAAATGATTATACAAGAACACTAGTATTACAATAAGATCCACAGATCCTTATTTGTTGGGTCGCCTTCGCCTGGGGATTCGAATTGGCAACGACTTCTATATAATCCTTAAATGCTATAACGAAATTCGAAAGATGACAAATATCACTACATCTCTGTAAATGCACGAATAAACTGATCTTGATAATCATCTTTAAGATAGTAACTTTACATTATATACGGGAAATTTCTTCTTATTGACGCTATAAATACAAAATTCCACTGTATGGACTTGCCAAGACATTGCCATTCCAAATAGGCAAAAAAAAAAAAAAAAAAAAAAGCACAAAACCTTTTTAGAGAAGAAATAAGGTAGAGTCACATAGTGTCAAAATATAGATACACCATGGAATGAAAATCACTATGTATACTGTTCCAGATGATTTATATATAACTTAAAGCCGAATTGGCTTACCATTTTGAGGGAAAGATTCAAGGATCCAGTTCTTACTACTGGGGTTATTACCATTCTGCTCCCCTCCTTTATGTGCCAAAGATAAATCTGGAGGAGTTGTTGTGGTTGTTGTAGTGTTTTCCTTATTCACGAAAGAGCTGATGGTGATAGCAGCTGCCACTGCGGCCCTAAACTTAGGATCAGATGCAATTGTGGTCACGTTTTCCTTCAATGATAATGACTTATTTGGCTGTTCATCAACATTCGACGATCCGATCTCGAAAATTGACGATCTGCTGTTACTTATTTCCCTAGAGAAGGAGTTGCTCGTGCCCTTCGGTGGAAATTTGGATGCATCAAGGCCGTTATTCATGGTAGTTAGGTCAAGAACAAGATTCCTCTTAGAAGGGTCAATACTATTGTTGCTAGGGTTTATGAAGTTTCTAATATTTGGCATCAAATTTGGTGGGCGAGGAATAGGGTTTGTGATTTGGGAGGCATAATGATAAGGAAATGATGGTTGGGAGGTGAAATTGGGAATGGAATCTGACAGCGATATAGGATTCCTTGAATCCACCAATACGAAGGATGCTGCATTTGATGCCGTGGAAGCCATGGCTGTTGCACCAACTGGCAGTGGATGGTTGTGGTTTCCTTCATACGTGGTTATCAAAATTGACATGTCCTCTAGGCACCTTTGAACCTAATTATTATTTGGATTTCATGAACTAAATAAGTGATCGGAAAAAAACAGAAAAAGAAAAGAAAGGAGAAAACAACGACACCACTACTAGGCTATGAGAGCAATTACAAAAATTCTACAAGAGTGGCTGGAAAAAGCCCAGAAAGGGTGAGGGGGTGGGGATGGGGGAATTTAAAAAAAAAAACCAGTGAAAGTAAATATTACGACAAGTTATAGACGTAACCTTAAGTTGATATTTATGATTCTTTCAATAGATTTATTAATAATTTACGTGATATCTATTTAAATATAGAAATTGTAGAAATATTTAAAAATTTAATTTATATTGTTACTTAATGAATGAATTGAAGCTATATTTGTGGTTATCCCTAAATTTCGAATTGGTTATACTATACCCTAATTGTGGAAAAAATAACTACCTGTTTCCTGACGGGGCATCCTGGAGCCACTGTGCATCGATAGTATGCTCTAGGACAAGGGTTTCCTTTTGCGATTTTTTGGCCGTACTTTCTCCATTGACACCCATCATTCATCTGATCAATCGATCATACAAGAAAACAAAAATTAAAAACGAAGTCAATGAGATAATTGCGACCAAATTCAGTCCAACATATATGATCTACACTAGTGAAGCAGGTTGATTAAATATAATGATGAACTTAATTACCGTGGCTGCTTCGCATCTTGCTCTTACTGTCACTCTCGCTTTCCTATTTGGTAAAGAGGAAACTTGTTGACTTGCTATCCCGACACCACCCAATTCAGGATCAGTCCTCCTAATCTTGTTTTGTCTCGAGAGATTAACCAATCGATCTTCGCTTATTTCATCTTTATCATATTTATTTTCCGAGTCTTTGTCGAGCGAATTATCTTTTCCAGTGCCAGTTTGAAGCCCTAATGACAAACCTAATTCCGTGTCTCTCATGTCGTCTTTTCTGTTCAGCCGGTAGTTGTTGGATGTCTGAGGAGTGGTTTTCACCTCTTGATGAATAGAGTTTCCATCACAACGGAGAGAGAGAAATACTTGTGGATCGTCCTGAATTTACGGCAAGAAAATTCAGTATTTTGCGTTGACACATGAACTATGAATTGATTGGAAGTACTTTAACCTTTGCTTGGTCTGATTGATGAAGATGAGCAATTTTCATTCGTAAATCATTGTAGTCCTTCATGGTTTGCTCGACAACCCTCCTCAAGACTTGGTTTTCTTCTTTCATACGGTCCATCTCCATTTGGAGGACTCCCAACTGAGCAAAGTATTTACATGCATGTCACACTTTAAATCCTATCATAAAGTAAAACTCAACCTACAAAATAGCAAGTGTATTATGTTTACCTCATCTTCCTTCATCTTTTTGTCTTCATAGAGCAATTCCACTAAGCCATCTCTCTCTTCATCTTCTTTTTCTTCACGGTCTTGCTCGGATTCTTCTTTTTCATGAACAGGAAGTGCATCTTTCGAATCGTCAACAGTAGAGGCAGTTGTTCCTGTCGTTGTTGATGCCTTTGTTTTTTCCCCATCTATGGCGCTTTTATGCCGGGAATGATTTTGGTCGACAGGTCCTTCAATTTCTTCCTCCTGGGAATCGACTTTCAAGGATAAATCAGTTTCCATCTTAATCTGTTTTTCTTTCTCTCTCCCGAATTTTTCTCTCGAGTTGTACTGTTTGTTAAAGTTGAAATGCGATATATTATTTGCAGCCACACAATATGAATAATCTCTTTTTCTTTATACTTCTTTTGAGGCACCGAAGTCAATTCCCTCGTCGCAATGACTTATAATTATTTTGTTAGACGCACAAGGACGCATCTAAGATCTGACTTTAATCCCGGTCATTGATTAACCTTATTAAATAAAGACTGCTAAAACATCAACTACTAGCATTTTAGACGTAAGACTGTTCGGCCTTCTCCCATCTAGATTAGGGTTTTAATTTTTGAGATTTACTAAACAGCCACCCTACAGTTGGTCCCTTTTTCCTATCACAACTGTGTTAGACACACCGATACTATTACATTTCTTTGGTGTAAGATATGAATAACGTGGTTATTTGATAGGAATAAAATAGAAAAGAAATATCTATTATATTCTTATTCATTAATCTATTTGGCTAGTCCAAAAACATAATAAGGAATAAAACTAAATATGAATTAATTATTTTGAATGCCCTTCCAATACTTTCTCTATCATATATTCAATCATCTTCATCCTTAGATACCATAATTATCACTACCAATCTAACTATCTATAATTGAGAGCTGAGAACAAACCATAGGGCTATGAACCATTTAGGCTCAACTATAGATCTACAAGCAAACCACTCGAGTTAAGTTATGAATTTCAAGTGAATTGCCATATCAATTAAAGGTTTTTACCATCCTACTCAATGCTAAGATTGTAAGAGAATGACCTTGATTGATCAGTAGGCTTGCAAATGAGCTAAATGGTGAAAGGTAGGAATGGCCGTTGCAGTGAATTGTCTATTCCATTTAACCAAGCAATTCTTAGTCCTAATATAATGGAGTCAAAACTAAATTGGCTCCCATTGTTTGTGATGGATCCCAAAATTATTAGTCCCACCTAAATCCCCAAACTCTTGTTTTTGCCTAGTCTTTTATTTTGGTCCTCAAATGTTTTGCAATCAATTTTCAATGTCATGAAACAATCATTTCTTGCTTTTGCAATTTTGAATTAGGAACTATAGAGGGCTATTTGAGTAACTAGGCTTTTGGCTTAGTATAATTTTATGGATTGACTTTTAAGGTTAGTGGAAAGCCTAAGGAGCAAGACCTAATTTTAGAGATATCTTATGGAGATTTGACTTGTTAAGCTCTAAGTAAGAAAGTTCATACTAGTTTGTTTGCTCTTGACTTTTCATAATCCTTCATAGGCCTATTTTATAAAGGTTTAGGCTTGTTTCATAAGCATTGAACTTGTTTCACAAAGCTTACAAAGCTATTGGGTTTGGCTTGACCCATCCACTCTTATATAAGGATTAGTGTGGTTCAATCACATCTATTGAGTGCCAAAAGTAGTCTAATGTCTTTTATCGATAGCCTATATCATCCACCCACCTCATATTCATCTAATGATCAACATTGGGCACCAATGTCTATAATAAAAGCCTCTTTCTACTCATTTGCAACATTTGGAACAAGATAAGTAGAGAAATGTAAACACTCAACCTAAATTACTCTACGAAATGTCAAAGCAAAAAATCAATTAAGAATGATCAAGAACATCATGCTGCCATATGGGTACTTGAGAAACCAAGTTTATTTGATCCTCCTTCTATGTCCTTATCTAACGTATCTCTCTATGTGCCATCAACAAGGCTTCCTGAGGTTAAAAGGCATGCACATCTCATGTGATTGATTGTTTGTAAGGAGGATATCCACAATAAGAAACTTACATGGAAACATTGAGCAAAAAATTTTATGCAAGTAGTTAGATGCTTCATATGTAACAAAAGGTATACTAATATTAAGTAATACATGTTTAATCTCCCTTATATAGTTATGCCTATAGCTACTCAAATATAAAATGGCTAAGGTGAGATGCCCTACTCCAAACTAAATCTTATAGGTACGGATGTCCACGGTATTTTATTTGGAACCTATTTTATGATCTTTTGAAATCATCATGAAATTTGTACCTTATGAAATTTTCAAGTCACTAAGTAGTAGGTTGACGATTTCTAATATGTTGTGATAATACGAACATAAACATCACATAATTACATAAATAAACATGAGTCTTACATAATATACAAGACAAAAACACAATATGCATAGATGATTATGGTATAAATAAATTATATAAATTAAACATGATAGTTGAAATAAAACACTCTTACTAGATAAGACTTATGACCTTTTTCTTTTTTAAATTTTGTTATATAGATTATTACAAGTGGATCCCAATTTTTGAACATGATAGTTGATAATGCACAAACTCATAATGTCTTTACTATAAGATCGATATTGCTTAAGAGACGTAATGAATATCAAGAGAAGTGCTAAATAAGGATGAGAAAACAACAAACATTAACCATAATTCTAGCATGAGTTAGAGATGAGGGTAAAGTTAGACTTTTAAGCTTGTATAGTTTCTTATTCCATTGAGTATGGGTGTAGAATTGGATTTAGTTAGATAGACATAGTTGGTTTATCATATTTTATGAAATTTACGATATCTTATTCATTTTAGATAGTGTCATCTTAGGATTTCTATTGATAGAGATTGATCTTGGGTCTTAGATCATAGACCTAAAGCCTATAAAAGATAACATGATGAGGGGTTGTTAGAGGATTACTCAACATAGCTATTCTGATACTTAAGTTAGAATTTATGAAATGAGAGCAGTAATAATGAGGCAAGAACTTTAGAGGGAGTTAAGATGATCTTACCTGTGAAGGGAACCCCTTGTTTATAGTAGTTGAAGTGGAGATATATCCAAGTCTCACCAAAGCAACAAAGTGTATCTTCTTATTTTAGTTAGTAAGATTTGAGATCCTCATAGATGATACAGAGTATAGTAGGTTGGCAATTCCACGTAGGTCAAAGTATTTGGTCTATGCCCTTTTAATCCTTTGCTCTAGCTTCTTAGGAAGGTCTTTAGTCCTTAAGAGCCTCGAACATAAACGCCATGAGTAAGGAGTGATACTCCAAATACAGCTCTTAAGCTAAGAATAGCATGGGGATCGGGGTGGAGGTTAGATTCAAGTTGGAGATTATGAAAAAAAGGTTGACTTTAGACTTTGCTATCTTGACCTTAGGCCAAGATAGGTCAACCCATGGTTTAAGTTGGTTAGAATAGGCCTTGAGAGCTCAGTTGTGAAAATAGCATATCAACAGGTAGTTTTTAGGATTTATACAAATTATTATGTGTATAGTACAAAATTAAATGTATTACATAGAATTTGTACATGTTCTTACAAGTTTTAGGATAGGGAGAAAAATTATGCATCCTAGCTTTTGGTTATAAGTTCTAAAAATTTAGAATTATAACTTATCCTATAATTTCTAATATCCACTTCTTTAGAACCTATCTCATGATGTACAATCCAATAGTTTTCAAACCATGTGTCTACCTATTGATTATGGGAAATTAACCAAGTGTAATGGGAGGAAATGGACTTGGGTCCTTTAAGGGAGTGTGTTGTTGGTCCTTAGTTTCGGGTATGCTCCTTGCTTTAAGGTACCTACAAAAGGCCCCTGGTGGGTTGATCCATGAGGGCTCTCCAATGCTTAAATCGACATGGAAGAAAGATTAGAAAGTGTTCAGGTACTTTTTGCTTAAGGGAGAAGGTGCTCGGGTTGTACAATGCATGATCAAAGATTGAAAAGAGTAAGAGATTTAGGGTTCAACGTCCTAAGGGTCCAAATCCCCTTACCTTTTAGCTCCTTGCAAGCATAAGGGGCTTACTAACAAGGGTATGTTTTAGTTTAGGGTTTGTTTGTATTTGCTACTTACATGGGACACACATTGAGGGGCTAACAGGATAACTATGGGTGTTGGTTGGTTATTAACACATTAGCAGCCAAATTTGAAACACGAGGCTCTAACATTCTTAGAGGATGTCAAGTATACTGTTCATACCATGAATGTCGAAGAAGAGGGGCGCAAAGGACACACAACCCCAATAGAGGGAGAGAAAGCTCTAGCTAATCTATAAGCCAAGGGTTGACCTTCTAGGGGGTATCAAAGAGGAAAGGGCATCTTTGTGTGGCAAGTTTGTACTTGAAGGTCAAAATGGGTCATACAACTTAAGTATGCCTAAGCAGGTGGTCAGATGCTTAGCAACTCGATGTTCAAGGAATATGCCTTTAATGTGCTTGGTTGCAGGCTAAGTGCTTAGGAACTACAGAGTGCTCATACAAGGTAAGTTGTTTCATTGCTCAATTGTTAGTGGGTTTCAATGGGCCTCTACTTGTATTCGACCTTGGGTCGACTGAAAATAGCATGTCAACACTACCCATTACCACATGAGCAATGAGAATTCAATCTATTAAAATTTACAAATGATGTTCCTTTTTTAACTTAGAACAACAAATATTAAATTGGTCCATCTTTCATTTCTACCAATAATATATTTCACCACAATTTTAGTTATGTTTTAGTTAGATCCTTAAATAAATTTGTCAAGCAAACCCTTAAAATCTAGAAAAGGTATAGAGCAATACAAAGTTGGACAAATGTTAGGCATAATAGAGCAATCTCATCTGGTTTCTTTATTATCCCATAAACTAATGTCAAAATAACAAAAGAGAAGTAACATTGACCATGCTTAACATTTATTAATATTTTTGTGAATAACGTATGCTATTGCTTCTTCTTCTTCTTTTCTTTTTAAGTAATTGGATATAGGGGTGTAAAAAAGCCAAACTGGTTCACAAACTGCTCGAGCTCGGCTATAGTTTTATTTGAATTTAATTTAGTGATAATCGAGTCAAACTCAAGCTCGAGCTACTCAAGTAGTAAATCGAGCCAAACTCAAACATTAAAATACTAAGCTTGTTAGGTTTGTGAGTTTAATCAAATTTGATATAATTTTTAATTTATTTAAATTTAAGTAAATATGATATTAATAAGGAAAAATTCATAAAAAGTTCGAATTCAATTGAGTTGAGCTTGAACTTTCTATATATGTTTTCAAGTCGAACTTTTGAGTCGAGTTTGAGCTCCAGTCTAATACTGTTTAGTTCGACTTGATTCGATTATATCTCAAATTAAGTATAAATGATTTACTCAAAAAGGTTGTATTTCCTACTTAAAAAATAAATGAATAAAAAATAAGTGAGGAGATCAAACTGATCTTTTATAAGGAGGAAATATTTAGGTCTTTTAGCCCTAAGAGAGCCTATATTTATTTTGTCTGTAAACGGTTGAAGAGACATAGAACTCCCCATTTACCTGTACCGATATTTTAAATTTCAGGCCTTTGTACTCCACCTAGACCTCCTTCATTTCAAAATAATGGACATGGAAGTATGACTACAAAAACACACCTCTCCATAAAATTTTATTAGAAGTACTCTGATTGGTATCTTATTTCCAGGATCATCTAATAATTCTACGATCTTTCAAAGTAATAAAATTGTGTATAGTATATTTAATGACTTGTAAGACACAGAGTGTGACATCACAATCGTCATATATGGAATATTTGGCCTGTACGAAATCCCATAAACAAGAGTTGGGCTTGGGATCAGATCTTGAAATTGTCAACTAGAAGACCCTCGGACCTAATTTTTTTCTATCGTAATCCACGCTAACTTGAAATTCTATAATTAGCACGGGTCAATGCTCCCTTCTCTCCATCTTTCTTTTTATCTACTCAAAGCACAAAAGTATACTATGCATTACCCGGCTGTTGCATCGATATCTTCGCTATATGGGTAAGTTTTAGTTTTAGATTATACTATATTTATCTATTCATATTTTAACGACGCGTTCTTTGTCCTAGCGCGGATTTTGCTCTGATGAGCATCTATTTAGGTCTTCCATGTGGTACTAATTACGGAGAGAGTTATGTGGAGAATATTAAGGATTTTAATCGCAGAAATGCCGAGGGAGAGCTAGTTGCTGGCCTGGAGCTCCCTTCTTTATACACTTGCATATAATGACATCAGTATATATATCTTTATCAAAAATGTCAATAACAGGGGCGTTTTATGATCTTAATTGAATAAATTTTTCTGTAATTTTATGTAGTTTTTTTAGTAAATGGTGCCAAGTATCCCCAAAAACTATAAAAATTGTGTGCATTCATAATTTTTCAAAAATCAGTAATTACTATCTCTAAAACAGACTTGGTCTCTCTCTCTCTCTAATTAAGCTGTCATGTGTAAAATAAATCTAATTGGACGTTTAAATGATAATTAACCCATATATATTTAGTTAATCAAATTAACTAGAGCCCAAACTCAACTAAAAAGGCTTATATTAATTTAAATATACGGATAAAATTAATTAAATTAACCAGAAAATAGTCTATGTAAATGTTTACATAAACTTATTTCACACATGACAGCCTAGTTAGAAGAAAGAATAAAAATAGGTAAATGTTTATTTAAGGGTAGTAAATACCGATTTTTAAAAAGACCAAGGAGCTACTTTTTAAGGTGGTCGTGTAATTTGCCTTATTTAGTTTTAATTATAAAAAGCATCGAAAGAATTTTCTTTTGCAAAATGCCGGGAATCTAGAATTTCAACCCGCTATCTTTGACAGAGGTGCGATCACTGAGGCTATCGACGAGGCATTGCTGGTAAAGAGAGAACTATCCTAGACCGCAAACTGACCTTGTTATGATGTTTTATGGAGCAATTCTTTATTTATATATTACTATTCCGTCGCTCATGTGTCCTCATATTTTCCTCAATAAAACTCCAATCCTCTATTTAATTTCTGATATAAAATAGATAGAGAATAAAAAGTTTTACCTTGAGAATACTATTAGAAATACGTTAAAAATTTCTATTCTAATGTCAGATTTGTATCGTTATTTTATTTTATTTTTTTACTATACAAAATACTTATTCAAACATTTAATTCACCTTATTAAATGCAATATTAAATTAAGCATATAATATAAAATACCAACCTCTATTTTGTCATCTTGAAAAATAATCAAAGCTTTTCACTTATCTCATTAATAGAAGGTATAATTGTCATTAGCTAAACTTTTATTTCTTATGGAGAGAGAATAAAAAATTCTATCTTATAGGTAATAACTATTCACCATGAAGAGGGAATAGAAAAATTATTAGGAATAAAAATTCCAAAACCGATTTCCAGGTAAATAAGGTGATAAAAATTATTCTAAAAGTAGTAGTTCTATTCACACTGTATTAGCTTCAAGTAAATATGCTACAAGTGTTGGTCTTCATTGTCATTCCAATCTTCTCTATGTTATGGTTTCTTGCATGACTTCGAAGTTGTGCCACATTTTGATAATTAATCTTAGCTACACACTAAAATTACTTACCTGTCTCCTTTGAAAGGCAATATCCATGTTAGCTTACTTTAGATTTCCTAGTATGAGTAGGCTTCGCTCTAGATGACTCACAATTTACTTCACCAAGTAAACCTTCCTTAGAAGCCCTCTCTCAAGTCGCTCATTTTTTAGGTCGTCCTTGCATAGGGTTGGTTGTAATGACCTTAAAAGGGGCCTAATAAGATTATTTTAAAATTTTTATAACACATATACACCTATAGCATAAAAATTGTCTTACAAGTCAAGGTTGTAAGACTTTAACTAATTATCTACTATTCATAATTAAATATATTGTATATAACTATTTATTTAACAAATAGCTATAGATACCTAATAGTCTACAATTTATCAAAACTGTAAAGAATCAATATCTTCTGTAAAATAATAAAATAAGGTAGAAAATTCTTAAAATTTCTAAAATTTATTAAAGATGCTAAACCCAATTAAGAGATTATTCGTTTCATAGAATATTATAAATCAATTATATAATCCTTTTCAAATTCTAACTTTTCATTTTACCACTCAATGGTCGCGCTTTGCATTCAGTTACCATCTCAATCTCAGCTATTAATCAACCTGTAAGGGAAAACCTAATGGGAAGTAAATTACACTAGCTTAATGAAATATTCTTCATACTATACCAATAAGTAAGTTATCAAACAATCATATGAATATATGAATCAAATAGTATGCCAAATAAATACATGCAACGGTTAAGGAGCTACTTGCAACTTAGAATTTTGCCCTCGATAGTTAGGGTTGGAGATTATTAACCAACACAAATCACAACTAGGTTCTAGTACTTGGTTTTCTAACCAAACCAATATACTTGTACACACTTTTAAAATTTTCCATACTCAGCAACTTTTTCCTTTTGCAAAACTAATGCTAATGAAATCCTAGGTCTAGTTGTATGGTAGCCCTTGTAGTTTATGTATATGCCCTAAGCGAAACTCTCAGGACATAACCCTTAACGATATGGTTAGTATCTTTTAGTGTCTAATAAGCCTCATGGGCTAAGATAAGGACTTAGTAATTAAGACACCTAGAATGCTTAAAAGAATTCCTTCTAGAGTCCTTACTCCTATAAGCCCCTTCCTACCTTCCACATGAGGTGGCAATCAGTATAAAGATGTAATGCCGTACTTATACATGAACCATTTTAGTTTAAGCAAGCCATGTATAATTAAGTCAAATTATTTGTGATCAATTGATTTCAGCAAACCATCTAATCATGTAGTAGTAAATCATACAAAAAATTATGCAGTTATTATATTTAACAATATTTTACATAATAAATAACCAATAATCAACCACATATGTATCCCAAACCCCAAGCATCAATTTGTTAATATATATAATTTAGGTGCACTAACTATAAGCACGAAACAATTATATAGTCAATGAGAATATTCACTGTGTAAGTTCATCCTATAATCATAATAATCTAAAGGCAAGTCCATGTCAGTGTTGATATCACCTGATATTAGTAAAGAAGGATACTAATAAGTATTTGAATAACTACCTTTCTAATTGCCTAGATTCGCTATAATTCCTATTTACATCTAAAACTTCTTCTTATAATAACTTTTTTCATTTTAACTTCTATTTTTGTGTCCTTGTAATTGATTTCTATCATTTTCAAATGTATAATCTTATTGTGTTGTCTATTTATGCAAACAGGACCCATCCTTTTCACTTTATGTCCAAAAACTTATAGACCTTATAAGTGTTGGGCTTCCTTTGCTATGTTTTGCATTGTTTTGATTTTCCTTTTGTATAATCCAATTTTTATTGGGTTTTAAACTCTTGTTGGGCCTTGGTTAAGTGTTTTGACTTAATATATTTGGGTTTGTATTTATTCATTGGCCCACTTTTAGTCTTTTATCCTAAGTGTTAAATTAAGGGGCTTTTCGGCTTTATTTCTAACTAATTTTTTAGTTAGGCATCCTTATTAGATCCTTAAGCTTAAAGAATATTTTAATAGGCCTTTAATTTTAGAATTTTGTAAGTTGCTGTTCATGTTGGGTTCTTGGTTCTTTTTTTGTCAATTTTGGCGTGATTTGTAGTTTTTAGCCCATTTTAGCCATTTAAGGCCTAGTACATGGACTTGACATGTTTGTTTGGGTTCAAAACTTATCTTAACATATTTTAAAATATTCTTAAAGTGAAATTTAATTTTGGTCAGGGGCATTTCAAAGGATGTTCGAGTTATTTTTAGGCCCATGACAATAAGTTTTGTAACTCAATTTCTCCTCTAGTGTTTTAGAGTAGTGATTACCTCACTTAAACAAGTCCTAAATCACCATTATCTTGCCTAAATCATTATTTTAACATAAGAAAAAGTCATGGCCAACTTATCAGTAATTTACTAAAGCTTACAAGAATTGGGATCTTAAGTTAACACTTGGTTTTTCTTAATATTTTGGTAGTTGTTCATCTAAGGATCACTTGTTGGGATTTTTAAGACAATGTTGTTTAAGGAAAACAAACTGTAAATTTCTTGGGAGGTTTAGGCATCCAGTTTCAAGTGGAGGGTGTAGATGTTCAACTTGTTCCTTTTCACAAAACTTAGAATAACATGAAATACACTTTATAAGTATACATTTTGAGCTCTCTAAAAGTCCTCCTAGCTACCCTTCAAGATGTGCCAAAGTGATGGCTTGCAAGTGGTCTTTAAAGTGAAGGAAGTGGTGGAAAGGGAAAAGGGAAATGGGGATTTGGTTTTATGAGCTTTAGGAGATAAAAATGAATGATAAAACATGAGAAACATAGAGGAGTGTATAAGTGTTTGCTAGAATTTTTGGGTGGTTTTGAAGTGTTTTATAAGGGAAAAGTGAAGTGAAAATGGAGGGTTTTTGGGGAAGTGGGAACCAGCCTAGAGATGAGAGCATTTGGGATGTGTGCTAATGAGATTTGGCCATAAAAAGAAATCTATACACAAGTCTTAAAGTGTTAACTAGTCAATTTCTCCTTTTAAAGTTTTCATAGACAATGTGTATTTAATTAATTTAGGTAGTTGATATGTTGGGATGTAGTCTCATCACATATAAATCACGCACTAACTAGCTACCTAGATGGGAATTAACCTAGTTGGTTCTCAAGGATGTGGTTGGCTTGGTTGGTTCTGCTTGGTTAGTGTAACCAACCATTTTTTATTATAATATTCTTCTTTCTCAAGCATGTGTGGCGCCACTTATGTAAGTAATTAGGACTTGATTTGCTTATTTTAATTTAATTAATATTATTTTGGTAGCTAACATTAGTTTGAGACATCAGATTATGTAATGTAGGGTGCTTCAAGTTAAATTTAGCTAGTTAAACTATTTAGTACATTTAGTTAGAAATTGTTAATAAATAATTCTTCAACAAGGAACTTAAGGCATTGTTTGGTATCTTACCTTAACATTGAATGGCTTAGATTTGAGAAATTTTGAGGTTTTGAGTCAACTTAGGTTTTTAATTGAAGGTAGAGTTTTGATTTTGTGGTTTTAGTACCTTACGATTAGGGTTTTTGAATGAATAATTAGGGTTTTATAGTTTGTTTATAGTTTCAAGACAATATTTTAAAGTCTTTGATTTCGAATTATAGGTTTTGAATTTAATTTAGTGTTCAAATTTAATTCATGCCATGAATTTAAGGTTTAGGACTTTTTAGGGTTTTGGAATTCATTTTAGGATTTTAATTTCAAATTTTTTTGGTCCTATGCAAATAAGGTCACATATGTATACAACACAACTCATATGTATAGGGCAAGATTATAATTTCATTGATCTAATATTTTGATCGGTTTAATTAGATCATTCAACATTGTATAGTATTGAGTATATTTTAACAGACATGATTAAAATTATAAATATACATTTATAGAGAAATATACATTCGTGGAGTAATTTCTTAATTTATAAATTTTATTCCCTAGTTCGCTTAATTAGTTTAGTCATTATTATTTGGGAACTTCTTGATCATTTGATATTGAATTTGCATGGTTTCGCAACATTTAGAGTTAATTTACTAATTTAATGTTTTAACATTCTTAATCGTTCAATTTTATGCCGATTAATATTATACAGTATATATTATAAATATTTGTAAGTGAAAGGAATTTACACTTGTATAACACCATGTACACTCACAAGGGAAAATTCATAATTTTATTAATTTAATTACTTTAATTGGTTTAATTTAGTTAATCATTATTATTTAGAAATATCTCTAACTGTTTAGCATCAAATTTTCACAATTTGATGAAATTCGAGTTTAATTTATTGTTTTGGTGTTTTCTCTATGTTTAAGGTTTATTTAGGTTTTGAGGCTTTTTATTCAATCCATGGTTGCTATATGTGGTTGAATGTATTTAGGGTTTAAGGTTTTCATATATGAAGAGGGTTTTTGAATTTTGTATTGAGGCTTTAAATTTTTTTTTAAGGTTTTGTTTTAGAATTTTTATTGGTTTTATTCCTTTATTCTCGTGGGGTATAGAGAATATCTATCGGTTTCCAAGTTCAATGCTATATTTAAAACACAAAATTTGCTAACTTTACATTAGCACTTCAAGAAGAGCAACAAATGCTATAACTTAAGCCTAAGAGAAGAGCTTAACCCAAAAAACTAGCTCAACAAGTAGGAGAATCCCTTAGACTTAAGTATCCCACTTAGTTCATACTACTTTCCCATGTGAGACCATAACATTACCACCCTTCTTTGAAAACCAACACCTGTATTGGCCTATTTTTGACTACCCATTCTAAATAGCTTTCACTCTGAATAGTTCACCACCCTACTTCATTGGTAGCCTCTTTGCAAGTATCCTTCTCTTAGGTTTCCAAGTTACCCCTTCCATAAGATTGGTTAGTCTCAATGAGAGAACCAAATGTTATAACTCAAGTCTAAATGAAGAGTCTAACTTAAAAGCCTAGCCTAATAAGTGGGAGAACTCCTTGGTTTTAAATATCACACTTAGTCTATGTTAATACGGTTACTTTAAGACTCCCAACTTAAACAAATCAAACACTTAACCTCCTTATAAACATATACCCCATTCATCACAAACAGTGGAGTTTGATGCTATCCAACTCCTCCACCTATCACACTTTGTGTTATAGCCTTACTTAGATTGCTTACTCTTTTTTCCTACCATATCTTGGTTGATCATACCATAAGTACTACTTAAGCCAAGTCATTTCCCTTTGTCATGTGTAGAGTGAATTGACACATGACACATATACGATCTTCATACTTGAACTCTCAAATCTACATAATCTAATGCTAAAAAAAATTTAGACTGCCTATCCAACTCCTCCACCTATCACACTCTGTATTATAGCCTTACTTAGATTGCCTACTCTTTTTTCCTACCATATCTTGGTTGATCATGCCATAAGTACTACTTAAGCCAAGTCGTTTCCCTTCGTCATGTGTAGAGTGAATTGACACATGACACATATACGATCTTCATACTTGAACTCTCAAATCTACATGATCTAATGCTAAAAAAAATTTAAACCGCCTAACTTTGCTAATATGAACCAATCTTGCATAACTAATGCATACCTCTATTAGTCTTAGGGCCCAAACACATATGAGATAACTTGTTAAACTCCCGATATGAAGGAGACATAGCCATTACATTTGTCACTATAGAGACTTGAAGAATGTAGAGACAACTACTGGCTTTATCTCCATTAGAACTAAGAATTAACTTGAAATTCTCCTTGTGCTCATCTTATTAGCACACCTACAACCTTATATATCCAACATCCTAAGGGAAATAAGATTCTTTGATAATGCAATAACAAGTTTGATATTTGAAAGTTTCTTAACAACAACATTGTGCATCTACACTTAAATCTTATCAATTGTTGCTACCTTACCATCTAGGCTTTTATGCATGAAAACTATGCTGCCATTAAATGACATGTAAGTAGAAAACAAATCCCAGTTAAAACACATTTGGTGTGAATAACTTGAATCAATGATCCAATTAGACATAGACCATTGTTTATCACCATCAGTCAACAACAAATCGTCCTCTTTCCTTTTTGTTGCATCAACACTATTGGTTTCTAGTTTCTTCACTTGTTTTGCAGCTCATAATACTCTAATGTGTCATTTCTTCTTGCAATATTTACATATGATATCCTTATTCCTTAACTTACACTTAGATACACTTTTACTACCATATCCATCTTCAGATTAATCTCTTTCGCTAAGGAAAAAAGAGCATTCAACATGCTAGGCTTGCCATTACTAGTGGGCTCAACTCATTGTACATCTTATCTTTACTAATGAGACTAATCTTCATATCATCAAACAGTAAGGATGTCTTACCATAAGTTACAGTCTCCTTAATTTTCTTATATAAGATAAGTAAAGAACATAATAACAATTGATCTTCAAACTCATCATTTACATTGATATCAATATTTTGTAAATGAATAATAAGAGAAATAAACTCATTCACTTGTTCCTTCATCAATGCTGTAAATCCCACAAATTTAGCTTTTTGTGTATGGAGTAGAACTCGAGTATTGTAAGTAATTTCCTTAAGTTAATACAGCCGATAAATTTAAAACTGATTAAAATTTTAAATTTAAAACTTAAAACAAATATGAAAAACCTTAATTTATTAATCTAAACCATAATTGCGTACAAAAAATCTAAACTCTACGTATGCATAAATACAAGAAATTAAACTCGAACATAATAAAAAAACTCTAAAACTATGACCCTAAACTTATAAAATGTATAAGTTAATCCTAATAGTAATAAAACTCTAATTGGGTATAGTTACCAATCAATATGCATAATCATGTTAAATTGCTAACAAACAAGTGCAGATAACTTTTAAATAATTATAAACATAAAGAGTAATAATTTAATTATCAAAATTAATAAAGTTATGAATATTATTCTATTATTACTTATAATTTTATATATGTATATATGTGTACTAGTTTTGTATTAATTTAATTATTTTGATTGAATTTTATTATATATCTTATGCATACGTATTAAATGGTATATAGTAACTTTATACTTCATATTATTGTCTATAATTACCTTATATATACATACATACATATATATATATATATAAATATATTCAAGGATTACTTAAAAGTTGAAAACTTTTTGTTATAAAGGTCAAACCAATTTTCTATAATTTTCCTTTTTCCTTTTCTCTTCTTCCTTTTTCCTTTCCTTTCCTTTTTTTTTTTATATTACTTTTCCCAATTCAAAGTTACGGCTGTTGCTTGATTTTTTTTAATTCCAACATGTGCTTAAATTGAAAGATTAGAAGTAAGATTAATAAGATAAGGGATAAGTCAAATCTTACCTTTATCTCCTTATCCTATTTTCTTTTTCTCTTTCTTTTTCTTTTTTACTTTTTACATTTTACTTTTCCCTTTTACTTCCTTTAGCCAATGCATGTATGTACATGTGCTTTTTCTCATTTCAAGGAAATAACACATAAGACAACACACACAATTTTACTCTCCCCAAATTGTCACTTTCCATCCTGTATTCTCCATTTCCTCCCTTTGGTTTCCTTTTATTTTGTTCCACAACTTGAAGAAGAAAAGAAGAGAGCCCTTGATCTTACAACTTTCCAAGATATAAGAGAATAATTAAGTAGTATGTATATTGTATTTAATTTATTTTGTAATATCCACTTACATGTATTCTTTGTTATATATGTATTTTATAGAATTTCTCGTATTATAGAGGCATATAATGAAGTCTATATGTATTTTACTATCCTTGTAAGAAGATTTCATTTACATGCATTGATTTATATGTAAAAGTTGTTATCTTTAGTGTATGTGTTCCTATATATACATGCCTATTTACATATATAACTAGATGTACATTTATGTTATGAACAACTATGTATATGCATAATACATATCAATATACATGTATATAGTATGTGTACATATGTATGGTACTTAGTATATTTTGGACTATCATACATATAGGTGAGATATACTATAAGGTTATACATATACATATATATAAATAAAGCAACAAAACAAAGGTATAAAGATATATGTATAAGTATAAATATATGTAAAGTGGTAGTATAATGTAAATATAAGTATATGTATATGTTCAAATAATACATGTATAAGCATATTCAAATACTAAATCTCAAAATAGGATAATATACGTATATATACCTTAAGGAAAAATATGGAATTAATTATCAATAATTAATAAATTATAATAATATTTATATGTGAATAAATATTAATTAATATCACAAAACTAGAAAAATGTAAAAGTTAGAAAATTTTAAAAATGATACATGGACCAACATGGAGTTGCCACATCAACACCTTCATTCGTATAATTAAATTTGCAAACAACAACAACAACAATAATAATAATAATAATTAATTAGAAAATTATAAATATAACAAAAAGTGAATTAAATAAGAATTTAACCTTAAAATAGTGAAATAAGTAAATAATTATAAAATAGACTCAAAAACAAGAAAATTTCAAAAATATAAAATTTAGAAATTAATTAAACTATAAATTCATAAAGAAAAGCTTAAAATAATAATTTACAAATATTTGAGTCAAAGTAGTAAAATTTGTAATATTTTAAGATCATAATGAAAAATGTGAGTTATAATATCTAAAACAGACCCCGCTATGTAAAAGTATATTCGAAAACGATAAAAATCGATTATAAGTTCATGAGATTTAAGATTTATAAAAAACTAAGGGATATAGGTAAATTGATTTAGACATTCGAGTGATATGGTCTTGTAAATAAATAATTAGAATAAAACCCTAACCAAATAAAGAAATATCCAAATGCAATTATTTATAAACATACGTTTAAGATTTCCTATGAAGGAAAATTGATAAACACATACTATAAAGTGCGAATAAGACATGATTAAAAGATATGAAGTTTTTCAAAATGTTGCAGTGTTATACATACATACGTACTTAAAGGTTGAAGTGTTTCAAAGAAGATATATTTTCATATGTAATAACGGTATATGTTAATATGAAATGGTAATAATAATAACTACTACTAATAACGATAATAATAATAATAATAATACTAATAACATTAAGATAGAATAATACACTTATAGAAAATAAATTGAATAGAGGTATACATACACACACAATATAATCTTAGATAATATTACAACGTAACTGAGTTAAAGTTTTTAGTTATTTAAATCTATGATTTCAATATTTCTACTCAGCTTTATTACTTTATCTAACTTACTTATTTTATCTAACTTAACTTAATATGCTACTATTTATCTTGCTATACATGAAAATTACAATTAAATTGTGATAAAGTAATATATTGATATAAAACTTATGAAAAGTGAAGAAATCTGAACTCGTATAACATTTACTAAGTTGAATATTATTACCTAAACGATAAAATAAGATTTTCCAATCATCATAATAAATAAGTTAAGCAGTATGAAATAACACTATAAATTTTAGTTAAACTTTATCATTAAAGAAGCACACTTAAACTCAATAAGAATCTGCTATAATAATGTAACGATAAAAGGTAAAGTGAAAAAGATTACATGTTATTTAATACTTAAATGAAAACGAGAATCATAAGATAAATAATGAGTTGGTTAGGCCATTTAGTATTGTGTCTAGATACTTATTAGGTTTTTTTTTTTTCTATTTATCAAGAAATATCGATCAAGAAGATAAGTTGTTTATTGATTGCTAGGAGTCATATTAGCTTTAATTAAGTGAGTACTCCCGATGACTTTATACTTATTTTGTGTTTGTAGTTAGTGCATCCAAATTTTATATATTAATAACTTGATGCTTGAGGTTCGAAAATATGTATGTGATTGAATAATGTTTGCTTGTTGTGTAAAATGTGATTAAATATGGTAACTGAAAAATCAATTGTATAATTGTTCTTTATATGATTTGAATAGTTTGTTAATATTGGTTAATCAACTAATAATCTTAAATGGATCATGCAAGAGCATGAACATTGGATATAATGTTGCAGCCATCACCTCATGTGGATGGTAATGAAAGGCTTTGTACAAATGGAAATCCTACATAATTTGATTAATACAGTATAAGAGTATTGGTACAACAAGACCTTACTCTTAACTAGTGGGTTTACTTGGCACTGAAGACGCTAACCGTAGATGATTGGGGTTGAGTCTAGAGACCACCGCTTAGAGCATGAGTATGGACCGCAGGGGCCACCTTGTTACTAGACTTGAGAATTTGTATGCTACTAGATTTTGGAAATATAAACATATTTTGTGAAATATGGAATTTCTATATATGGTTAAAAACTCATATGCTAGAATTTGGTTGTAATTGGTGCTAATGAATCTCTAACCCTTACTTTAGAGGGCATTAAATCCAATGTTGTATGCAGTACTGATCAACTGTATATATTGTTTGGCATACTGTTTATTCATGCATTCATATGGTTGTTAATAAATTGTTTGATAATTTGCTTGCCGATATAGTAGGAGGGATATCTCACTAAGCTCATATAACTTACTCTCCAACAGTTTTCCTTTGCAGGTTGATAGATAACTAAGCATGGGTTAAGAGCCATACGTTGAGTACCAATGTTGAGATGTCTTAAAAGATAGAATCTGAAGATAGATTATATAGTTGGTTTGAAACCTTATATGTAATTACTATTCTTATACTTAGATTTTGTAACTCAATAAGTTTAAATTTTAAAACTTTACTACCTAATCTTATTGTTTGGTAAGGGATACTGATTCTCTGCTATTCTGAGGAATAGTGAAATATTAGATATTCATAGTTATTTATATATTATGATAAGTTAATAGATTAAAAATTAGAAACCCTAGTAGTAAATTAATTAGAGTTTTGTAATCTCTAACTTGCAAAACAATTTTGTATTACGAGTGCTTACGTGATATGAAAATTGCAGGCAATCTTACTAGGCCCTCTATTGGGTCATGACAAATACTACCTCTAACATACAAAAAGTATATGACAATGATGTTTAAACATTAGTTTGGCTTGTGACTTTGTCATGTAAAACATTTAAGCTTCACCTAGAAACTTGATAATAAAACTTCATGCAAAACCTCTTAGAGAACATTACTTATTAATACAACAAAATCATTGACAAAGCCTTAATATCTAACTTCCTCAATCATTCTCAAACATGGCTTCAACTTTTTCATTACTCCAATTAATGTCTGTTCCAAACCATTTTATAATAGAATTTGCAACATATACACTTGCCATATATTGAAATTGATAATGCCATCAGGCCTTTCGAAATCAAACTTTGTTAATGACCTTGTAATCAAATACCACAAAAAACATTCTATTACCATTGAATTATTGAAAATCAAACAAAACCATAAAACCTCAAAACTAAAGTTACAATAGACCTAGGATCAATAGATCACCAATAAACTAATGATACAAATTTGATATGTAGAAGTACAGTAGATGAGTTGAATAGCAATGCTAACTCATGAAGTAATGAAATAATGAAGTAATTAAACAAAAATTGAAAGATAAGTATGACAATGTTTTATGAGTAAAAGTTGTCAATTGAGGAGAAAAATAATACCAAACAAAGAAGGTAGTTGATAGCACGTGTATCTTATTCTGAATTATAGTGTAGATGTAGGTATAAAATATGACAATAAGAAATCAATGAAAAAGAAGAAAGATTGAATATGATGAAAAGGAATTTTTTTTAGCTAATTCGAGATTACTACTCTCCAAAGGTATAAGATCTAATTTCTTAATAAAATCTTCTCTCTTACTCTCTATGATATTTCCCTATTTATAGTAGTATATCACATCTATTAGTTTGTTGCGGGTAACTAATTTGCTTACCTAGTGCAACTGCTCTTACAATTACTAGAAACCACTACCATAACTACTAAACCTACTATTATAACTACTAAAAACTAATTTCCACTAATCCATACAACTATCTACTAATCATTTACATATATATCACTACTATATTTTTCAATTAACTGCAAAAATTTCTCACTTACCCAAAATCAACATTGTCCTCAAGGTTAATGTAAACCCTACTTTTAGTGAGCCTAAGACTTGATTAAGAGTACCTTCCGAACGTTCCTAAAGATCAACTAAACTAAAAACTTAAGTTTATATTTAAAAACAAATTAAATTTTTACAATTCAAAAACCAATTGTCGATAAAACCCAAGCTTGAAGAACTGCGAGCTCTAAAGCTACTTAAAACCCTAAACCTTAAAACCATTAAGGAATTTTAACCCTAAATAATTAATATATAATTTAATTTGAATAATTTCATTCAACTTTAGAAAATTTCACAATTCTACAAAAATCAAATCATAAATCACAAAACAATGTAAGATAAAAATCCTAAAACAATTTTCTATAAGGCTATACCCTTATCTACATGCATAAACCTTACACATAAATAAGTAGACCAACTAATCACCTTAGATAACTTATCAATTGAGAGTTGGAATCATTTATCAATTGATAACTTATCAAAATCTAGTGATAAGACAATTTCCTTATCACTTCTTCACTTATATTACATATGGACAATTTTTCATAAGAATTTATAAGCTTAACTTTAATAAAGGTGACAAGACCACTCCATGGCCTAAAAAGACTTCCAATGGCAGATCTAAAAAGGGGAGAAAGGGAGGCCATGCACTTGTCATTCACCCATCAATCACTTCTTCTTACACATCACTATTCACCCCTTAATGCTTACATCATCAAGAGTTGCAATTGTTGACTTTTTGTAAGCTACAAGACAACACTTTCAAGACCTTTAAACACTCATTTTCTATCCATTTCCAACCGGCTACACTTCCACCATTTCTCTCCCTTTCAATTTCACTTTCACTTCATCTTTCTCTCCTTTGAAACAAACATAAAAAGGAGAAACAACCTTACCCCACAAAATCCATTTTTCTTCCATTTTTGAAGCTTCACTCACGACATTTTTTTTCTCTTGTTCTTGTGTCATTTCTTTCACCATCTAAGCCCTTTTAAGTCCATTAGAATCTTCCATAAACCCCATTCCAAAAGAACAAAAGATTCGGGTTTCAAAAGGTGGCTAAAAGGAAGAGGCAAAGTTAAAGGCTTAAGTGGAACCTTAGTGCACAACCACCAAACTTTGCATTAAGGACGAGTAAGTGTTTCTTGTGATATGTGGATTAGTATTTATGTTAGGAGACTTGGATTTCTTGAAGATATGAGTAAGGTTTGAGTTGTTATAGCACCAAAAATCGTTTTAAGAAACAAACCCTAAAACCCTTACATGAAGTTGAAATATGAGCATGTAAAGTTGGTGTTTTGTATGGACATTTGTTTAATACTTTGAATGTAAGATTTTAAGTTAAGAAAATCTTGAAATGAGAACTTTAATGGAAGGTAAGCATGCTGGACATGAGGGTTCCATAGTCATTTAGATGTTGATTTTGTTTCAATTAAGTTAAACATACTCAAATCTAGACTTAAGTTAAGGAAAAATCCATCACATAAAGTTTTATGAAGAAATCAACTTTGTATGACATGAACTATGATATGGGAGTTGTTTAAGTATAAGATCTTTTATTTCTTTATGTGGAGCATGAGTTAAAGGATCATTTAAGGGAAGAAAACTTAAGTTAAGATTTGTACACAAGTAGTTAAGTGCATAATCTACCACCTAAACTTAAGGAAATGATGAGACAAGTTGAAAAACCAAATGAGGACCCCTTGGAACCATCATGAACAGATCTGGAACGTGGGGGAAAGAAGCCTAAAAATATGATAAAAGTGAATGAACAAAGTGAAAAGATTAACTAAAGCAAGTATAGTAAGCATATAAAGCCTAAAACTTAAAACCGAGCTTAAAACTCTCAAAACAAGCCTAGAACTCTAAGTTGGGCCTTCAATAAAAATCTGACCAGCACCTTAAAGTGCCAAGAGAAGTTGTTTTGAAGCCCATAAGAAATCCACCTAAGGCTCCATAAGCCCACCAAAGTCATTAACTATAGTTTGAACCAAAAACAAGCCCATTTGACAACTTAAGCCCACTAAAGGGCCCAAGAAGTGGTTGTTAGCCTTAAGAATATAAATCAAAGTTGTAAATCTGATCTCAAGGAGTATTTTAAGCTTAGGATAAAATCTAAAGACCAAGCCCAAAGAATTTCTTAAGTTATTAAAAAGCCCATTTACCAAACAAGGCCCAAAAACACTCCAACACATGAGGAACACTACTGTTCTGACCCATGGACAGAATTGTATACCTCATTTCGAAAATATAACCTTACCACGTTAAAGTACACTCGAAAACGATGAAGATTGACTATAAGATCATAAAAATCGGATTTAAAACGAAAAAGTTATAAGCGATTGAACTTTGAGTAAAAATCGGGAAAAATTACGAAAACTAGTCAAAGATATAACTTAAGGAAAATTTACTTAGTTTCTTAAGTTTGCTTCAATTCCTTATAAAAATTATTTCAATGACCAGGGGACGCCATTTACGGAGACGACTTGCCTCCGGATTATTTTGACTGACCCACATGGCAGAGTGAGTAAATTCCCGATGACTCTTTACTTGATTGTGCTTATAGAATAGATACACTTAAACTTATATATATAAATTTGGATGCTTGTGGGATATGGGAAATGCATGTGTATGAATTTGTGGGTGAATGCGATAACTTCATAATTATATATAATAATGGAAATTGTTTGCATTATATACATATGTGAATTGTATGGAATGAAATGGTCTGATCACCCTGAAAACCGAGTTAATCACTTATACGATTAAGAAATCAAAATGAATCATGCACACCCCATATTACATACGGATAACACCGACTACCGCTTCATATAGAAGATGGGAAGGGACTCACAGGAATACGAGTTTCCTGCAGGATTGGGCACTAGCTACGCCATCATATATATTGAGTCTCTGTCTTAAGCTGATGGGCTTACTAAGTGTTGGGAGATGCCAACCGTCGATGAGGGGCCGAGTCTTGTGGCTTCTGCTTAGGGCGTGTGTTTGTGGACTGCGGGGGCCACCACACCGCTAGACTTGGGATTTTAAAGGATATAATTTGATTTTGGTAAAGGAAGTATATATGTATATATATATATATATGTGTGTGTGTGTGTGTGTGTAGAGTTTTGTTTTGGTATGAGTACGATAGTGCAAATGAAATAAAACCCAAGGTCTAGAACCCGGATTTTGGTTTGGGTCGGTTAATTATCTCCAAACCCCGACTTCAAGGGGCGTAATTCTGAGTCGTATGCAGTTCCTAGGTCACTGCATGCGTTGTTTGGCATACTAGTTATTCATGCATTCATATGATTGTACATATAATAAATTTCTGCTATGTGGTACTGACGAGGGCATTTATCTCACTAAGCGTAAGTTTACATCCTTATAGATTTTTGTTAATGCAAGAGAACCTCTTCGTCAATCCAGGCCGAGGCATGCCCGAGGTAAGTCTCGTGTAGAGACAGGCTAGAGCGATCAGAGAGTGAAGAGGACATTTTGTAATAGATTATAGATATTTAGATACTTTTATGTTTTTGTGCATAACTTAGATTTTATGCAGCTCCGTTATGAACTGCATTTGTTTGTAATATTATTTTGGTATGGGTCTCACGAGCCCACACAATTAGTTAAATTATAATATAGAAGAAATTTTAGTTAAATTGCTCTATATTGCTAGTCTATGGGCCTAGTGGTAACGTAGAGTGGAAGGAGCCTTGTGTGTCGTATGAAAGGCCTATGATCAGTAAGGGGGTTGATAATAGACCTTTATACGGTACATGACGACCTATCACGACAACGATACTATTGGGTCGTTATAGTTAAAGTAGAAAGAGACCCCATTGAAAAATCTCCATTTCAAAATCTGGAAGTCTTGAATTCCATGTCTATAAAATATATTTAATTCAAACTCGGTGGAAAACATTTTGTACACACATACTCAAAATGTATTTAATCCAAGTAGAATGAATTTTATAACATCATCACTTGTTTCAATACATTCAATATTTGATAGAGAGTATTCTTTATCATCATGTTTGTGTTTGTTATTGATAATTTTGAGTGTCAAAGGTATAGTATGTCTTCAATGAAAAACTTTATATGCTTGCTTGATTCTAACTGTGATGATATCATACACATGATGATGACTACAAACAATTGGCTTGATCACTATATTCCATCCAAGGCATAGATCACCACATGTTACAAGACATGCATACACATCATCATATTTGAAGTAAACCTTTTGGCAAGTCCCTAATGAGTGAACTTTTTTAGTGGTACTTGTACTTAAGTACAAACCGTAATACCTATCTTAATTGTGTTGACACCATATACATGATGATGACCACAAACAATTGCCTTGATCATTATATTCAACCAAAGGCATAGACCACCACATGTTACAAGACATGTATGCACGTCATCATATTTGAAGTAAACCTTTTGGCGAGTCACTAATGAGTGCACTTTTTTAGTGATACTCGTGCTCAAGTAAAAACTCTAACACCTATCCTATAAGGTCCTTGTAAGTATGTGAATCTTTCGAGTCTTGATTATCTTTACATTCAATTTGTACCAGCCACTCCTCTTGATATGCCTCTACATCTGCTTCTTCCCCAATCACTTATTATCTTCTACTTCTTTCTCTTTAGATGGCAAGTTCTTGTTTTCCTCTTGTTTAACATTTTGTTTAGATGTGTAATTGCCCTTCCAATTAAAGCCATTAGTTGGAAATGTTCCAATTGTTTTAGCTTTCATAGAATCTTGCAATTTTTGCATAGATTTCACATTTTTAGCTATTGAATATACTAATTCTTCTAATTTCGCAATCATCGTTGCTTCCATGGCTTGAGTTTCATCAACCATAGTTAAGAAAAATGAGAGCACCAAATGATAGCACCCATATCCTATTGTGAATTATAGTATGGATGTAGGTATGAAATATGATAATAGGGAATCAATGAAAAAGAAGAAAGATTGAATATGATGAAAATATGGACAAATTTTAGGCCGGGGGTAGGGGGGGATGGTGCTGGTTGGTGTTGAAAGGAGCTTTCCCTATCCTAAGAAAAGTTATTTTTAAAAAGGGAGAATGTATATATTGACTTGTATATATATTTTTAAGAGCAATTGATATTATTATATTGAGTATAGTTAAGTGGTTAAGTGTATGTGTTTTTAAATAGAAGGTCTTAGGTTGAAATCCCTTGAGTAGCATTTTATTTTTTAAGGATGCATATATTACTCAAGTGACATAATTCCTTTATTTTCTCCTAACCTAATTTTCCACAATAACTAATAGTATTAAATTTATTATTACAAAATTATATCTAATTAAATAAATCCACTTCTATTGTGATCTTTTATTAATAGTATACCATAAAAATAATCATTACTTTGTTAATATTATAATTAGTCCTATTTTATTGCATAAATTATTAACAAATAGTACCAATTATAACTTAGTTTAGTTAGTAACATTTCTTTTATAACTAATGTTATAAAAATGAATGTAGATTGTTAAATGATTGATCATGTAATAACTTATATTCAAAAGGGTTCTTTTAGCATAACCAATAAACAAGTTTGTGAAGTTATCATGAAAAGAAATTGAAGAAACTTATATTTATGCTAATTTGTAATTTTTTGCTATACTTGCAATTTCATATTCAAATGTTTTCTAATATATTTTTATTAAAAAAAAATTGATACAAGTTTTATATTTTAATTTTAAATTTCTTAAAGTTAAATTTCATTTAGTACATATATTATAAAGAAAAGGTAAAAAATTTATTCTTATAACCTTTTACAATGCACCAAGTACTTTTAATAATTTATTAAAAGAACTTTTTCTTTTTATAAAGTTTAGAATATATTTTGAGTTCAATAATTAACAAAATCACACACACACACACATAAGACGCATTATAATTGTAATAACAAGTGAATATTTTCCTATATATGTTTCTAATATTGACTTAATTAAAATAAACCATTCCCCTCCAAACCAATCATATGGTTCTATATTTGTCCCTAAATGAAAAGGAATTTGTTTTAACTAATTCGAGATAGCTATTCTTCAAAGGTAAAAGATCTAAATTCTTGATAAAATCTTCTCTCTTACTCTCCTTGATATTTCCTTATTTATACAAATACATATCATATGTTAGTTTGTTACGGGTAACTCATTTCTACAAACCATGCTACGTTACCCACTACCCTACCCCACTCCACACATAATCCCCTCCCTTCCCCCCTACACACATACATACTAAAGCTACTATTGTAACTATTCAAAACTAATTTGTACAATAATCTACTGATTATTCGCATTTATACTACTACTATATATTTTTTAACCATAACAATAGTCTTATGAAAACCATAGAACAGTTTATATTTTATATCCATATGTGATACAAATAAAAAAATGCCTAAGATTAAAAAGAAAAGAAAAATAGGTGAAAGAAGAAAGTATAAAGAGTTGCACAAGGCATCCTAATGACCAGTTAGGGTTGTTGGCTAACCATATGGTATTAGCCTTCATCTTATTAGTTAGCATCTCGATCATTCGAAGTGCAAGCCACAATAGATCTATCATCTTGAAAGCATTCTAAGTTAAAAGCATGAAGAATTGGGAAAATTATATTAGAATGGATCAATATTTGATTGAGTCAAATAGGGAAACGACTATATAGCTGTTCTAAGATCTTTAAGTAACGCTGATATGGCTTGTTATGTGACACTTGGCATTGACATGGTACTAACAAGGCATTGACAATAGTAAAAAAAAGGTAAATAAAATTATAAAAAACATAAAAAAATAAACTAAGCAAAAGTAAAAAAAATCTAAACAATTAAAATACAAAATATTAAGTAAATTACGTAAATTAAATATAAAAATAAAATTAAAAAATTAAAAGAAAATAAAAAGAGTAAACATTAAATAATGATGTAAACCCCGCAAATTTAGCTATTTAAGAGTAAAAGTGAACCCTAATACTATAGATGACTTGAAGAGTCATTACAGTCGAGCAAAATAAAAATTTAATAAATCATAAATCTAAATATATTATAAGGAGTAAAAACCTTAAAAATTGATTAAAACCCTAAATTGTATACTAAAACCCTTAAAACTGCTTTAAGCACCATTAATCAAAATTGAACCCGAATTTATTCGAAACCCTAAAATAATAAATATAAACCTATAAAATAATTAAATATTACTTAATAGTGATAAAATTATAGTCGATTGCAATTTTCGACTAAATAACCTATTCGTATGAAATTATAACGAAATCGCTATAATAACTTGTAAAAATTATAATTGTAATGGGTACCAATTAAATTGATAAAATTTCACAAAAATTTGAAATTAATTTATGAGGAGAATTGTTATAATTTATATGATTCGAAAAATTACATATATTTGTTTATAATTTTCATTTTCCTTCTCTTCTATTTCCAATTTATCTCTTTTCTTTCTTTCCTTTCCCATTTCAATTCCTTGTTCAACACAAACCAAAACAAAAATCAGCAAAATGAATTCTAAACAAGCAGCCCACGTGAAGAATTACATTTGCCATGTATTGAGTTATAATTCAATTGTCTTATCTTTATTAATTCACAAGATTAGATAAGATCTTAACTTAAAATTTAAGCTAGTCACTTACGTGAGTAAGAAAAGAAAATATAAATCTGGAAAAAGAAAAAAAAATCCTGCACAAACACAAAATTTTGGACAGCAAAACCGTGAGAGAAAAAGAGAGAAAGAAAGAAGAAAAAGAAGGAGAAGAGAAGAAGAAGAAGAAGAAAAATTAAATAAATAGGTAAGTAAATCATTTTCTTATATAGATGCATGTTATATAGTATATACATGTATAAATATAGTATTTGTACAGTATTTTTCTTATAAATAAAACATTACTAATACATGTACATAAGCATAAATACATAAATTGAATAACATATGCATGTATTAGGCTATGTATATATACATGTATATTATACGGAAGAGTATGTATTATTTATTTATTTTAGAATACATATAATTAGTAAATAACTATAAGTATATCTATATGTGTATACCGTAAATATATATATATGTATATCCATGTATAATTACTTTAGTATACATATATATATAATCGTATGGTGTATATATATATATATATATATATATATAGTAGTATACCTCCATGAGTGGTAATTATATG
>JAMXBB010000010.1:51291354-51313160 GCA_024138015.1 Lumnitzera littorea | reverse complement strand
GAAGACTACATAAATTAAAGCTAAAAATAAGACATCATAAAATTATAAAAAAACTCAATAAAGTGCTATGTAGACCAACCAACTAATGCCACGTCAACAAATACATCCAAATAAATAATAAGACTAAAAACTTAAAAATAATTAAAGAATAATAATAAAATTAATTAATTAAATTAATAATAACAACAAAATTACAATAAATGGTAAATAAAGCTTAAAATAAGAAAATAATGAAGACTACATAAATTAAAGCTAAAAATAAGACATCATAAAAATATAAAATTTAGAAATCAATTAAATCATAAAATAATAAAGAAAAGCTCAAAATTGATAAATAAAACTATTTAGATCAAAATAACTAAATTCATAACATTTTAGAACCATAACGAAAAATGAAGATTTCAACATCCAAACGGACTTTGCTACGTGAACATATATCTGAAAATGATAAAAATTGACTATAAGTTTATAAAAAACAAAATTAGAATGAAAAAACTATACATGATATGGGATTTAGAGAAAATTAAGGGATATAAGTAAATTAATTACATTATTTAAATGATAAGATCTTACAAATAAATAAGTAGGATAAAACTTCAATTAAATAAAGAAATAACTAAACACACTTATTTACAAGTATACGTATATCATTTCCTATTAAAGGAAACCAATAAACATAGACTATAAAGTATGAATGACATAACTATAAGATACAAAGTTTTTCAAAAGATTAAAGTGTTATACTATACATACGCTTATTATGAAATAACGATATATTCTTGTATAAAATAAAAATGATAATAATAACAAAAATAATAATAGTAATAGTAATACTAATAACAATAAGATAAAATCATATATTTACAGGGAATAAATTAAACATAAATATACATACACACACAATATAATCTTAGGATAATACTGTAGCATAACTAAGTTAAAGTTTTTGGTTATTTAAATATATAATTTTGATATTCCCATCTAGCTCAATTACTTTAACTAACTTAATTACTTTATCTAACTTAACCTAATATAATACTAATTATGTTGTTATACATGGAAACTGTAATTAAATTATAATATAACAATATACTTATATAAAACTTATGTAAAGCAAGAAAACCCGAACTCATATAATGTTACTAATTTGAATATTATTAGTTATATGATTAAGTTGGATACTATTACATATATGACAAAATAATATTTCCTAAATATCACAATAAACAAGTTAAGCAATATAAAATAACACTGAAAATTTTAATCAAACTTTATCACTAAAGAAGCACATTTGAACTTAATAAGAATCTACTATAAGAATGTAAAGATACAAGGTAAAATTGAAAAGGTTACAAATGATATAACACATAAGTAGAACAGGAATCATAAGACAGATAGTAAACTAGTTAGGATGTTTAGCATTACGTCTAGATACTCATTAGGTTTATTTTATTTCTATTTATCAGGAAGGCAAGCTACATGATGATTGTTAGGAGTCATATTGGCTTTGGCTAAGTGAGTACTCTTGATGACTTTATACTTATTTTGTACTTGTAGTTAGTGCACCTAAATTAAATATTAATAACTTGATGCATGGGAATCGGGTTATGCATGTGCTTGATATTGGTTGATTATTGTGCAAAATATTGTTAAATATGAAATTGAAGATTTGGTTGTATGATTGATTGTTGCATGATTTGAATGGTTTGCTGATATTGATTGATCACTCAATAATTTGACTTAATTATATTTAGCTTATCTTAAATTAAAAGGATCATGCATCAACCATGCATTACATTACTTATTCCAACCATCACCTCATGCGAAGGTAAAGAGATGTCTTGTGGGGGTTGTTTCTATATATTGAATTAAAGTATTTTAGTATGGTACGCTTATATAACATGACCTTATCCTATCCCATAGGCTTACTAAATGCTGGAGATGCCAATCGTTTAACTAAGTGTCGAGTTTAGAGATCTCCGTTGTAGGGCGTAAGGATAGACTGTGGGGGCCACCTCATCGCTAGACTTAGGAATTTGTGTACTATTGGATTTTGGAAATGGTAATTATATTTTATGAATTATGAAATTTCAATATATGATAAAAAACCTAGGTGTTAGCACTCGGTTGTGATTGGTGTCGATGTATCTCTAACCCTCATATCAAAGGGTGTTAAATCCGATGTTGTATGCAGTACTAGTCAACTACATATATTATTTGGCATACTGCGTGTTTATGCATTCATATGGTTATAATAATTTGTTTGATAACCTGTTTACTAGTATAATATGATGAATAACTCATTAAGCTCTTATAGCTTACTCCCTAATAGTTTTTTTTTTTTTTTACAGGTTAATAAATAGTTGAGCATGGGTTAAGAGCTGAGCATTGAGTGCAGCTATTGTGATACCTTAAGAGATATAACCTAAAGGTAGTAAGTATAATTGATTTGAAACATTATGTGTAATTATTGTTCTTAGACATAGATTTTATAACATTAGTAAGTTTATATTTTAGGTCTTTACTACCTAATCTTATCTTTTGATAGGGGATACTGATTCTCTACAGTTTTGAGGAATTATGAAATATTAGATATTTATAGCTAATTATATTTTATAATATGTTAATTAATTAAAAATTAGAAACCTTAGTGATAAATTATTTAAAGTCTTGCAACTTTTGACTTGCAAAGCGATTTTCATATCATAAGTGCACACGTGATATGAAAAATTTAAGTAATCCTACTAAGCCCCCTACAGGGTCCTGATAGGAGCCTATACCCCTAGTAATGCCAAGGTGATGACCCCGATCATCCTAAGGAGTTGATGGATGGAGGAGACTAGATAGAGATTGGGGAGCCTATCCTTAAGCTCACAGTACTTACCATCCAGGATCCTGAGGAGGAAGATTAGTTGGAGTTATCAACTTACTCCAGTGTGGATTCTAATGGATATAGCTCTAATGATTTAGAAGAGTCAGGTTCCATGGATGCTGATGCTTATGCTGAGTTTGCAGAGGTTGAGATGGGTTCAGCTACTTGCCCATAGATATAGTAGACACATATATGCTTTTGTATGAGGTCACTAGATTTTGGGATATAGTTGTCTTGATTTTGTACTATAAACAATGTTATGACGTTTTGATGTCATCTTAGGGTTATGTTTAGACATAGTACTAGTGGAGGCTCACTTTCTGAGCCTATACCCCTAGTAATGCCAGGGTGATGACCTCGATCATCCTAAGGAGTTGATGGATGGAGGAGACTAGATAGAGATTGGGGAGCCTATCCTTAAGCTCACAGTACTTACCATCCAGGATCTTGAGGAGGAAGATTAGCTGGAGTTATCAACTTACTCCAATGTGGATTCTAATGGATATAGCTCTAATGATTTAGAAGAGTCAGGTTCCATGGATGCTGATGCTTATGCTGAGTTTGCAGAGGTTGAGATGGGTTCAGTTACTTGCCCATAGATATAGTAGACACATATATGCTTTTGTATGAGGTCAATAGATTTTGGGATATAGTTGTCTTGATTTTGTACTATAAACAATGTTATGACGTTTTGATGTCATCTTAGGGTTATGTTTAGACATAGTACTAATGGAGGCTCACTTTCTAAAAGTGACCACCGCCTGGTGTAATCTCATTATTGATGGAATTAATGAAATGGAATGTTTATGTTGTCAAAGTTATGATGTATTTCTTTTGTGTTATAAATGTGGATTTAAGTTTAAGAAATTCCTTGTACTTAAAGAACTTACTGAATTGTGTTGACCTTAGGAACAAGCGAGGACGGGGTAGGCCACCTGTGAGGTGAGATCACCTAGTAGATCCACTATGGTATAATCCCCCTAAAGATCATGTAGAGAAGGTGCTGGTTGAGGTACAAGAGATGCTAAGATCCTTTCATGAGAGGACTGGACCCCATTAACACCCATTCTACCCCTTATACCGATGGAGGAGGTACCCTTACCATTACTACCTCCAGTTGAGCGAGTGCACATAACCTCTGCATTACCTTTAGATCCTGGACCTTAGAGGTCCTTGATGCTGAAGTTTATCAAGTGCGCCAGGTACTTTGATGGGGTAACCAGCCGTCTAGAGGAGGCAGAGGATTGGTTTATGTAGATTGAGCAGACCTTTGAAGCATTTGAGATTCCTCATCACCTGTGAGTCACTTATGGCACTTATATGCTAAGACTCTATGTTAGGACATGGTGCGAGTCAAAGAGAAGGATAGCCTGAGAGCCAATCACTAGTTAGCTATTTAGGAGAGAGTTCATTTCTAATGATTTTCCTAAGTCCTTGAAGTTGTAGTACAACTATGGTTTTCTTTCCATTCAGAAGGGGAATTGTACCATTGATCAATACAAGGCGGAGTTTAATAGGTTGCTATAGTTTGCTTATGAAGATTTCTAAGTCAATGACAGGTTAAGGATGTAGGTTTTTGTCAGGGGATTGGATTCTAACACTACGCACTATGTGCGTAAGTTTCTAACCATGAGATTTTCGTGAGGTTGTTGAGAGTGCCAGAAGTTCTAAAGATAGGATCAAGAGGCCTAGAATGAACATTTTTGGGAAAAGACCATTTGAAGGACCCAGCTTTGCCAAGAAAGGAAAGAGGATCATGATGGATCATGGTCATCAGTTGAGGCTAGGTATGACAGGGTTTAGATTGACTACTAGTACAATCAGGTGTTGGAAGTGCAAAGGAGGACATTACCATAGAGGTTGCTCTTAGTTGTAGCATAAGTGTTTTGTTATGTAAGGATGGTAGTCATTGCATAGCTAAGTGTCTTATGAAAGCTACCATGACTTGTTTCATATGTAAGTAAGCCAAGCATATTGCTTCTAATTGCCCATAGAGGAGAGTCGCACTAGCTACCTAGCCAACTCGCCATATGGCCCTTCCTAGTCGCTTAGTAGCCTATAAATAGGCAAGAGGTCCACAACCCATGTAGGCTAGACTAGGAGCACCTGCACATGCTAAAGTTTATAACTTGGAGGGCCAGTGGGATTATGTGGATGATGGACTTGAAGAGGATGTTGCTGCTTATAGGCAAGGAGACAGCATGGATACTAGACTTGTTGTAGGTATGTAACTTAACTCGCACTTTCTTTTTCAAATTCAATAATAGATATAAGTATAAGAAATGTAGGAAGTAGCAAAGGACGAATTTAGGAGAATTAAAAGATGCTTTAAAACTAACCGTCCAAAATAATGAAAACTATGATGGTTTAGGTAATATCTATGTCTCTAGCTTACTCGTGTATGCCTTGTTTGATATAGGAGTAACCTACTCCTTTATTACACCTAAAGCTACCGAGTAAGCAGGACTACAAGTTACAGTTGTAGAGTTATGCTTCGGGATTAAGACCTCTACTAGAAGTGTAATGATAACTCGAGATATGGTGAAAAATTGCCCTTTAAAAATTCAAGACGGTAAGACTTGCGCTGACATGATAGTGCTTGAGTTGAGCAAGTACAAAGTCATCCTAAGCATGAATTGAATGTCAGCAGTAAGAGCTAAGATGGATTGCCAAAGTAAGGAAGTACAATTTGAAACTCTGCATAGGACGAAGGCCACTTCTAAGGGACATTCGGCGATTAGTAAGCCAAGTGAAGTATATTCGCTTGAGTTAATTCTAGTTGAAGGACTCCAAGCTTGGGTAGAAGTCAATTTAATCACAATGAGGTTGACAAAGAGAAGCCCCAATTAAAAGAAATTTAAGTGGCTAATGAATTCCCTAATGTCTTTCCAAACGAAATTCTTGGATTGTTACCTAAGAGAGAGGTCGACTTTGTCATTTACTTGTTGCTAGGCATTAAGCCTATATCTAAAGCCCCTTATAGATAAAATTAAAAGAATTGAAAAAGCAATTACAAGCAATACTTGACTAGGGGTTCATCCAACCTAGTGTGTAGCCTTGGGGAGCACCCATGTTGTTTGTAAAAAACAAAAATGGGTCAATGAGACTATGCATAAATTATCAAGATCTAACACAAGGTAACTATTAGGAACAAATATCCCCTACTACAAATAGACAACATTTTTTTATCAATTAAAGGATGCTAAAGTCTTTTCACAAATTGATATGAGGTCTGGATACCACCAGTTAAGGATTAAGTTGGATGACATTTCTAAGACTGCATTTAGAATGAGGTATGAGCATTATGAGTTTCTAGTGATGCCTTTTAGTTTGACTAATGTGCATGCTTCCTTCATGGACTTAATGAATTGCATGTTCTGAGCAATACTAGACAGGTATGTAGTCATCTTCATTGATGACATCCTAGTGTATTCTTCCTCTTTTGACTAACACGAGAAACATTTGAGAATGGTGTTACAAATTCTAAGAGAACACAAATTATACACTAAGTTGTCTAAGTACGATTTTTGGCTAAAAGAGATCTCTTTTCTTGGACAAATAATATCAAGTGATGGAATAACAGTTGATCCTGTGAAGGTAAAGGCCATAGTTGAATGGGAAAGGCCGGAAACAATCACTGATGTATGTAGATTCCTAGGATTAGCTGGGTACTATAGGAAATTTATTAAGGACTTCTCTACTTTATCTCAACTACTCACTCAGTTGACATAAAAGAATGTGAAATATAAATAGATCAACAAGAGAGAGCAGAGCTTTTAGGAGGTAAAGCGTAGATTGGTATTTGCACTAATTCTAGTCCTCCCTAATTCTAATGAGCCTTTCGTCGTATACAGTGATGCCTTAAGGAATGGTTTGGGTTATGTGCTGATGTAGAACGGAAAAGTCATAGCTTATGCTTTGCGACAATTAAGGCCACATGAGTAGAATTAGCCTACACACGACCTGGAATTAGTTGTAGTGGTTTTTGCTCTCAAATTTTGAGACACTACTTATTTGGCCAAAGGTGTGAGATCTACACAAACCATAAGAGCCTCGAGTATCTTTTCACCCAGAAGGTGTTGATAGTTAAATTTTTTTTCACTCGTCAACTCGATTGTCTGTAGCCTAAGTAACTTATTTTTGGCTAACGCTAAGTAACAAATGTTAATGTCCAATTTAAATTCAAAGGGAGTGGCACAAACAGTTATCACCTGGTACGATTATATTACATAATTGCCCACTGTCCCTACATTTCAAGAAGATACCTGATCAAGAGACCTCTACGTGTCCTAATAATCATTCTTGATAACTACTGCTTTAGACACAACATTTGCTTATAAATATAGGAAAGAAATTTTGTAAGAGATATTTGATAACTCTTCACTACTCACTCAATTTTTCTTACATTCATTTACTAACTTAGGTATTAGAGTAACTGCACCAGATGGGCCCTGGTAGCATAAGTTTTTCCTTTCTTTATAGGATAAAGCTCAAATCTAAAACCTACTAACAATAGAAGGAGCTAAACATGAGACAAAGAAAATGGCTAGAATTGATCAAGGATTATGATCTTGGAATCAATTATTTCCCAGGATGGGTAAATGCCCTTGCATATTCACTGAGCCAGAAAAATCATCTAGAAGTTGCCTCACTCTTCATCGAGCAAGAAGAGTTAGTCAAGGAATTTGAAAGACTTAATATTGAATTTACTTGGGTTGGAGGAGAAGTAGAATTTTCAAACCTAGTTGTTGAACCAACATTGATGGAAAGAATTTGAGTTGCCTAACAAACTGATCCAGCTCTAATGAAGGTGAAGGAAGAGATGGTAGATGGGAAGTACCCTGATTTTAGCATTGATGAGAAGGGAACTATGTACTTGAAAGGAAGTTTATGTGTACCAGAAGATGCTTCCCTTTGAAAAGAGATTACAAGTGAAGCTCACCACTCAGGTTCTTCGGTATACCTTAGGGGAACAAAAATGTACCAAGATCTTAAGAAAAGTTTTTGGTGGAATGGCATGAAATAGGATATAGTTGACTATGTACAAAAATGTGAGACATGCTAAAGAGTTAAAGCTGAACATCAAAGGCTAGGAGGGTTATTACAACCACTACCAATTCTCGAATGGAAATGGGAACATATTATTATCGATTTTGCTAGTAGACTAACTTAGACCCAAGTAGGATTTGAAGCCATATGGGTGATTGTAGATAGACTCACCAAGTCAACGCATTTCCTCCCCATCAACATGACATACTCCTTAGAAAAGTTAGCACAGATGTACGTAAGAGAAATTGTGATGCTCCATGGTGTCCCTATGAACATAGTTTTAGATTGAGATCTACGTTTTGCATCAAAGTTTTAAGGAAGTCTACAGACACACTTAGGCACTCAACTAAGCTTTAGTACTGCTTATCAACCCCAGTTGGATGGATAATTTGAAAGAACCATATAGACCTTAGAGGATATGTTGAGAGCTTGCACAATAGAGTTTAAGGGAAGCTAAGATGTATATTTACCCCTAGTTGAATTTGCTTACAACAATAGCTTCCATTTGAGCACTTAGATGATACCTTATAAAGCCTTATATGGATGAAAGTGCAAATCTCCCTTATTCTGGGACGATATTGAGAAGTTAGCCCTTGGACCTAACTTAATACAAGAGGCTATGGAGATAGTGGTTATCATTAAAAAAAAGATGAAAGAAGTTTAGGACTGCTAGAAAAGTTGGGTTGAGTTAAAGAGATGGGAGGTAAAATTCCAAGCAGGAAATCATGTATACCTTAAGGTGAAACCGATAAAGAGCATACACAAGGCAAGGATACAAGGAAAACTAAGCCCTCAATATATTGGACCTTTTGAGGTGTTGGACCGAGTTAGAAGTCTGGCTTACAAACTGGCCCTACCACTAAACTTGTCAAGACTACATAATGTCTTCCATGTGTTGGTGTTACGAAAAGCACATCTAAGATCTAGACAGAGTGGTAGAGTTGGTGCCAGTGCAATTGAAAGAAAACCTCACCTATGAGGAGTACCCCATTCGCATCCTTGATAGCAAGACTCAAAAGTTATGAACCAAAAAGATTAAGTATGTCAAGGTTCTATGGAGGAATCGCAAAAAAGAAGAGGAGATTACTTGGGTAGATGAAGAGGAGACAAAGAGTAGGTACCTAGATTTGTTTGAGACAACAGGTAAGTCTTCCCCAAGTTTTGAGGACAAAACTTACTTTAAGTGGGGGAGGATGTAAACCCTATCAATTTTTGCCAAACTAAAAGCAAAATCGGATGAAAGAGTTCTTGGATAGTCCCTAAAACCACCCAAATGTAATAATAAAACCTTAGGTAAAAGAGTCGAACCTTAAACATTCAACTCGAAACCTTAAGTGAAGTAAGCTCCAAAACCCTAACTAGACAAGCAAGAACCCTAAGACCCTAATACTTGAGAAACCTTAGGACGATAATGAAATTCTAAACTAATCATCAAACCATAGTTAAGTGATCAAATATCTTAACACCACAAATAAACACTAATAGTAAGGTTAAACCGATCAATACAAGAAACCGATATCACTAAATGATGGAAACCCTAACTTCTGAGTTTGTACACGAATTAAATTTCTATAAATGAACACCAAACCTTAAAGAAACCTTAGGTATATGTATAGGGTACTTAGATTAACTAATGTATAGTATCAAAGTTCAACAAAACCCTAAATGTATCCTAATTACACTTAATTAGCCCAATCATGCTTCATTGCCAATAATTACCTTAATCAAATCCTAATCCATAACCAACCTTCATTACATTTTAATTAACCTTAAGTCAAACATGATTAAGGACTACAAGACAATTAATTAATTGCATTTGGTACATCTTGTACCTTAAGGGGACAAGATCTTCCCTAAAATGACAAAAAGGCAAGAGGGTACATGGTCCCTTTTTATGCCATTTCCTTTCTTACCCAAATTACACACAAATGGTCCCCTCTCTCCCCCCTCCTTGTGCCAGCCATTCTCACTCCCTCTCCCCTCATTCTTCTCATTTTCTAAACACATCAAAAGCTCTCTTAAACTCTCTCAAAAAGCAAGCCCTAAACCCTCTTCTTCTTCTTTTAGCTACCCTATCCACCTCACCACCGACCAGTACACTACCACCACCACCACCACTCTAAATCACTCACCACTAAGTTCCATACCACACATATACGTCCCTCTTGTTGTTTGACATAGCCTCACATCCACACACACACTATCTCACAACACAACACCCACAAGAAGACCCTTCCACTCCTTGCTCCGGTAAGTGTTTAGGCTTGTTTTTCCTTAGTTTTTCTTATAGAATAATGTTAGAAACTAATGTTTTCATTGATGAACCTTACTTTATAGCAAATCCCTACATGTTCTAAGGCATTTCAACAAGAACAAGCAAAGGTTAGTAAAAGAAAAACAACTTTTGATAGGAGATATAACACTAGTAGATAAAGTAGTATAGTGTAGTGTTGGTTTTAAGATTAAATCATTAAGTAGGATGATGGAACCCCCATTCCCCATGCATGCCACCCCTTACATGTTTCCACACAACATTTCTTCACACTTTTATGTAGTGATTATGGTTTTAGATGAGTAGAAACATAGGTTATTTAGGTAAAATCACCATAAAAACAAGTGTTGCATGAAAGTGGAAGAAATGACCTTAGGAACACTTAATGGCCGCCACTTCTATGAACCCATCAGATCTGTAAATTAGTATTTATTAGCTTAATGAAATGTTATTTAGTGTTAAGTATGATTTAGGACTTAATTAATCAAGTTAAGTAGTCTAAAGTATAGTTAAGACCCTAAACTAGCTTAGTTAGTGATTATAGGCTTAAAAATAGTGTTAATAACCACTAAGATATTAATGTCCAAATCTGGAAACCTAATAAAAGTGGGCTAAACTTAAGTCTAACATTGGGCTTAAGCCCAAGGTCTTAAATGGTGATTTGGACTCATAAATCCCTAAAGAATTAACTTTAGAGCCCATTCACATAAGCGACCAAATCTAAACCTAGGATAAAGGGTTTAGAATGAGTTAATTAAAAGGCTTCCTAAACCTAAAGGCCCATTCAAGACACCCACCATAGGCTCCTTAGTGATTTAGAGGTTTAAACTTCGTAAAAAGGCCCATTTAGACCCATAAGAGTATTACCAAGGCCCACTTTAAAATTTTAAGGTGTTGGATAGAACAACCTCATTTAAAATACTTAAAAGAAGGCTTAAGTTATTAAGTATAAGGCCCAAGGTCAAAAACCAAGCCCAAGACCCAAACTTAGGCCTAAATCTTAAAGTGACCCAACTTACCATTTGGGCCCATAACCTTGTAGGGCCTAAACTAAAAAATTGCTAACTTAGAAACTCAGAAATAACTTCACCAAATGAAATAATGTTAAAAAATGATGAAAACGACTATAAGATCACAAAAAAACGAAGTTAAAATGAAGAAAATACTTCTGAATTACGAAAATAACTAACTCAAGCTTAGTGAGTAGTAGGCCCCTAGTTAGCTAATGCAAATAGAATACTCATAAACCTTAATTATCTTCTTTAAGTGATGAGGATACTGACTTAGATGCAGTTAAGGACTACTAAGATTGCTAAGTATCATGGCTGAGTGAGTATACTACCCCCTATGTTGCTTGTTCTATGCTTGTAGCTAGCAAACTATTTAATTATATTAGATAACTAAATTTGTTGCATGTTCGGGGCATATGGGATATTGAATGTACTTGTTATGATTGTTCTCGCTTGCAAAATATCTTAAGTTAACACAAACATGTATGCTTGCTACATTAAAATTAGGATCTTAAAGTATCAAAATATAATTGATTAGCCACCCATGAATCTGAGCTAATAAATATTCAAGCCCTAATTAACTGGACATGCATTGCATCTTATTACATTAAATTAAGGGCGTCAACATTACGCAGTAGAATGGGGGATCATGCTTAGTTGGATCCATGTTGTATAATGTATATTGAGAATGTTATTGTACGATATTATATATATATATAATTCCTGACCCAAGCTTTTTAGTTAATCACTTGTAATTTTTTTGTTTTATTTTCGATTTTTATAAACTCATAATCGACTTTTATCGTTTTTGGACGAACTTCACATGGCAGGGTATAACGACCCAACAGTATCGTTGTCGTGATAGGTCGCCGTGTACCGTATAAAGGTCTATTATCAACCCCCTTGCTAATCATAAGCCTTTCATACGACACACAAGGCTCCTTCCACTCTACGTTACTACTAGGCCCATAGACTAGTAATATAGAGCAAATTAAACTAAAATTTCTTTTATGTTATAATTTAACTAATTGTGTGGGCTCGTGAGACCCACACCAAAATAATATTACAAACAAATGCAGTTCATAACGAAACTGCATAAAATCTAAGTTATGCATAAATACATAAAAGTATCTAAATATCTATTACAAAATATCCTCTTCGCTCTCTGATCGCTCCAACCCGTCTTTACTCGAGACTTACCACGGGCATGCCTCGACCCGGATTGACGAAGAGGTTCTCCTGCACCAACAAAAATCTATAGGGGAGTAAGCTTACGCTTAGTGAGATAAATGCCCTCATTAGTACCACATAGCAGAAATTTATTATATGCACAATCATATGAATGCATAAACAATCAGTATGCCAAACAACGCATGCAGTGACCTAGGAACCGCATACGACTCAGAATTACGCCCCCTGAAGTCGGAGTTTGGAGATAATTAACCGACCCAAACCAAAATCCGGGTTCTAGACCTTAGGTTTTATTTCATTTGCACCATCGTGCTCATACCAAAACAAGACTCTACATATATATATATATATATATATATATATATGTATATATATACTTCCTTTACTAAAATCAAATCGTATCTTTGAAAATCCCAAGTCTAGCGGTGTGGTGGCCCCCGCAGTCCACAAACACACGCCCTAAGCAAAAGCCACAAGACTCGGCCCCTCGCCGACGGTTGGCGTCTCCCGGCACCTAGTAAGCCCATCAGCTTAAGATAGAGACTCAATATATATGCTGGCGTAGCTAGTGCTCAATCCTGCAGGAAACTCATATTCCTGTGAGTCTCTTCCCATCTTCTGCGTGAAGCGGCAGTCGGTGTTATCCGTATGCAATATGGGGAATGCATGATTCATTTTGAGTTCTTAATCATATAAGCAATTAACTTGATTTTTAGGGTGATCAACCAGTTTCATTCCATACAATTCACATGTAGATATTCATACAAACAATTCCCATTATTATATATAATTAACAAGTCATCACATTCATCCACAAATTCATACACATGCATCTCCCATATCCCACAAGCATCCAAATTCATATATATAAGTTTAGGTGCATCTATTTCTACAAGCACAATCAAGTAAAGAGTCATCGGGAATTTACTCACTCTACCATGTGGGTCAGTCAAAATAATCCGGAGGCAAGTCGTCCCCGTAAACAGTGTCCCCTGGTCATTGAAATAATTTTCCATAAGGAATTGAAACAAACTTAAGAAACTATGTAAGTTTTCCTTAAGTTTTACTCTTGACTAGTTTTTGAAATTTTTCCCGGTTTTTACCTAATGTTCAATCGCGTATAACTTTTTCGTTTTAAATCCGATTTTTATGATCTTATAGTCAATCTTCATCGTTTTCGAGTGTACTTTAATGTGGTAAGGTTAGATTTTCGAAATGAGGTATACAATTCTGTCCATGGGTCAGAACAGTAGCGTTCCTCATGTGTTGGAATGTTTTTGGGCCTTGTTTAGTAAATGGGCTTTTTGAGAACTTGAGAAATGCTTTGGGCTTGATCTTTAGATTTTATCCTAAGCTTAAAATACTCCTTAAGATCAGATTTACAACTTTGATTTATATTCCTAAGGCTAACAACCACTTCTTCGGCCTCTTAGTGGGCTTAAGTTGTTAAATGGGCTTGTTTTTTGTTCAAACTAAAGTTAATGACTTTGGTGGGCTTATGGGGCCTTAGGTGGATTTCTTATGGGCTTCAAAACAACTTCTCTTGGTACTTTAAGTTGCTGGTCAGATTTTTATTGAAGGCCCATCTTAATGTTCTAAGCTTGTTTTGAGAGTTTTAGGCTTTGTATGCTAATCATACTTGCTTTAGTTAATCTTTTTGCTTTGTTCTTTCACTTTTATCATATTTTTAGGCCTCATTTACCCACGTTCCAGATCTATTCATGTTGGTCCTAAGGGGTCCTTACTTGGTTTTTCAACTTGTTTCATCATTTCCTTAAGTGTAGGTGGTAGATTATGCACTTAACTACTTGTGTATAAGTCTTAACTTAAGTTTCCTTCCATCAAATGATCCTTTAACTCATGCTCCACCTAAAGAAATAAAAGATCTTATACTTCATAAAACCTCCATATCATAGCTCATGTCATACAAAGTTGATTTCTTCATAAAACTTCATGTGATGGATTTTTCCTTAACTTAAGTCTAGAATGAGCATGTTTAACTTAATGGAAACAAAATCAACATTCAAATGATCATGGAACCTTCACGTCCAGCATGCTTACCCTTCATTAAAGTTCTCATTTCAAGATTTCCTTAGCTTAAAATCTTCCATTCAAAGCATTAAACAAATGTCCATACAAAACACTAACTTTACATGCTCATATTTCAACTTCATGTAATGGTTTTAGGGTTTGTTTCTTAAAACGAATTTTTGTGCTATAACAACTCAAAACTTACTCATATCTTCCAGAAATCCAAGTCTTCTAACATAAATATTAATCCACACATCACAAGAATCACTTACTCGTCCTTAATGCAAAGTTTGGTGGTTGTGCACTAAGGTTCCTCTTAAGCCTTTAACTTTGCTTCCTCCTTTTTGCTTACCTTTTGAAACCCGAATTCTTTGGTCTTTTGGAAAGGGGTTTATGGAAGATTCTAATGGTCTTAGATGATCTTAAATGATGAAAGAAAATGGCACATGAGCAAAGGAAAAAAAAAATGCCGTGAGTTGAAGCTTTAAAATGGAAGAAAATGGATTTTGTGGGGTAAAGTTGTTTCCCCTTTTTATGTTTGTTTCTAAAGAGAGAAAGATGAAGTGAGAGTGAAATTGAAAGTGAGAGAAATGGAGGGGAGTGCAGCCGGTTGGAATGAAGAGAGAAGGAGTGTTTAAATGCCTTGAAAGTATTGTCTTAAAGCTTACAAAAAGTCAACAATTGTAACTCTTGATGATGTAAGCATTAAGGGGTGAATAGTGATGTGTAAGAGGAAGTGATTGATGGGTGAATGACAAATGCATGGCCCCCCTTTCTCCCCTTTTTAGATCTGCCATGGGAAGTCTTTTAATGTCATGGAGTGGTCTTGTCACCTTTATTAAAGTTAAGCTCATGATTTCTTGTGAAAATTTGTCCATATGTAGTATAAGTGAAGAGGTGATAAGGAAATTGTCTTATCACTAGATTTTGATAAGTTATCATTTGATAAATGATTCCAACTCTCAATTGATAAGTTATCTAAGGTGATTGGTTGGTCTACTTATTTATGGTGTAAGGCTTATGCATGAAGATAAGGGCATAGCCTTATAGAAAATTGTTTTAGGATTTTCATCTTACATTGTTTTGTGATTTATGATTTGATTTTTGTAGAATTGTGAAATTTTCTAAAGTTGAATAAAATTATTCAAATTAAATTATCGATTAATTATTTAGGGTTAAAATTCCTTAATGGTCTTAAGGTTTAGGGTTTTAAGTAGCTTTAGAGCTCGCAGTTCTTCAAGCTCGGGTTTTATCGACAATTGGCTTTTGAATTGACAATTGGCTTTTGAATTGTAAAAATTTAATTCGTTTCTAAATATAAACTTAAGTTTTTGGTTTAGTTGATCTTTAGGAACGTTCGGGAGGTACTCCTAATCAAGTCTTAGGCCTACTAAAAGTGGGGTTTACACAGGGTCTATTTTGGATATTGTAACCTGCATTTTTATATTATAGTCTTAAAATATTATGAATTTTATTCTTTTGACCCAAATATTTGTAAATTATCATTTTAAGCTTTTCTTTATGAATTTATGGTTTAATTAATATCTAAATTTTATATTTTTGAAAATTTCTTATTTCTAAGTCTATTTTATAATTATTTACTTATTTCACTATTTTAAGGTTAATGCTTATATAATTCATTTTTTGCTATTTTATAATTTTTTAATTAATTAATTATTTTATTTTTATTTACAAATTTAATTATATGAATAAAGGTGTTGACATGGTAGCTTCTTGTTGGTCTATGTGTCATTTTCTAAATTTTCTAATCTTTACATTTTTCCAATTTCGTGATATTAATAATATTTATTCAAATGTACATATTACTATAATTTATTAGTTATTGATAATTAATTCCATATTTTCTCTTAAGGGTTACGGTCATATGTATAAATATATATATATATATATACACACACATATTATCCTATTTTGAGATTTAGCATTTAAGTATACATATACATGTATTATTTGGACATGTACATATACTTATACTTGTTTTATACTACTACTATATGTATATTTATACTTATATATATACTTTTATACTTTCGAATTACATATACTTTTACACATATATGTATGATAACTAACTCGAGGTTAGTAAGCGATAGGCTTAGTTAGCTAATGCAAATAGAATACTCGTAAACCTTAATTATCTTCTTCAAGTGACAAGGATATTGATTTAGATGCAATCGAGGACTATTGGGACTGCTGAGTATCATGGCTAAGTGAGTATACCACCGCCTAATTTGCTTATTCTGTGCTTATAGTTGGTGAACTATTTAATTATATTAGATAACTGAATTTGCAACATGTTTAGGACATACGAGATATTTTATGTGCTTGTTATGATTGTTTTCGCTTGCAAAATATCTTAAGTTAACTCGAACATGTATGCTTACTGTATTAGAATTAGGATCTTGGAGTGTTTAAATAAAATTGATTGGTTATCCATGAATCTAAGCTAATAAATGTTCAACCCCTAATTAACCAAACATGCATTGCATCTTATGACATGAAATTAAACGCGTCAGCATTACACAGTAGAATGAGGGATCATGCCTAGTTGGATCCATGTTGTATAATGTATATTGAGATTGCTATCATACGACGTATTTCATATAACATGTTCCTACCTTGACCTTTAGGAACTACTTGGCTTTGGGGAGTGCCACCTTTTGCTTGAGGCCATGTCGTATCTAATACTGAGGGTGAAATTATTGATAAGAGACTTTGAATTGGACGTGAATCCCTAGGTCCTGATGTACTTAAATACTTCCTAACCCATACAACGGTGGACGTTAAAATTGTGTTGTATACAATTACCAGCCGAATGTATATATTGTTGCATTGTATATACTTGATCATGTATTCATATGCTTGATTAATAACTTGTTTGATATTATTGTTAGTAAAGTAGGAAGGTTACTCACTAAGCAGTTAAGCTTATCCCCTTATAGTTCGTTATTACAACAAGATTTTTGGCTAGAGTTAGGCTACAAGATGCTTGAGGTCATTTGCACCGGTTTAGGGTTAATTGGTGTGAAGAAGATAAGGGATCAAGTGAACAATCTATTTATATTTAGACTCTCTATAGTTTCAACTATTAAGTATCCTTAGTTATTAAGTAGCTCAGACTACTATTAATAACTTATCCCAGTACTGTATGACTCCTATTAGGGGAAAACCTTATATTCTCTCTTATTTATCTATCTGTTAGTTTTAATCAAATAATATGTGCTCAGCTATTACTTAATGTTAGTTACTTAGAAGAAGTTGTAATTGTAAGATGCCTTGTATAGTATGCTGAAGGCTCTTGATCAAGGATGGTACTTGATCTCGGATTTTTCCATATTACACAGCAATATTGCCATGACTCGAGACATACCCCCCCCCCCCCCCCCCCTCGAGTTGTGACATCCCTATTAGCCTACAATTCTATTTTCTTATTTTGTTCAATTTTTTTTTAGTTTTACTAATTCCATAATATTTTTATATAAATTTATAATTTTATAAAATAATTAATTATTAATTTATAGTAAAAAATCACTTTTATTCCCATCATATAACTCATGTCCAGCATATATATATATATATATATATACACACACATATATATTTATTTATTTGTTAACTTATTCTTGAATATTAGTATATTATTATACATACTTATATATTTTTTGATATATGTATATTTATATGTATACTATATCATACATCTATTATTTTGCATATAAGTATAATAAAGTAAGCATACTTAATATTATTTATATGTATATATACCTATACATATATTATACATACTTGTACATATGTACATATATGTTTATGATTTCTTATTTATTCATGTAAATGTATTTATACCCCATGTTACTATGGTTTATACATGTATATCTCTTATATGTACAAGGATATTACGATACATATAATCCCTTTTATATTCTCTTAAAATACATAATACTATAAAATACATATACAACATAAGGAGTACATATAAATTGGTATTAGAAGATAAATCAAATACTATATAAATACTAATTAATTACTCTTTTTGGTGTCTTGAAAAATTTTAGACTAAGAGCTCTTCTTCTTCTTCTTCTTGAAGTTGTTGAGGAAAATGAGAAAATCAAAGGAAAGAAAATGAGAAAAGAAGAGAAGAAGATGTTAGTTTTGGGAAGGGAAAAGTATATGGTTTACTTTGTGTTTTGTTTTGTTGAAAAAAATAAAAAGAAAACAAATGTACATGTACATATATGCAACTGTTGAAAGCAAGGAGAATAAGAAAAAAAATAATAAAAGAAAAAGAAAAGGAAGACAAGATAAGTTGGATTTGACTCTTTCCTTATCTTTTATATTTACTTCCTATCCGGTAATTAATCACATGTGAGAAAAAGAATCAAACAAGCGGCAGCCGTATCTTGCAAAAGTAAAAGTAGAGGAGGAAAAGAAAAGAAAAGAAAGAAAAAGGAAAAAGGAAAAAGGAAAAAGGGAAAAGATAAATTATAATATATTAGTTTGACTTTTTTTAATGTGTGTTTAACTTTAAGTGGTGTTTGAATTGATTCATAATGTAATTATGGAAAGAACTATGAAATATAAAATTAATGTATACCCTTTAGCACATAAATATAGGATATGTAATAAAATTTACTCAAATCAGAAAATCAACATAAAATTAACACATATATGTATAATTATGGAATTATAAATAATCACAAAATAATATTCATAATTTTATTAATTTTGTTAATTAAGTTGTTACTCTTTATGTTTATAACTATTAAGGAGTTGCCTTCATTTATTTGTTAATGAGTTTACGCAATTATGTGTATCAATCAGTAATTATATCCAATTACAATTTTATTTCTATTAAGGTAAATTTATACATTTGTCAAGCTTAGGGTTTTGGTTTTAGGGTTTTTATTATGTTCGAGTCCAATCTCTTGTATTTATATATACATAGGGTTTAGGGTTTTTGTACGTAATTAGGGTTTTAATCAAGATTTTAGGATTTTTCATATTCATTTTAGGTTTCGAATTTAAAATTTTAATCAATTTTAAATTTATCAGCTCTATTGATTTAGGAAAACTATCTACAGTATTTGAGATCAGTTCTATACTTAGAAGGCTAAATTTGCGGAGTTTACAATTATGATCTAATTTACAATATTTAATAAATTGTAATAATATATATGTATATATATTAATATTTCAAAATTGGAAAAAATGTAAAATTTAAAAGAATTAAGAAAACTGTAATGGACTAATGGATAAATTGCCATATCCACTCCTCCTAAAATCTTTAATTAAAAAATTAGAAAATAAAAATAATTAATTAATTAGAAAATTGTAATTGTAACAAAAAGTAACATAATTAGTAATTTAATTTTAAAATGGTGAAATAAGTAAATTATTATAAAATGACCCAAAAAATAAAATATTCTAAAAATATAAAATTTAGAACTTAATTAAGTCATAAAACAGTAAAGAAAAACTTAAATTAATGAATAAAACTATTTGGGCCAAAATAACAAAATTCGTAACAATTTAGGCCCATAATGAAAAATGCAGCTTTCAATGTTCAAAACAAACCTAGCTATAAGAAAATATGGTTGAAAATGATAAAAATTGACCATAAGTTTATGAAAATCAGATTTAAAATGAAAATGTTAGATACGATTTAATACCTAAGTGGAAACGAGAATCATAAAGTAGATAATTAACTAATTAGGCTGTTTAATATTAAATGTAAGTACTCATTAGGTTCTTATTATTTTATCTATCAAGAGACATTGATCAGGAGGGCGAGCTGCTTATTGATTACTACGATTTATAACGGCTTTAGTCAAGTGAGTATTCCCGATAACTCTATAGTTATTTTGTGCTTATAAATAGCGTATCTAAATTTCATATATTAATAAATTGATGCTTAGGGTTTGGGGATGTGCATGTGCTTAATACTAGTTATTGCTTATGCTAAATATTATTAAATATGATAATTAAAGAATTGGTTGTATGATTGACCACTACATAATTTAGATGGTTTACTGATATTAGTTGACTGCATAGTAATTTGACTTAATTATAATTAGCTTATCTAATTTTAAATGGGTCATGTGTCATAACCCTAAGGTGAGCCTAGTAAGATTGTCTAAAATTTTTATATCATATGTAAACCTCGCAAATTTAGCTATTTAAGAGTGAAAGTAGATCCTAATACTATAGATGACTTGAAAAGCCATCAAAGCCAAGCAAAATTAAAATTTAATAAATTATAAATCTAAATATATTATAAATAGTAAAAACCTTAGAAATTGATCAAAACCCTAAATCGTATACTAAAACCCTAAAATTGCTTTAAGCATCATTAACCAAAATTGAACCCAAACTTGTTTGAAACCCTAAAATTATAAATATAATCCTATAAAATAATTAAATATTACACAATAGCGATAAAATTATAGTCGAATGTAATTTTTGACTAAATCGCCTATTCGCATGAAATTATAACAAAATCGCCGCAATAACTTGTAAAAACTATAATTGTAACGGGTACCAATTAAATTGATAAAATTTCATAAAAAATTGAAAATTAATTTACAAGGAGAATTGTTATAATTTATATGATTCGAAAAATTATATATTTTTGTTAATAATTTTTATTTTCCTTCTTTTTTATTTCCAATTTATCTCTTTTCTTTCTTCCCTTTCCCATTTCAATTCTTCATCCTGCACAAAACGTGGAAAAAATCAGCAAAAATAAAAGACAAATAAGCCGCCCACGTGAGAAAAAAGAAAAGCCACATGCTGAGTGAAAAATAAAAGAAAAATGAAAATAAAGATTTGGATAAATCTTAGCTTAAATTCTAAGCTAACTTTATGTGAATAAAAGGAAGAAAATCTGGAAAAAAAAAAATCTGCACAAACCAAACCATGAGGAGAGAAAAAGAGAAAGAAAGAAGAAAAAGAAGATGGAAAGAAGAAGGAAAAGAAGAAGGAAATAATTAAAAGAAAAAGGTAAATATTTATTTTTATGTAGATATATATTATATAGTATATACGTGTATAAATAAAGTAGTCGTATAGTATTTATATATATAATATAACTAATACAAGTTTATGTGCATAAATACTTAAAGTTAATTAAATATGTATGTATAAGGTTATGTATCTAGACATGTATGTACATAGGTATATTATACGGGAGAGTATGTATTATGTATTTTTTTTGGAATACACATAATTAGTATTACGTATTTTATTAAATAACTATAGTATATATGTATATTTTTGTACCGTAACTATATATATATGTGTATCCATGTATAATTATTTTAGTATATATAAATATATAATCGTATAGTACATATATATATAT
>JAMXBB010000010.1:51240946-51266461 GCA_024138015.1 Lumnitzera littorea | reverse complement strand
GTGTTCATGTATATCATATTCAAATAATAAGATTTCAAAATATTTACTATATATTCCTATTTATACATACATGTACATACATATACTGTATATTCTACCTATTAGTATATATATATATATATATACATGTCTACATATATATCTTTATACATACATAAGAGATACATAAATATTTCTTAAGTAATCTACTCATGTATATCTACATGTATATATAATGAATTATTTAGTAAAATACAACAAAAATACTTACTATATACAGTACATACCATATAATATACATATGTATAACCAAAATAAATGCACTTACCTTATTATATTTGTATTGATCTTAATTTTCCTTCTTCTTTTTCCCCTTCTTCTTCTTCTTCTTCTTCTTTTTCTTCTTGGTTTTCCTTTTGTGTTTTCGGTTTGGTTGTCTAAAAATTTTTCCAGATTTTTTTTCTTCTTTTGGTTTCCATGTGATTAGTGATTTTAAGAAGAAAATTACATAAAATAATAAGCTAACCTAATCTCTATATTTATGAGGATAAGACAATGTAATCATTTCTAATTTTTTCTTTTTTTACAAAATCAACACTTGGCACTTGAAATATTTCACGTGGGTTGCTACTCTTTTTTTTTTTTTTTTTCTTTCCAGCATTTGGACGTAGTAGCAAGTGAATGAGAAGAAATGAAAGAAAAGAGAAAAAAAGAAAGAAAGAAAAAGGAAGAAAATAGAAATTAAAAATAATTATATGTAATTTTTCTAAACCTAAAAATTGTAAACATAATCATCATAAATTAATTTTGGAATTTTATGTAAATTTATTAATTTAATCAGTACCCGTTACAATTATAATTTTTACAAGTTATTTTAACAATTTCATTAAAAATTTTACGCAATTTTGCGATTTAGTCAATAATTACAATCGACTACAATTATATCACTATTGAGTGATATTTAATTATTTTATAAGCTTAAAGTTATAGTTTTAGGGTTTCGATCAAATTCGGGTTCAATTTCGGTTAATTGTGCATAAATCAGATATGATTTTAGGTTTCGATCAATTTTTAGAGTTTTTATTATCGGTGTTATATTCGATTTATTAAGTTTTATAATCTTTTATTGTTACTAGCCTTATCGACTCATTGCACAGTTTAGGACAATCAGACTTTAAATTAGAGTTCAGACTATCAATTTTCTATGGTTTACATTTGGTCTAAAGGTTTCAAAAGGAACTAACAAAGAAGCCTATTTTGAAATACACAAGTCGAGAACCTTAGGAACAATTAGAAATATACTTGCTTTAGTTTTAAAAACAAATTTTATTAAAGATAAATTATCTTTAAAGATCAGAAGAGTTTTTACTTGTGTAAGGGTAGTATTGTGGATGGGAAGGCTAAGTGTGAGAGAGGCTTTAAAGTAGATGTAGAGATTTTAGGTTTTTGAGCTTGGATCCTGATTTAGGGCTTTGCGTCTTTGGGGTTATTTATTCTTTGACTTTTGATTTGACTACCCCTATTAGGATATGATATGGCTTTCACTTGGCTCTTGGCTTATACTTGAGCTTAATTTTCCAACCTCTTTTCCTCATCTTTTCCTTTTTTCTTTTTTGTTATTACTTTGCCCTATTGTTCTTTTGTTGTTCTTTCTTCTTCTTTTGGCCCCAAGCTAAGTTTTTACCTTTTAAGCTGTTTGGGGTCCTAAATTCATTGATTTCTATTGTATGGGCTTGGGTGAGGTAAGTAAAAGCTTAAGATGTTTAAAAAGGATATGGCTCTTCCCTATTTCAAAAAAACATAACTTATTAGAAATAAAATTTGCTTTTGAATTTAACATTTACTGAAGCAAGTACAAACCAATTTTAATCCCTCTCTCCTTATCAATGGCCCTAACCTCTGAATTACCCCATTGTGGGGTGGTTCTTGAAAGGGTTTAATTTAAAAATTCTTCAAATAAGTCTAATAGAGTGAACGAAGGATGATTGTGTTTAGGATTGGAGAAATGAATGCCTAACTTTATTTTAATCTATGTATCATATTCAAAGTGGATCTCCTTTAAGGAATGAGCTCAAAGTATCCTCACTTTTATATCGCTCAATCTCTCAAAATGTTTTAGGTTAGTGTGTGGAAAATAGTTTGCCTCTTTTCATTTTAAACTTTTTAAAAGTGAGTTATTGATTCCTTTAGGAGAACTTCTTTGCTCTAATAACAGTGTAATCATTCCATTGAAAAAGGCAATTGTATTATTTTAGCTATTACAGACTTTATTAAAAACAACTTTCTTTGCCCTTAACTCAACAAGCACTTAATTGCTTGAAACAACTCGTGAGTTTATCAGAAGGCATTGGAAAGCTCAAAAGAAATGGAGCTTTAGGCGACTTAGTTGGACTATCCCCATGACTTAAAGAAGGAACGTTTTGTTGTAGCTCTAGCTAAATGACTTTTGCATTAACTAGGTCTTGAATCTTGTTCTTCAATCTCCATCATTTTTCTGTGGAGTGCCCTTTTTAACCCATATAATAGTCTCATCTTGTTTCTGGGTCAAAGTTGCATGGTTTGTAATTTAGATTAAGGGCTTCATAAGCTATACCCTCGCTACTTTTAAATGATAAAAGAGTTGGGTGATTGATATCTTCAGTTGATTGAATTGTCTCCTCTAAGTCCCTTGGATTTGTTCTTTCTCGCTTCTTCGTGGCTTCTTTCTACTTGGGTCTCCTTCATGACTTGCACTTACTAGCACTTGATCAGTGTTAAATGCCAGGTGTTGAAATCTTCCAAGCATGGGGCCCATTGCTATTTCTAGATCTATGGTGATCTTTTGTAACATGGCTATTATCTCTTCTACATTTGAGAATCTCCCTTCTAGGTTCGAATCGTGGGATATCTAGAGAGTGGTGATTATTGGGAACAAAACTTTTCATTGTTGGGCCATCTGATGCATCATCCTTTTTAAGGAGGTGAGTCTATCATCAACCATGTGAACCTAATTGGAAGAATTTCTTTACTAGTTAGCAACTTTTCTTTTTTTTTTTTTGTGAGAGAGAAACATAAAGCTTTATTTTATAGAAACTAAATAAAAATGGTGGATTTTTTTGTTTTTGGAATTTTAATTGCATTTCCTTTGAGTGAGAGAGTGAATGATTAGATGAACTCTATTGAAGAACTGTCTACAAAGAAGGAAAGAATGAAAAGATTTTATTTTGGAAAGAGTAGAGTATAAAGAACAAAACAGAAGGAAACCTAACAATTATTCTTTAAAACTTATTCAAAGTCCATTAACTCCATCTAGAGTTTCTAATCTAACTCTTGCAATTGGGTCTTAATCTTGTTCAACATTTCTAAAGCACAATTCAAGGTCCTTTCGCTTCTTTCAACTTGAGCTAACAAGGCCTTGTTAGAGGCCTCAGTACGCTTAGTCCTCTACTTCCAGTAGGTAGCTTTAGCTTGTAGCAGTTGTTCATGGATTCCATAGGCAACTAGCAGTATTTGATTATTCTCTTATTGGTTACCCGCCATTCTTAGTTCTACATATTTCATAGATAAAAATCAATCATTAATGTAGAAAAGAAAGCACATGGAAATATGCAGGTGTTGGGATTGTTTAGGTTAATACATAACCCCCTTAAGTTGCAACCTTACTATTATTTTCAAAAATTTGATTGCATTAAAAAACTTGAATGATTAGTGGGGTTGCAATTTCTTAAGGTATTGTATTAACTTAAGCTTGGAGGATAATATATGCAATTAGGGTAGGTCTTGAAAAGGTTCTTAAGCTTTGCGACCTTACTTGTTAAAAACCACTTTCATTGGTTACATTGAATTTAAGTGAGGTAGCTTAATAAACCTACGAAGAAAATGTTAGTACAACTATGGTACAAACAAAGGACAAATAAGTAAATAAATTACACAAAGGTGGTTTTTAGGGATTAATTTTAATTTTGGAAAGTCAAATGGTTAACCCTCTTGATGTCCCTAGTGGAGTCGCCAAGTCGTCGAGCTTGGTTTTTCACCCTCTCGATTCTTTAAAAATTAAGTTTTCTCTAAATCAATCAGTACTAAACCTTACCTGTTTAATACTGACCTTCGACTAAGGTTTAAGGAAAACCATTTTCTTTTTCAATTTGAAAATGTTTTGGAGTTGTCACCTAACCGGAGTTGGGAAAAACAGTTAAACTATAATCAATTAGGTGGATTTGTTATAACCTAGCCACTAGTTTTTTGATAAAAATCAAATTTTGTAAAATGGTTTTAAAAGAAGAGAACTAGATTCGGGCGTCATGATTTTTAAATGCTTACGAGTACCATTGACTTTCTAAAATTAGAATTAAAATTAAAAATGACCTTTTAATTTTAAAAAACAAAACTTGATTATTGGTTACTCTAATTGGATAAATGAAATAATCTAAACTAAAGGAAAAGGGAAATTAGGTTTTTTTGTTTTTTACCGTCGCCCTATAGGTTCTTACATACCCTCTATTCAAGATCAGACGTATGTAGTTCTTTTAATGAAAACTTTAGTGAGTTAAGTTGATTTTAATTTTGAAAACATGTCAAATTTACGTTTTTAATTCAATTCGGTTTATTTGAAGAAATTTCTAAAAAAATGAAAGTCCTAAATTGAAATTTCCATTTTTAGAAAATCTAAAAAGGGCCTTAATTTGAAAAATGGTTGATTTATTTATATATATATTTTTATTTTTTTGAAAAATCAATTTTTCTAAGTGATAAAAACAATCATTTAGTCTTATTTTATTTATTTTTCCTTATTTATTTATTTTTTCTTTATCTTATTTTATCACACAATTTATTTATTACTTTTTTCTTTTCTTTTCTTCTTTTTTTTTTTATTACATTTACATAAGTAAGTATAAAAAAAAATTAAATAAATAAAAAAAATAAAAAAAGCTTCTAATGGATGCAGTTGGATGCGTAGGTTAGACCTAGGTCAGAGTGGTTGGGTTGGACTCCTCTTCTTCAAGCTTTAGCGATGGCAACTAAGGGCGGTTGAAGGTGATTCAGATTGAATTTTTTGGGGGTAAAGGTGCATTTGTGATTTTTAGATTGGAGATAGTAGGGGTAGGTTTAATGCTACGATTAATGGGACTCGTTTGGGTGGTTTTTGGAAGTTGGCCATAGCTAGTGGTAATAGCTCACCTGTACGTAGGTTGTTAGATGTAAGTGGTTAATTGAGGTAGGGGTTTTAGAGTGTAGGGAGTTTGGTCGTAGGATTAGTTTGGGTTGAGGGTAGCTAAAAGTAGTAGTTCGAGGGGGATGAGCTTCGGTGGTTAGGGTTTGGGGAAGGTGGTTTGGTAAAGTGGCTAGGGGCTACGACGGCGGCCGAGGGTGGTCACGATTGGGAGCTAATGGAGTAGGGGTCATGGCCATAGTGGTGTTGGGTTCGGGGTTGGCTAAAGAGAGAAACCTAAAGAGAAAGAGAGATTGGTAGAGAGAGAAAGTGATTAGGAAGGGAGAGAGAGAGTGTGGGAGTTGATTTCGAGGTTGCGTATGCCTTATTCGTGTCCCATGATCACTAATTTATACACGAATTCAACTTAGCAACAAAGGAAAGCTTAGATTTAGATTGATTGAAAATGCTTGAAAATCTAATTCTTTATGATTTTTTGAGCTTAAATTAAATTCATTTTTTTATCGAACTTGGAGGCAGTATTGTGTTTGATTCAAAGTAGGCCATGTGTTCAACAAGATTAAGGTAAAAAACTGTATGAATGTGTGCAAAATCAATGCGGAAATTGGAGCTGAAGTGAAGGGGTCGGGTGATCTTGAGCTAAGAAAAGGGAGAAAAATCAGGAGGAAAAAGGGGGAAAGAGGACAAAAGTGCTAACGTGGCACCATGTTAGCTGTGCTGACTAGTCCCAACCTGCCACGTGGATGCTAAGTGATGCTTCGTTAATAAGATTGTCCAATTTGATGATGCCACAAGTTAGGACACATGGCATAACCAAATCTAGACACATGGTAGTGTGCTAGTCAACCAAAAAATAAGAAAAAAAAAAAGGCCTCCTTGCCTTTGTTAAGATTTGAACCCAAGAACTCACACTCAAACCCATTACTAAGTCTATGTATTTAACCATTTGATTGTTGGTTTGTGCCTTGTCCATATGTGCAACTAAATTACACATATGGACTCAATTAGCCTAGGCTAAATTTAAATCCAAGCTTAGGTTCAATGGTCTAATTTCTAAATCTAATTAAAAAATAAAAAATCTACCCTAATGAAATGTTATTTTCTAAAATCTTTTTAATTTTTCAACTTTTCTAATTTTTTTGTAATTTTTCAATTTTCTTTATTTTCTAAACTTTTTATCTTTTTAGGGTTTCTTTCTAAAATTCCTTATTTTTTGTGCTTTTTCTTATTTTTGAATTTTTTGTATTTTTTTTCTAAAATTCTTTTTTTTTATTTCTTAATTTTTTTGGGTTTTCTTTAATTTTCTATTTTTTGAACTTTTTCTAATTTTAAGGCCTATTGAGAAAAGAAAAATAATAAAATAAAAATAAAAATGAAGATTAAGGGGGCAAAAATTAGGTATTATCTTACACTTCTTGAAGTTTTAAGTGGCTTGTGTAGCCAAAGATGGGTTTGTTTCATGTACAAATGAATTCTTATCACTTATGGGCTTGGGGATTTTAATGTGGGCTTCTTATGGGCTTTATATCATCTTTTTCTTTAGTTAGAGGTGCTGTTAAGAATTTCATGTGAAGCCTGGGTGAGTGGTTTAGGCTTGTCTTAAGAGTTTTGGGCCTAATTTTGAGTGTTAGGCCCTCAACACTTATCTTATTTGTCTTGGTAGGTCTTTTTACTTTGTTTGCTTCATTTTTAAGTGTGTTTAAGTGGATTAAATGTAACTTACAGATTTGGTCAGTTTGGGGTTATTAGCTCCTAATTCCATTTTTCAACTTAACTCTTCATTTTCTTAAGCTTAAGTACTAAATCAAGGATTTACACTACTTGTACCTTCACCTTTACTCTACTTTTTCTTTGTAAGTAGATTATTTTGATATAATATCAAGTGAAGTTTATAGAACATGCATGTATTCTAGGTATTAGGTTTTAGTTTAGGTCCTTAGGTGTTGATCTCCTTACTAAAGCTTCATGTGTTGGTTTCTCCTTTGCCTAGAGTTAATTTAGATTATGTGAATCTTAGCAGAAGTGAGAATAATACTTAATTTAGCCTTTAGCATGTCATGTTCAACACCTTAGAGGATATCTATGGACTTAGTTTTATGTTCTTCTCAAGTCATAAGGTCATACTCTAGGTAAGGAAACAAGTATATTAAGAGGAAAGTAAGTTTATGCTACTCATGTACTAACATTCATGAGGAAAATTCAAGGAGCTAACACTTAACCTATCTAAGATAACTTCTAATGTACATGATGACTTTATAGAAACAAGAAATGATATCTTAATCATGATATTCTAAAGACATTTGGAAATGAGGCTTACTTCACTAGGTGAAATGGATGATTGTGGCGCCCCTTTAAGTCCCTCTTTGCTCCTTGTTTTTATCCTTCTTCTTTAGTGATCCTTATCTCTCTAGAACCTAGGTTTTTCAGGGCTTGTTAGTGTTTCAAAGCTTCTTTTAGTGATAGTGTAACTTGGTTCTAATGGGTCTTCTTAGATAACAAAAGTGGTAGCAACAAGGTGTGTATGTATATAGCGTGGACTTGTGTGTATGATTGGGGAGGGTTTCTTGGTTTGTTCAAGTATTAGGGTTTTACAGTCTCATCTTATCATTTCTTTGATATTTTCATGTTTTGTAATGTCCAAAAGATGTGATAGTTTGCTTAAGCTTTTATCTGACTATTAAACATGACTTAACAAGTGAGTAAAAGAGTGAAAAGATGGAAGATAGCATGTTAAATCCTCCCTCTTGCAACTAGCGATCTAAGGTGGTTGTAGGGGGTGGGCTTATGTCTTGTCATCCTAGCTTTTAGTTAATCCAAAAATGGTTAAGCCACCTTTTTCCTTAAATGACATAACTTGTAGAGATTGGAAATTGTCTTGTCTACACATGGGAGTTTACTAAGTGTATAAGTCAACCAGTTTCGCACTCATGACTTTGGCTTGTTCAAACTTAATTTGAATGGGAAATTGGGTTAAGGATGGCTAGTTCTAGCATGCCTATGTGAGCCTCCAAATTCTACCCTTGATCGACCTAATTGACTACCCTGTATAAGTGACTAAGCTAAGGTTTAATTCATAAATGTTTCCTTGCTTCAACTTACTTTTCTTATCATGTTATAAGTAACTTAGGAACGGTTCAAGCTTGGTTAAGTTTAGGCTTCTAATTCAACTTAATAGTCAAATTTTTTTGATTGAACTTTTAGTGTTTCGATAAACTTGCAAGTCTTCATTACATGTTAGGGTTTAGGGTTTTAGTAAGTTAGGGTTTGTTGTTACATTTTAGGGTTTCCAAAAGCTCAAGTTAGTATTAGGGTTCTTTTAGGGTTTTCATAAGCTAGGAAGTATTTTACTATACTTAAGAGTTTAGGGTTTTGGGTATTTTCTAGGATTGATATTGACTTTAGAGTTCTCAAGTTGAATTGTAGCTACGAAGTCAACATTTATGAGTATGACTTTCATATTATGTTTGATTCCTAGTTGGTTGATCATCAGGAATAAATCAAAAGGGTATTTCTATCTTCTTAATTTGTTACTAAAAAAAAATAGGGTTTACACTTTGGGTTGTAATCTTAGTTACATTTCTAGCAGTTTATTTGGTGTAGCTTCTTTATAATTGGTTTATTCACCTACAACTTTGATGTCTCAATTGGTCGCTTACCTGTCTTATTTGTATAATCCATTGGCTCTTTACTTGATTCAAAGATTTCCTTGGTTTCCTCATTTTTCCTTTCTAAGATTTCTCTTTCTGCATATTCTATCACTTTTTCTCTTTCAATAACTTTGTTATAAGTCTTTAACTGAAAACTTTTCAACTTAGCTCAAGTCTCTTGATCTAATCCTACTAAGAACACCTGTATGTGAAATTGGTCACTTACTCTCAATTTTGGACAAGTAAGATGTATTAGTCTCCTAAACTCACATTCATAGTTACTAATGCTCTAATTTCCTCTTTGCATAAGGAGCAAGTCTTCCTGAAGTTTCTTTTGTAGACTTTCTGGGATGAATTCCTTTAAGAATTCCTCTTTAATCTCATTTCAAGATATCAGTTGAGACATAGCTGATAGCTTTAATCTTTAAGTCCTACCATATTCTTGCATCCTTATGTAGTATAAAAGTCTCACAGGTTACCTTTAAATAATATGGAATCTAATAGATTTTAAAGGATTGCTCAATCCGCAACAACTAGTCTTTTGTTTCAACTGCATGATCAAGCTTACCTTTAAATATCTATTTATCTTGATAAACTCAGGTAGCTTTACCTTGTATGGTTTCATTACTTCTCAAAATATTTTCAAACTGGCCCTCACTTCCTTAATTTTACGATGCCAGTAGGAAATCTAGATTATCTCAATAGCAAATACCCTATCAACATAATATTTTCTTAAGTCAGTGTCATTTAACCAACTCTTTTACTTAAATCTTTAAACGTCCAATTCAATCATCCTTATAGTATTATAATTTTCCATTTTTCTAGGTATGATTGCCTTTAAGCCACAATTGATTCTTACATATCATGTTTAATTCGACATTCCTTCTTACTGTATTATGTTTAAAATCCAAGTAATATTACTTATGGTTCATTCTTAATAATTTATTAGGTCAAGGTTTGGATTCACAGTCCTATTGTCATAAAATTTCTTCAAATCTCCAATCATATGATTGGAATTCTCCATTTGAATTGTTATTGCCATCTTTAGGGATTAGAAATTCTAATTCTATAATTTAAATATTCCAATACACCCAGTCTTTAGTTACTTATTTAGGGTTGCTTATTTTCACATCACCTTAACAATTTACTTCTTACGTCAATCATATGTCTTTCACATAATTCTTACACATTACAACTCCAAGGTAATTATTCCTTAAGACTTCGTATAATCATTCTCTTCATATTGTAATCATCCAATACAATAGGAAAATTCGCATCCTAAAAATGTCACCTTATGCTTCAAAGTCATCAAGTTATTCAACCACCAAATCGAATTTGCAATTAACTACTATAGCATCATTTTTAAACTCCACTTGTGCTATTAAATTCCCAATTCCAAATATTGCTAAAACCATCAAAATTGATAAACTTCTAATTAATGCATTTTGAAATTTTAACATAAAATTGGAGTATCCTCACACTCTTGATCTTCGACACAAATATTTCTTCTTAATTTAACTTAATTAGGGATATCTTTTTTTGTTCCCTTTTCAACACTTGTTCCTTACATCTTTGATTTGACACTTCAAACTTATAGTTGTAAGCCTTTTGAGGGTAAATGCATCAACAACATTAGGAGGAGTTCAATAGTTAATGGATAAACATACATATAATATAAACATAATATGTATAGGTAATACCAAATATAGTATACGATCTAGAAATCTAAATCTTTCAATTTTTAATTCGAGTTTTACCCCATCTCATCATTTGGTAGGTTTTTTCTCTTTGTGACAACTTAAAGCTCTGATATTACTTTAGTCATGACCCAATGAGGGCCTAATAGGATTGTCTAAAATTTTCATATCACTTATGTATCTATGATATAAAAACCACCTTACAAGTTAAATATTACAAGACTTTAAATAATTAATCGCTTGGGTTTTCAATTTTTAATTTATTAACCTATTATAAAATGTAAATAACTATGGATATTCGATGTTTCACAATCCCTTAGAACAGCTCAGTGTCCCTTACTAAATAATAAGACGAGGTAAATCAACTTTATAAATTATAGGAAATATTAAATTATACATAACCCTAACATACAAATATTTCCTATAAAAGATGTTTTTGTACCAATTATACAACTACTCAATTAACTCTAACATTATCATACTTATCTTCACTTTGCATTCGAAACACAATATTTATCCTAATCTTAGCTTAAATGACCTTGTAAAAGAAACTGTAGGGGGATGAGCAAACTACAGCTCAGTGAGTTTGTTTCTCACTACTACCGTTCAAGCAAGTTATCAATTTATCTACATGCAAAATGAATACATATGTAGTGAATGCAACCAACACATCCATGGGAGTCTAGAACCATAGAAGGTATAGATTTACGTTGTCTATACAACAATTATCCCCCGTGCTTACCTATATGGGCACCTTACCTCAATCACATGAGGCTATCAAAGGGCACTGTCCCTCCAAATGACATTCAATTATTACCTTAGCCAAAAAAGAAATACTAATCTAAATAGGTGGTGTAAACCCTACTAATTAACAGGCATGTGATTCAACTAAGAGTATTTCTTGATCATTCCTAAGGATCAACCAAATTAAGACTATAAGTTTATATTTAAAGACGAACTTAGTTTTTCAACTCAAAAGTTCACTATCGATAAAAAATTGAATACGAGAACAATGGACCTAAAGTCACCTAAAACCTTAAACCCTAAAATAATTAAGAACTTGTAACGCTAAGCAACTAATTGAGAATTTAATTTGAATAATTTTATTCAACTCTAAAAAATTTCATAATTTTATGAGTAATAAATCATAACTTACAAGTTGATTTAAGAACTAAACTCTAAAACAATTATATATAAGACAATCCCCTTATTTTCAATGCATAAGCCATGTACATATGGATAAGTGAGCCAACCAATCACTGTAATTAACTTATCATTTGAGAGTTGGAATCGATTATCAATTGATAACTTATCAAAAGCTAGTGATAAGACACTTTGCATATATCACCATATCTTATATTACATAAGGACAAGTTATCATATTATTTTATCAATTCAATTTTCAAACAAGTGACAAGACAACACACTACCCTAAAAAGAAAACCTTGGCAGCATACTTTGTCATTTACCCATTAATTAATTGCCTTATACATCTATTATTCACCCCTTAATGCTTAAATCATCTAGTCATGTAAAAGATTAGCTTTTGTACATGATAAGAGACAACCAATTGAAGCTTATTGGACACACTTCACACACACATACAAATTGGCACCACACTCTCTTTTTTCCCTCATCTTTCATTTCCTTTTTCTCACTTCAAACACAAAACAAAAAGGGAAACCGAACTCCACAAAATCCCCACATAGTCACTACTCTTATTGCTTCTACACTTAAGACATAAACATTGTTTTGTTGCCTTCTTTTATCAACTTCAAAAAGCCATGTATAGAAACTTTAGAGTATCCTTAAAACCCATCCCAACCATGAAGACCTTAGTCCTTAAAAGAACTTGCAAGAAGAGAAAGGAAAAACAAGGAGCTAAGAGGACTCTTAGTTGTACAACCACTATTTTTACGCTTTGAGGACGAGGAAGTTATTTCTTTGTTAAAGTAACTTAGTATGCTATGTTAAAAGACCACATTTTCATGAAGATATTGGCATGAAAATAAGGTGGTAGAATAGCTAGACCACTTTAAGAAATAAGCTTATGAATCTCTTACATGAAAGTTAGATTATGAGCATGTTAAGTTAGTATCTTGTAGGAAACATATTTAGCACTTAGAATAGGAGTTGTAAGTTAAGAAAATTATGAAATATGTGTATGGGAATGGAGATAACATGTTGGACGTAAGGAGTTGTGTAGTATGTAGATGTTATTTTTGGCTTCATGCGGTTACAGATGCTCAAATCTGGTTTTAGGTAAAGAGAAATCCATTACATGAAGTTTTTATGAAGAAACTAATTTTTTGAGATATGAACTATGGCATAGAGTTTATAATAAGTATGAGATCTATCATTTTTATATAATACATAAGCTAAATAATCACCACATGAAAGATAAGTTGAGTTGGAGTTGAAATATAAGTAGCATAGGTTCATGATCTAGCCCTTAAACTTAAGGAAATGATAAAACAAGTTGAAAAATCTAGTGTATGACCCTTGAACCAACTCAACCAGATCTGGAACCACAAGAAAAGTCAACTAAAAATATAATAAAACCAAGTAAATAATGTGAGAAGACCAATCAAAGCAAGTATAATGAGTGTATAAAGCCTAAAATACTCAAAACAAGCTTAGAACTTTAAGTTGGGCCTTTACCGAATTTCTGACTAGCACCTTAATCTATCTATAAAAGTTGTTTTAAGACCCATACGAAACCCACATAATAATCCCTAAGCCCAACAAAATGACTATCCGTAGTTTAAACAAAAAACAAGCCCATTTGACCACTTAAGCCCACATAAAAACCCAATAAGATGTTGATAACACCAAGGCCATAAGGTAAGGTTGAAAATCTGACCTTAAAGAGTATTTTAAGCTTAAAATAAAATCCTAAGCCTAAGCTTAAAGGATTTCCTAAGATAATAAAAAGCCCAACAAACTAAGCCCAAAAGAGCACCAAAGCATAAGTACCGCTACTGTTTTGATTAGTGGAATTATTTAGATGCCCCATCTCGAAAATCTAACCACACCACATTAAATTAAACTTAAAAACGATGAAAATTGACTTCAAGATCATAAAAATCAGGTTTAAAACGAGAAAGTTATATATGATTCAAGTTTTAAGTAAAACTAAGAAAAATACGAAACTAAGTTAAGAAATGTAACTTAAAGAATTTTAGGTTAGTCTTCTAAGTTTATCTCAAACTCTTAACTTTATCATATTTGCATTGTTCAAGGGTCCCGACTATTGGAGAAAACTTACCCCTGAATTACTATGATTTATTTATCATGGTCGAGTGAGTAATTCTCGATAACTTTATGCTTGATTTTACTTGTAGTATTGTCGCACTAAATTTATAAAATGAACTTGAATGCTTGTAGAATATAGGAAATGCATATGTACTGTATTATGATTGAATGTCATGACTTACTAATGAGATAATAATGGGAATTGTTATGATAATAGTATGCATGGATTGTATGGAATGATATATTTTGATCATAATGGAAATTGAACTAATTAAGTATCTAAGCAAGAAAATCAATGAGTCATGCATTTCTCATATTTTCATCATAAATATACTGAATGCCACCTCATGCGGAAAATAAGAAGGGGCTCACATGAGCGGGGTCTCCTGTTTGGATTAGGCAAATGTGCCATTTATATTATTGAGTCTTTATCCTGAGCTTTCGGGCTTATTAGGCGCTAAGGGACGCTAACCGTTAGTAAAGGGCCGTGTCTTGTGGCTTCTGCTTAGGGTGTGTGATACAGATTGTAGAGGCCACCGCACTGCTAGACTTTGGAATTTTGACTTAAAAATTTGAATTTTTGAAAAGAAAAGTATATTTTTCCTATGAGTAATAAGGTTGTATATATTTTGAGTTGATTTGAGCACGATGGTGCAAATGGTATAAAAACATAGGTGTTAAGACATAGTTGATGGTTTGTGTTGGTTAATTATCTTCAACCATGACTACTACAAGGAGTAAAATTCTAAGTTGCATGCAACTCCTAAGTCATTGCATGTATTGTTCGACATTCTTATTGTTCCTGCATTCATACGTTATGCATATAAATGATATTGTTTATATGGCATAACAAAGAGATTTACTCACTAAGCGTAAGCTTACATTCAGATAGATTTCTTTTGATGCAGGGCCATCTTTTTGTTCATCTAAGCTATGAAATGCCTAAGGTGAGTCTCACATTGAGATGGGGTGCAGGTCCAGGATGAGAAGAGAGAATTTTTGTGTAAATAGTGAATTGTAAATGTATTTACTTAGTTAGATTTTCTTAATTCAGTTTGTCTTATAGTTTTGAATATACTGTAATATTCTTTTGTTGTGGAATTCAACGATTCCATACCTTAACTTTAGTATTTTTGCAATTAAATATTAATTTTAGTCATCCCGCTTAATATTGCTTATCTGTAGACCTTATGGTAACATGGAGTGGAAGGAGTCATATGTGTTGTATAGAAGACCTATGATCAACGAGGGGGAGGGGGTTGATTGTAGATCTTTATATGGTATACAGTAATCTTCCACAACAATGATACTATTGGGTCGTGATAGGCAGACTCCAATTAGGGCCATCCACCATCAACAAATCATATCCAAGGCCCCTTAGGCACAATAAAGCGAGTCCTCTTGTTATTAAAATATATCCAAAGCCCTATGGGCACAAATATACAAGTCCTCTCACTATCAATTAGAGATACTATGTTAGCTTTACCTCAATCATAAAAACATCATCCACAAGCAATATGTACCTTCACATAAATCATACAAGAATCTGTTTAAGATTAGAAAAATGCTTTCTAAGAATACTTTTCTAAAATATTTGCAAAGTTAGCATTGTCCATTAATATACTAGTTGAGTCATAAATGTTACAATCTAAAGGTGACCTAATCGTAGCAGGTGCTGTTTATCGCATAAAAGAGCGTAGATTAACCCCTTCCAATCGACGATCTTTCATACGACATATAGGGCTGCTATTATGATCATTTACCTAAGGGTATATAGATAAAGATAATAACATAGCATAGCTATATTAACATAAAATTTATGATATGTTATAGCTATTATAATATTATAATACTCATAGTCTCAAAAGACTAGTAAACGTTCTATAGTAATATAAAGTCATTACACTAAGTACTACATAATACTATGCAGAACTCTATAAAACTATAGTAAGAGTCATATTGTACATTAGTTTACTCTTTTCTCATAGCTTACATACATACCCCAGAATACTAGACTAACTTCGAGCATGCCTTAGCCAGGAGTAATGAATAGGCCTTCTTAGAACAAAAGTCTACAATGGTCTAAGCTTGCTAAGCTTAGTAAGGTATCTCTTAACCACATAGATAATTAAGTTATACAAACATTAATTCAAACATATGAATAGATGTTCATACAGTATGCTACATAGATACATACAGTTGATTAGGTACTGTATGCAACTCATATTTAATGCCCTCTGAAGTTAGGGTTAGAGTATACATGACACCAATCAAATTCGAGTATTATACCTAAACTCATTTCACTACAAAACTCTACGTTTTGTATTCACTTCAAAATATTTAGTTTGTTTTATCCAAAATAAAAAATAAAAAAACCAGGTTACAAGTATAATTGTGAGTGGGCCCTCATAGTCTACACTCACCCCTAAACAGAGGTCTTTGGATTCGACCCTTAGTTAGGTGGTTGGCGCCTCCAATGCCTAGTAATCCTGTAGGCTAGGTTAAGGTCATATAATACTTATGCATCGTCCTAAAACACTATATTCATAAATTATCAACCCCCGTATGACCTCTTGCTACCTCTATATGATGTGATGGCTAGAATTATTTTATGTAATGCATGTTTATGTATGGTCCAATTTAGTTTAATTTAGTCTGATATAATTAGGTCCAATTATCATATGACCAATCAGAATCACAGATAGATCAATTTCTACTGAATCTACTATGTGACAAATAGTAAAATTATCGTATTTTAGAGAAATTTCATAACTTGTTAAGCAATAACATTCACATGCATAACCCAACCCTACACATTATCCATTTATTAATAACAGTTAATATTTACTAACTGCAAACACAAACATATATAGAATCATAAGGAGTACTCACTCGGCCATGATATTGGTTAGGAATTGTAATAATCTTCAAGGAAGTCGATATCTATGTCGAGAACACTTTCATCATTTTCAGACGTACGTTCACACAGTGATGTCAGTTTTGGACGTTAAGACCCATGTTTTATGATATGGACTAAATTTATAGAAATTTTAATTATGGAAACTTAATTAATCTTATTACTCATATTTATATCCTTTATTTATACTTAATGATTTAGTTAATCCATAAATTCTTATACTTAGAGAATTTTACTTTGCTATTGTTAATTCATGTACTTAATTAAGTATAATCTAATTTATAAAGTGTCTTAAGGTTTACTAAGTTAGGCACCTAATTATTATACACTCTTCTTATTTTCTCATTTTCTAATCCTACGCTTATGTCATCGCTTACATCATCATTCGCTTATGTCATTGCTTATGTCATCTTTTGATTACCTTATTGCTTACTTCATCATTTAATTACATAAGCCTTACCTTATGCTTATGTAATGTCTAAATATCTTATATATATTTCACTTAAACTACTATGTACATATACTCTTACTATACTTATCTGTATGCTAGTATGCTTATACATATACTTATACTTATACCGTATTTATACTTGTGTACATACTTATATACCTATACGGTCATATACGTATTTTTGTATACAATTTCGTATGCCTAATTTTCCTCTTCAGAAAATCCTCCTAATATCATTCTTTTGTGTTTTTAAGTGTGTATTTAATATAGTATAGGTATGTATAGTTAGGTTTTATCTTAATTTAAGTTATGTACATGGTAAATACCCATGTACAAAGGTTCCCATACAAGTATTCTTTTGGTATTTCCTCATGTACACATACTTAAGAGCACATACACATGTATTCCTTTCCTCTTCTTCATGGTTCCTCACTTTCTATACTCAAAGATGGGAATTTTATGTCCCAAACTACAAGATCATACATAACACATGTCTATTTATCTAATCTACCTAATTATCTAACTAATGAATAATAGAAAGCAACATAAAGTAACTTAAGTACATACCTTAGTTTGTGTTGGAATTAAGGAGACAAAAAGAGAAGTGATGAAAGTGAAATGAGGAAAGGAAGCTCACGACAATGGAGGGGCCTTTTTGTTTTGTTTCTTTTTATTTGTTTTGATTATGGAAGAAAGCAAATGGTGGGGTCTAAAAGGGGATAAGTGGATGGTAATTAAAGAAGGGGAAGAGAAAAGAAAAACCAAAAGAAAAGGAAAGAAAAGCCATCATTAGAAGCTTAGATATTTTCTTTATGCATTAGTGTTTTTTTTTTTTACTTTTCAAATTGTTGACTTTAGTCAACATGTGTTGACTTGGTCAACTTTCCTTAAGCATATGTAATTTTGTACACATAATGTAGTAATTAAGGGAAATTAGGGGAAAATTTAAGGAAATAAGAGGAAATGAGGTATTTGGTAAATTGATTAGTAAAAATAGTTGATGAGGTCTTACTTTAGATATTTATAGCCTATATACATCTTTTGATAAATTACTTTGTATAACTAATGCAAAAAGTACTAATTAGAGTATTAAGGTTCACTACATTTAACCTAATCTTCAACTATACCCCTAACTCTATGTAATACTATCTTAATTATATACTTAAAAGATAAATGTAATCTATGATTCAATATTTTAGTTTCTAAAGGATTACTTGAGGATTGAAAACATATATGCATGATTAAAAGTCATCTCTAACCTTTTACTAATGATTTAGCAAAATACGAGGATTATATTACCAATTTAGGGTTTTAGGGTATATCATAATAAATTCATGCACATATGTCTTTAAGGTGGTCATTTTAGGGTTTCTATCACTTTTGAATGAAATCTTTAGCAATTAGATACATTTAGGGTAGAAAAGTTTCTTACGCGATTGATTAATTCTTTTAGGGTTTTCACTTTCATTAGCCTTGTCAACTCCTAAATTGTCTAACATAATTGAGTCTATTTAAGAAGCTAGATCGAAAATTTTAGGGGTTTACATTGCCAAAACTTCTTTCAAGAATAACCGAGGTTTCTTGTTGAATAAACAAAGCACCTAAAAAGGGGATTACTTGCACTCAAAATTGAGAATAGTTGGGGTTCGTACTCTAGGGGTTCTAAGAACTTCTAGAGCAACGTTGGACACCAAATAAGATTGATTATTTGATTTCATGATCGAGAATAACCAGGCTACGTAAATTATGGATTACAAGAATCCCTATAAAAAGTATTACTCGGTTTCACATTTTAGAGTCATCAAGATCTGTCCTCTAAGGATTGGAAAAAAGTTTTGGAAAAATCTTCTCTTCGCAGACAACGGATTACCAGATTGAATTACTTGGAATAACAAAAATTCCAAAACTAAGGAGAACCGAGGCAAATAAATTACCAAAGCTTCTTTCAAGAAGAATGAATGCTCTTATTAGATAGCCTATGCTCCCAATAAGTATGTTAGCTTGGTATTCGAAGTCAAATAGCGGAGGTTCGTAATTTTAGGATTCTAGGGAATGTGTAGAAAATCATTAGCTCATAAAAAGATGAATCGCTTGAATTTATGATTGAGGATAACTTAATTTCCAAAATTTGAAGATAATGACGGTGCCTAAATTGCCAAGGCTTCTTCCGAGAATAACCGAGGTTTCTTGTTGAATAAACATAGTGCCTAAAAGGGGGATTACTTGCCCTCAAAATTGAGAACAGTCGAGGTCTATACTCTGGGGATTTTGATAACGTTTGGAGCAACATTGGTCACCAAATAAGGTTGATTAATTGATTTTACAATCAAGAAAAACCAGGCTACGTAAACTATGGATTACAAGAATCCCTAAAAAGAAGGATTACTCGATTTTATATTTTATTGTCGTGAGGATCAATCCTCTATGGATTGCAAAGAAGTTTTGGAAAAATCAACCCTTTGCGGACAATAGATTACCAGATTGAATTACTTAGAATAACAAAAATTCCTAAACTAAGGAGAATCGAAGCTCCAAAATTGCTAAAGCTTCTTTCAACAAGAATGAAGGCTCCTATCGGATAGACTATGTTCCCAATAAGTAAGTTAGCTTGGTTTTAGGATACGGATAACAGAGGTTCGTAATTTAAGGATTTTTGGGAATGTGTAGAAAAACATTAGCTCATAAAAAATGAATCGCTTAAATTTCCAATTGAGGATAACTTAATTTCCAAAATCCATAGACAATGACAGTGCGCAAATTGCAAAAACTGATTCCGAGAATATTCGAGGTTTCTTGTTGAATAAACAAACCTCCTAAAAGAGGGATTACATGACCTCAAAATTGACTACAGTTGGGGTCCGTACTCTATGGGTTTTGAGAACTTCTGGAGCAACGTTGGTCATGAAATAAGATGGATTATTTGATTTTACGATTGAGAATAACTAGGCTACATCAACTATGGATTACAAGAATCCCTAAAAAGAAGGATTATTCAGTTTCATATTTTAGAGTCGTGAAGATCTGTTCTCTAAGGATTGCAAAGAAGTTTTCGAAAAATCTTCCCTTCGCGGACAATGGATTACCGGATTGAATCACATGGAATAACAAAAATTCCTAAATTAAGGAGAACCAAGGCAACTAAATTGCCAAAGCTTCTTTTAGGAAGAACGAATGCTCCTATCAGATAGCCTATGTTCCCAATAAGTAGGTTAGCTTGGTTTTAGGAGCCGGATAGCAGAGCTTCTTAATTTTAGGATTTTTGGGAATGTGTAGAAAAAGAATAACTCACAAAAAGGTGAATCACTTGATTTTACGTTTGGGGAAAACATAAAATCAAAAATTCGTAGAAAACGACGATGCTTAAATTGCTAGAGCTTCTTCCGAGAATAACCGAGATTTCTTGTTGAATAAACATAGCGCCTAAAAGAGGGATTACATGCCCTAAAAATTGAGAACAGTTGGGGTTCATACTTTGGGGGTTATGAGAACAACTGGAGCAACGTTGGTCACCAAATAGGATTGAATATTTCATTTCACAATCATGAATAACTAGGCTACGTCAACTATGGATTACAAGAATCCCTACAAAGATGGAATACTCGGTTGCATATTTTAGTGTCGTGATGATCCGTCCTCTAAGGATTGCAAAGAAGTTTTGAAAAAATCTTCCCTTTATGGACAACGGATTACCAGATTGAATCACATGGAATAACAAAAATTCCTAAACTAAGGAGAACCGAGGCAACTAAATTGCCAAAGCTTCTTTCAAGAAGAACGAATGCTACTATCAGATAGCCTATGTTCCCAACAAGTAGGTTAGCTTGCTTTTAGGAGTCGGATAGCAGAGCTTCTTAATTTAAGGATTTTTAGGAACATGTAGAAAAAGAATAACTCACAAAAAGGTGAAACGCTTGATTTTACGATTCAGGATAACTTAATTTCCAAAATCTATAGATAACGACGGTGCCTAAATTGCCAAAGCTTCTTCCGAGAATAGCCAAGGTTTTTTGTTGAATAAACATAATGCTAAAAAGAGGGATTACTTGCCCTCAAAATTGAGAACAGCAGAGGTCTGTACTCTTGGGGTTCTGAGAACTTTTGGAGCAACATTGGTCATTAACTAAGATTGATTATTTGATTTCACGATCAAGAAAAACCAGGCTTCGCAAACTACGGATTACAAGAATCCCTAAAAAGAAGGGTTATTCGTTATCATATTTTATTATCGTGAGGATTTGTCCTCTATGGATTGCAATGAAGTTTTGGAAAAATCATCCCTCCATGGATAATGGTATACCAGATTGAATTACTTGGACTAACAAAAATTTCTAAACTAAGGAGAACCGAGCCTCCTAAATTGCCAAAGCTTTATTCAACAAGAAGGAATGCTTCGATCGGATAGACTATGTTCCTAATAAGTAGGTTAGCTTGGTTTTAGGATTCAGATAGCAGAGGTTCGTAATTTAAGGATTTTTGGGAACGTATAAAAAAACATTAGCTCATAAAAAGCTGAATCACTTGAATTTCTGATTTAGGACAACTTAATTTCCAAAATCCATAAACAACGACAGTGCCTAAATTGCAAAAGCTTCTTCCAAGAATATCCGAGGTTTCTTGTTGAATAAACAGACCTCCTAAAAGAGGGATTACATACCCTCAAAATTGACTACAGTCGGGGTCCGTACTTTAGGGGTTCTGAGAACTTCTAGAGCAACGTTGGTCACCAGATAGGATTGATTATTTGATTTTGCAATCGAGAATAGCCAGGCTACGTCAACTATGGATTATAAGAATCCCTTAAAAGAAGGATTACTTGGTTTCATATTTTAGAGTTGTTAGGATCCGTCCTCTAAGGAATGCAAAGAAGTTTTGGAGAAATCTTCCTTTCATGGACAATGGATTACCATATTGAATCAGATGGAATAACGAAAATTCTTAAACTAAGGAGAACCAAAGCAACTAAATTGCCAAAGCTTCTTTTAAGAAGAACGAATGCTCCTATCGGGTAGCCTATGTTCCCAATAAATAGGTTAGCTTGGTTTTAGGAGTCGGATAGTAGAGGTTCTTAATTTAAGCAATCTAGGGAATGTGCAAGAAAAGATTAGCTCATAAAAAGTTGAATCGCTTGAATTGACGATTGAGGATAACTTAATTCCAAAATCCGTAGATATCAACAGCGCCTAACTAGTCATAGCTTCTTCCGAGAATATCCAAGGTTTCTTGTTGAATAAATACACCTCCTAAAAGAGGGATTACTTGCCCTCAAAATTGAGAACAGTCAAGGTCCATACTCTGGGGGTTCTGAGAACTTCTGGAGCAACGTTGATCACCAAATAAGATTGATTATTTATTTCACGATCGAGAATAACCAGGCTACGTAAACTATGGATTACAATAACCCCTAAAAAGAAGGATTACTCGGTTTCATATTTTATTGTTGTAAGGATCCATCCTCTATGGATTGCAAGGAAGTTTTGGAAAAATCAACCATTCGTGGACAATGGATCACCAGATTAAATTACTTAGAATAACAAAAATTCTTAAACCATGGATAACTGAGCCTCTTAAATTGCCAAAGCTTTTTTTAAGAAGAACGAATTCTCCTATTGAATAGACTATGTTCCCAATAAGTAGGTTAGCATGATTTTAGGATCCGGATAGTAGAGGTTCATAATTTAAGGATTTTTGGGAACATATAGAAAAACATTAGCTCATAAAAAGATGAATCGCTTGAATTTCTGATGGAGGATAACTTAATTTCCAAAATCTGTAGACAACGACAGTGCCTAAATTGTAAAAGCTTCTTCTGAGAATATCCAAGGTTTCTTTTTGAATAAACAGACCTCCTAAAAGAGGGATTACATGCCCTCAAAATTGATTATAGTCGGGGTTCGTACTCTGGGGGTTCTAAGAACTTCTAGACAAACATTGGTCACTAAATAAGATTAATTATTTGATTTCATGATTGAGAATAACCAAGCTACGTAAACTATGGATTATAGGAATCCTGAAGTAGAAGGATTACTCGATTTCATATTTTAGAGTCGTGAGGGTTCGTCTTCTAAGGATTGCAAAGAAGTTTTAGAAAAATCTTCCCTCCGCAGAGAAAGAATTACCATAATGAATTACATGGAATAACTAAAATTCCTAAACTAAGGAGAACCAAGGCTCTTAAATTGCCAAAACCTCTTTCAAGAAGAACGAAAGCTCTTATCGAATAGCTTATGTTCCTAATAAGTAGGTTAGCTTGGTTTTAGGAGTCGGGCAGCAGAGGTTCACAATTTAAGCAATCTAGGGAACGTGCAAGAAAAGATTAACGCATAAAAAGATGAATCGCTTGAATTGACGATTGAGGATAACTTAATTTCCAAAATCCGTAGATATCGATAGTGCTTAACTTATCATAGCTTCTTTCGAGAATATTCGAGGTTTCTTGTTGAAGAAATGCACCTCCTAAAAGAGGGATTACTTGCCTTCATAATTGAGTACAATCGGGGTCCATACTCTAGGGGTTCTGAGAACTTCTGGAGCAACGTTGGTCACCAAATAAGATTGATTATTTGATTTCACGATTGAGAATAACCAGGCTACGTAAAATATGGATTACAAGAATCTATTAAAAGAAGGATTACTCGGTTTCATATTATAAAGTCGTGAGGATTCGTCCCCTAAGGATTGCAAAGAGGTTTTGGAGAAATCTTCCCTCCGTGGAGAATGGATTACCAAATTGAATTACATGGAATAACAAAAATTCCTAAACTAAAGAGAACCATAGCTCCCAAATTGCCAAAGCTTCTTGCAACCAAAACTAATGCTCCTATCAAATAGCGTATGTTCCCAATAGGTAGGTTAGCTTGGTTTTAGGATCCGGATAGTAGAGGTTCGTAATTTAAGGATTTTAGGAAATGTATAAAAAAAGATTAACACATAGAAAGATGAATTGCTTGAATTTACATTTGAGTATAACTTAATTTCCATAAACCGTAAATAAAGACGATGCCTAAATTGCTAGAGCTTCTTCCAAGAAAAACCAAGGTTTCTTATTGAATAAACATAGCGCCAAAAAGTGGGATTACTTGCCTTTAAAATTGAGAACAGTCGGGGTTCGTACTCTAGGGGTTTTGAGAACTTCTAGAGCAACGTTGGTCACCAACTAAGATTGATTATTTGATTTCATGATCGAGAATAACCAGGCTATGTAAACTATGGATTACAAGAATCCCTAAAAAGAAGGATTACTCAGTTTCATATTTTATGGTCATGAGGATCTGTCTTCTATCGATTTCAAAGAAGTTTTGGAAAAATCATCCCTCCACAGATAATGGATTACTAGATTGAATTACTTGGAATAACAAAAATTCCTAAACTAAGGAGAACTGAGGCTCCTAAATTGCCAAAGCTTCTTTCGAGAAGAATAAATGCTCTTATCGGATAGCCTATGTTCCCAATAAGTAGGTTACCTTGGTTTTAGCAATAGGATAATAGAGGTTCGTAATTTAAGGATTCTAGGGAACATGTAAAAGGTGAATCGCTTGAATTTAAAATTGAGGATAACATAAAATCCAAAATTCGTAGATAATGACGGTGCCTAAATTAATAGAGCTTCTTCTGAGAATTACCAAGGTTTCTTGTTGAATAAGCATAGTGCCTAAAAGGGGGATTACTTGCCCTCAAAATTGAGAATAGCTTGGGATCGTACTCTGGTGGTTCGGAGAACTTCTAGTGCAACGTTGGTCACCAAATAAGATCAATTATTTGATTTCACAATCGAGAATAACCAGGCTACATATGTGGCGACCCTAGGAGGGGCCTAGTAGTATTGCCTAAAATTTCCATATCACGTGTGCACCCATGATAAGAAAATCGCCTTGCAAGTCAGAGATTGCAAGACTCTAAATAGTTGTTTACTAGAGTCTTCAATTTTAGTTCATTGACTCATTATATAATATATATAATTATGGATATCCCATTTTTCCACAATTCCTCAGAACCGCAGAGAATCGGTATCCCCTACCAAAATAATGAAATAGGATATACAATTTTCGAAAATTCTAAACTTACTAAAGATAGTAAACTTAAATGAGACATTAGTCGTTTTTCGGAGCATTCCGAATTAACTACACAAGCTTTTCATCATATTGATTCAATGGTAGCACTCTGCACTCGATTCTTATCCCCTTTCCCAACTATCGATCAACCTGCAAGGAAAAGAACTGTTGGGGTGTAAGCATACGCTTAGTGAGATAATTACCCTCCTCAATACCACATAATAGAAATTTATTATATGCACAATCATATGAATGCATGAACAATCAGTATGCCAAAAACGCATGCAGTGACCTAGGAACTGCATACGACTCAGAATTACGCCCCCTGAAGTCGGGGTTTGGAGATAATTAACCGACCCAAACCAAAATCCG